>QUSF01000009.1:16990337-17142618 GCA_003676055.1 Chloebia gouldiae | reverse complement strand
GCCGGCCCCGGGCGCCGTCCCTCGCCCCGCCGCGCCTACCCGCGGCCCGCATCGCCCGCCGGCCGTCTCCTCCTCTCCGAGCCGCCCCGGCCGCTCCCTCCGCCCCGCTAAGCCGCTGGCGGGCGGCGCAGGTACCTGGCTCCAAGGTGCACAGCAGGCGCGGCGCGGTCCGGGAGATGCAGCTGCGCTTCTTGAGCACATTGCTGAGGATGGTGCCCACGCCGCCGCCCGAGCTCTGCCGCTTCAGGCATCGCCCCCCGCGCCGCAGCGAGCCCGTGAGCCTGTCCTGCCGCATGGTGCCCCGGGCTCGCCCTACGGCCGCGGGGTGGGGGGCATGGCGTGCGGGGACCCGCACTGCAGACAGCCAGGTCCGAGTGCCGGAGAGAAGAGGGAGGACAAGGAGAGGAGAAAGACAAAAAAGGGGGAAAAAAAAAAAATGTTCCCGCCCACAATCCTAGCATCACTGCCTGAATAAACCAGCAGCCTCTCCTCCTCCAGCACCACCTGGAATGCAGCGGGCGAGGGGAGCAGCAGCTCTGGTTAGAAATAAAGGGAGCCCTGGCAGCAGTCAGTGGTGGGGCTCAGCTGTGCCAAAGGGCTTCAGGACAGCAGCACAACCCCCAGGCTGCACGGAGACCACCCGACACGGGCAATGCGGACACGGCGCGCTTGACGCCGTTAACAGGCGGCAATACTGACATTTCTTCCGAGAATGAAACGAGCTAAATATCCGCCAAATAGTCATCTCACGTGGTACTCGGGCCTACAACTGGACATATATAGACATATAGACATATATAGATAATCCTGCTGCCTTTTTCAAAAAGCTGTCCTGAGAAGGAGGCTGACCAGCACTATCAGACCAAGGAGCAGGGGAAGAGCAAAGAGTTTAACAGCATGTCAGTGCTAGGGCAGGCTGGGGTCCTGCTCAGCGATAGCCCCAGCAGCAGCATAAGCAAGAATGCTGCACAGTTTCTGTTTCTCACTCACTGGCAAACAGACCCTGAACATCCTCAGCTGAAATAACAGCCTCTTCTATGACTCTACATTGCAACTGCACTTACAAGTAATACACCATGCACTAAGCAGTTAGAAGAAGCGCTTTATTAGTTGCATTTTCCAGTGCTATCTGGCCTAAGAGCATCTTAAAAGAGTTTCAGAGATTCTCAAACTACTGGTTTGATTGACAAGGAAGAAAAGCATTTGAAATAATGATAGCTTTTATAACCTACACCCATCAGCATTTTTGTGGAAGGAGAGCAGATTTATCACATCACATTAGTCAGGCTCAAAGGCCAAACAACCAGAAGTCTCAGTCAACCTGCCAACAATTGTATCTTTGAAACATTTTGCTCCTTTATTAAAAAGTTGTGTTCCTCAGTCACATTATGAGGAGAGAAAACTGGCAACGAATAAGCAGTAAAGCTAATTATATAAAAGACACACAATATAAAACACAGAATCAAGCCTATTTTTTAAATCAGTTATAACTATTTTTAGAAGTCACTGTTAAGCTTTCAGAGAAGTGTGATTTTGATCATGCCTCTTTAAATATCTGCTTGGGTTTTGGAGAAAAGTCACTACATTTGAGCTGTTAGCTTGCACTCTGAATAGATAATTAAGTCTGTGTGTCGGTGGTTCTTTTTTTAACAAAGGTGACACTTCCCTGCTGATGCAGATGATGCAAATCACTTTATTTCAGTGCCAGCTGGAGATGATGATTTAGTGGTTAAAGCATCAAATTTGAAATCAATTAATCTCCTTAGGTGTACAGGTTGTACCAATGGGACTATAACAGCAACATTTAAATACAGAAATAGCTGTATTATCTCTGCAATATTATTCTCCTCTTGGTTGACCACCTTTTGCAAATAGCACCATATCGTTCTTGGATCATTTCAAGACTGACTAATCCAACACCACATGGTGTTGCCCAAAGTCTTGGAAGCCATAACCAAAGTTTCAGAAACCACTCATTATCCAGACAGTAGAATCAGTCATTGCATTAAACTGCATTACCTCCAATTTTTAAACAATTAGAAATCAGGTCTAAGAAAGACATCAATATTTAGCTGATGAAAAAAAACAGCTCTCAAAATGAGAATTCCCTATCCCCATTGTTGCTATTTCTCCTACTTGTCATCTTGTCTCTACAAGAAAACTGGAAACAATCAGGACAATCATACTGTGACTGGGCACACAGATACTTCCAAGCATACCATTAAGGAGCTTTCCTGCACACCAGCCAATTAATGCAATGTTATTCTGAAGGAAAAAATGCAAAAATTGAACTTCAGGAGACAAAATGAAGAAGCCAAGCCATACTAATAGGTTTGATGACTCACCGGATCATTAGTACAAATGGATTTTAGATGCAAGGATAAGCCTCCCATAAAGCATACATATACATGTCTTCAGGGCTAGAACCTAGCTTCTAGAAAAGTGGATGGCACTGAGTTTCAACCACTGATCAGGCAAAGCCTCTAATCTGCCTGTGGCAAGACATGTCGACTATCATGAATCTAGTTTGAGGCACCAGTGCATGGAAGTCTGGTCATGTCCACAAGCCCTCATCTGCATTTACTGACAAGACAGATGACATTCAGAAAGGATTTTAAGGGGAAAAAAAATCAAAATGTTTGGCTAGGCAAGATATTTCAGCTCCAGTATTTTGTAATAATCAATTTGAGACTTAGCTTTTTTTCCTCCCTCTGTAGTTCTTGTATTCCCTCCAACACAACAGAGTCATTTACTGAAAAACCTTACCTCCTCATTTCATACCTCTTTACAATCTTACCACCATCTTCTACACATGCCATTTTAAGGCCAGAATTAAGAATACTATGAGTATTCTTGTTCCTTTGTTACAATCAAACTTAGGATGGTCAGTCCCAAGATCAATGCCAGGTTTTGACCAATTCCATTTACCTTAAACCTGTCCATTCTTTAGCCCATTTGTGTCTGCACTGGGACAATGAGGTAAACCACAGGCTGCCAGAAAAGGACAATGAGTACAAACAGATGGGGCAGCGACAGGAACAGAAGGACAGGCAGCAGAAATGGGGCCACAGCACAATCTACTTTTAAAGAATCTCTTTGCATGAAGCTTTAACTGCCCAAGCCCAAGATTACTACTAGAAGGCACAATTCACCACTTCTCTTCTGATGTGTGCTAAGACTGAATGTAATTAAAAGACTAAAAATGGTAAGATATCTTCAGCTGGGTCACTGTATTTCGTGAACTCCATATTCTCCCCTTTATTTCACAGAAAATTTAGAGACCTCTCTTAATTCTGATTTGCATCACAACATCCCAGTAAAACAGTCAAAGTCTGGGAAGAAATCTTATTTGCCACAATTCTAAACACCAATGTAAGCAAAAATACTTAAAATAACATGTACCCATGAAAAAGTAGAGTAAATATATTGTATGATAATACTGTAATATGATTTGTCCAAGAGGATTTTGCAAATTACACTTAAACAACAGCACTACAGCAGCTGATGATATAGCAAATATCAGAAAGAAATATATATCAATAAGATGGGGGGGGGATGTATTGCAATCACAAGGGAAAACGTGTTATATTGACCAAATCATAGGTCAATATGTCTGCTAAGCCCCTAAGTTCAATATACTACTTTAAAGAGCCAAAAAAATATATTACCATAGGGTTTCAAATAGCTCTACAGAAGTTAGCAAATAAACCAACATATGTTTTGACATGTATTGTAATTCATCATGAGGCTCAAAAGAAAAAAATATTTCACTTTCAAATGACAGTATACAAGAGAAAACAAATGGAATTAAATATATCCACATTAGAGACAAGAAAAGGTAAACCAGTCTGAGATTCTCCCAGATGGCAAAACTGTTTTAAATACATTTAGCCCATTAAACCATCTTCACCACTGGAGAACAAAATTCCTATCCTACCCAGTTCTATGCATATTCTATTATTAAATATCCCCTCTGAAAAAACAGCCCTGCTTCCTTCTGCTTGATCCAAAAAGCCTAAAATCAAGCACAACCCACCTGAAGTTTCACACTTCTCCAACGCACAAGATGGAACCACCTCCAACAGCTTGAAAAGAGGCCTCTGGCTTGTTGAGTCCTTGACACCACAGGGACACAGGTGCTACAGCAATGCTACAGCATGAACACATAAATTCCCTTGAACACAAAAGCCTGTGAGGTAGCACAGCCCAGCACTCCTCCCACCTCAGCCTGCAAGGGGAGCATCCCCTCCTGCACCACCCATACTGCTCAGTCCACAGCCCCTGGTACTGATGTGCTACCTCAGAATGCAGGGAGTGCATGCTGTGATACACCAGCCACCTGCAGCTACCATGTGGATCACAAGCACAGAGCCTTTGGCACTGTTTAGTGTATCTGCATCACTGTTGCAGGAGCACCTAAGAAGGGAACTGATGGAGAGATTTGTGTTATGCAGAAGGAGAAATGTGATTATGGACTAACAGATTAAGTTCTGCCATCAAGCTGGTTTCTATTGCCGGACAAATAATCCGGGGTTGTCTTTCCTGCACAAAGGATGGTTCCAGAAAAAATACGAAAACAAATTTTTGCTACTGTATTTGTGCCTAGAGAAGGTTAATTCTACACACTTGTTAAAAGCAGGACTCAGGAAAATGGTGCGGTGTGTTCACACAGTTTCATCAACACAGCTGTAATATTTTAAACCTTTTTATTTCATTAGTTATCATTTGTATGACTTTGTACACAAATGACACAAAAGAGGTCAAGACCTCACTGTGTCCTATATTAGATATCACAGACAAAAGCTGCAGATCCAATCCTTGTCTACAAAGGTATTCAGCACAAATATAAACTACACAATGGACAGGAAATAACATCTATGACTTCCAGGAACAGACAACAAAATTTACATTATTTAGGCTAAGGAAGCATGCAGCTAATCAAATGTTTCCTCCTCCTTTACACTTCAGGCACATAACCTTATTACTTATTTCCCCCTTCCAAAACTGACAGCATGGTAATTACACTTTAATATAGCCTTCTTTTTAAGGAAGCCCTAAAACAGCACACTTGTTCTTGGTGAGCTTATGACAGAGGAGATGGGGAATTCTCTTGCTTATAGATAAGATATCTGAAAAAGAACATTGCTTGCATGTTGTTTAGCCATACCTATTGAGAACTAATCTAGAGACAATCATTTAAATAGTACTGCTTAGTATGTTATATATCTTTGAACAGGAAATTAATCTACAAGTCTGTAACTCATTTAGGATGCTCACAACTGCATATGCACAACATGATCCCTCAGCCATCACAGTCAGGATTCAGCCATGAGATTGCGGCTGAAGATTCTTTGTTATGATCTTTAGTTGCGGGATTTGGGGGTTTTTAACCTAATTCTCCCCTTTTCCTCCCACACACATTATCCACCTCTCCCTTCTGTACTAGACACTTGCATACACTAGGACAGGATTGATGAGAGCAGAGAAAAAAGTCCCCTCAACAGAGCTAGCATCCCCTGCCCACAAGTATAGGTTATAATTTATTCTTTGGGAATGATGGACAGTTATATCTAGTAAGTGTACTTTCAAATTGAATAATGTTCATAGTCATATTGCTTCTTGAAATTTTTGGCAGGTACACCCTGAGAAGTATGCCAGAGTTTTCCAGCATTAATGAAAGCACTTGAAAATATAATACAGCTGCAAATCAATTGTGAAAGCAGTTTACAGCACAATGGCATGGAGCTGCAATGACCAGTTTCCCATCTAGGGAGGCACGACATTCCTAGGCAGTGAATCAGTGCAGGTAAGGCTGACTGCAGTCCCTCAATCCCTTGGTTGTTCATAGAGTTTTGGATCATGTAGGTGAACACATGAAAGCCTTCAAAAGCATTGCAGGTTGGTAAAACAGACATACAGATGTGCCTGTAACTCCCCTGAACCTACTCATAACCTCTTTCCATTTGTAGATACATAACTGTGCAAATGAATGAGGGACATGCAGAAAGACTTAACATCTGTATAGTACCAGAGCTACTAGCAGCAACAGCAGAACTCCATAAACCCATCTCCCAGATCTGTACTTGGTCCAGTAAAGCAAAAAGGTCCTGTTTTCTTTGTGTTTTTCAAAAAAACCCTCAGCAGTAAGCCAGAAGATTTTCTTAAACCTCTCTACAACATAATCACACCAAACTAACACTGAATATATTAATATTCAAATACTTTACTTCACAAATTATTAACTCTCTTATGTCACCATCTCTCACCACCATACCATTAATAAGCTTGTATTCTGTAGTGTCTGGAGTTCCTAAGTCAAACTAGTTTTGAGCCTAGAAGAATTTAAATTTACTGGTAATTCAGCAACCCTGAGCACACAAGTGACAGCAACTAATGCCAATGGGCTGACTACAAAGGGTAGCTTATTTCACTCCAGGCCCATCATTGGGAATGGTCCCAGAGCTTAAAAGAAGAGAATTGAAAGAATTCCAAAAAAGTAGAAACTGACTCATGTTTTTTAAACATCATGCAGCACAGATCACAGGCACCTCAAATATTTCAGAAAAACACTGAAAACTTTACTGACAGTACAAAACAGATGTGATGTGGAAACTTGTAACATATAGTTCAATAGCTACAGTGAAAGAACAAGGCAGAGATTTAACTCTGAACTACCTATGTGGCACACAAAAAGGAGCTTAGACTAATTTTGCTTAATCACAAGACAGAAGTTAGTTCACCTTATTATGCCAATAATAGAAGACAACAAAATCACACAACTGAGAACGCCTAATATACTCTTAAAGCTATCTGTATTCACTGCAGTGCCTGTAAACCCTAATTCTGGGCTCCAGCACATTGCTACAGGCACTGCACAAGTACAGCAAAACCTCAGACTGCCTGCTTAAAAAAAAAAAAAAAAAAAGTGAAAACACATTAGCAGATCGAGAAGTCCATGTTGACAGCCAGATGATATTGAAAAGCATAGTGGACAGTATTCTTAATGTAAGAGCTGCTGTTGTTTCTATGGCCTTCATGGCAGAGATGAGCTCCAAGGAACACACTATGAACACATAAGGTCAATGAGAGTGCTAAGAGATCAGGTTTTAATCATCAACATGTTCAATATGGTGAAACATCTATTAGAAAATGTCAGCATAAGGGGAAATTGAAAATGTACTTGTTTTAAAACACATGTGGGATGGAGGTAGGAGGCAGGAGCCAAGCTTGTATACTACATAAGAAATTACAAGGATGGGACAACAGAGAAAAAAGGTTGTGAAGAGTTTTGGATATGAAAACAACAAGAGGAAGACAGACTAGATCTGCAATGAACAAGAGGAAAGCCTACACACAAGCATTCATGAAAACATATGTACGAACACTGAAACAGGTGATTAATCTAATGCTGAAGTCCACCTTATGTTTAGTTCTTTGTTCATATATATGTTGTCTTCCAAAAGGAGGAAAGTACACCCAACAAAAAAAGGAGCTTGCAGAAGCTTCCAAATGCTATGTTCCACATGCTTCTAACAAACTGAGAAAAATGATAGATAAGTGGATAGATATCTCCATGTTGTAAAATTGGTTGTGTGTCTGTAATTCAACAGCATCTAGGTTTCTTATTATATATTTTTTAATTTGGTTCAAATGAATAAATAAACTCTGAAGTTATAATTGCCACTTGAGGAACAGTGATGAAGAAAACAAAAGAAGGGGAGAATCAATTTATTTTACTTACTGCCTTCACGTGCCAACTATAGCAGTAAAGCTATAGCAGATAGTTGCATCTCGTGAGCAAGCTAAAAGATGTGTCATGCAAGCACTGTTAAAGTAACGATATATTTTAACTGCTGCAGTAACCAGCAGCATAAAGTCTAGAGTTAACAACTGGAATAAAAGTCATAGCAATGCTTACATGGTCAATAAAATATAGAGAGAACATCCTTTAAATTTAATATGAAGTAATGAATCAAAGTGAGGTTTCAGAGAGCAAATGACCTTCTTTTGACAAAGAAATTACTTGTATCTACAAAAGAAATTCAAAATATTATTCTGGTAAAGCACATATTAAGAAGAAAAATTGCTGAAGAGGCCTATGTAAGAAAAAAAATATTGCTGAAAAGTATGATTATAAAATTTAAGAAATGTTTCCTAGTCTTGCTAAACAATATGAAGTAAATGCATATCTTGGGCAGTACTAACACTCCAGAATCCTGCTTAAATGCTAAATGGTAATTTAAAAAAAATAAGTCACCAACTCAGCAGTAAAACTAATGTAATACATGAAAAAAAGCATTCTGACAGGTATGATTTGTAATTATGCTTTAGATAATATTGAAGAAAAATGGAGGACATAGCAGGTCCCAGATCTAAAACTGAACTTCTCTTCCTTTATTAGAATCTGATTATTTGCTTAGCACCTACCATATAAATTTAATTTTACAGTGTGAATCACCAGCTTCATTGATCTGAACTGCTATTTCAGAAAAAGCAGGATTTTTATCTGCCCAACATAAAGAAAAAAGCAAAATTATCCTATATCCCCAAGACTAGATTTATCCACAAATAGAACACTTGGAAGAATTTTAGATTAAAAATTAATTGCCAAAGTTAAAAAAAAATATTAATGGCAAACTCTCTTTGCTTTGGGCCAGGAATTATTATGGAAATGGACCACATTTATACATAAAAGTTTCTATACAGTGACTCATACTTTGCAGTAATGCTAAGGACATGCAGCAAAGAGAGGTTCAGCCCATGGAAGGCTTTCATTAGACATGTAGCAAAGAGCCAGTGTGTCCTGCACTGCCTAAGGATAAGAGTCTGGCTTCCAGCACAGGTCCTCTCTCCCAGTACACAAGGTCTCCACAGGAACAGAAACATGACCCTTTCTGGAGCTGGGGAGGGGAATGGTGCTGACTCCTGGAGAAGCTCATATAAGCACTGTAGAGCTCTTGGAACCACAAACCTTGATCAGTCAATAGCAAGGCCTGCACCACCACTCCAGTTTTTTGATCATGGATGCCTTGGTTCCCATTTGTAGATGCCACTAGTTCCATAAAGTTTTGCATGTATGTGAAGCTACTGCAACCCCAAGTCCTCCAGACCACCTAATTCTTTTCATCTCCCAAGTGGGCCTTGGACCACAGAGCAGACTCTCCAAGTGTTGGAAACAGAAGCAGCTAAAAAAGCAAAAGAACCTCAAACCACCACCTCCACTTTCTGAAAAAAAATACACACATTATCCATTTAAACAAGTTTGACACAGAGTTTTTTAATGAAATTTGTGAGATGAAGAGGAGAAAATAGTTATCAGTTCCAACAATATTACTACTCAAAGATTTTAGACTCAACAGCTAAATGATATAACTTCAGTTCATAATTTACTCTTACAGGGCAAATTCATTGAATTGGATGTGTTTAGGATTAATCAAAGGCTCATTTAGTACTGAAGCCTAGAGCCATTAAAATTGATTTTTAGCATGTTCATCACCACACAAGGATGAGTTTTTGGCTAACAGCAAAGCTCTGACTCTTATTTACTACTGCATAGGTCAGAAAAACCCACATCATTTCTTTAAACATGTGCTTCTTCTGCCAGCCTTCAAGTAGTCTTGTTTCTTTAAGTTTTTTTTGCAAAGAGCCTCATAACATCTCTTTGTCCAGTGATATCTAGTTTGTCCAGCTCAATAGGTACCTGACTTCTAGATATCTCTAGATATTACTATAAATATCAGTAATATTTACCTCTTCAGATTAATATGCATTTAAAAAAAAATCTGTACATTGATTACCTCCCCACTCTGACTTCCTTTAGTTTCACTGTATAATTATTTTTCCTTCAGGATCTAAGGTCCAATAGCTATTTCTGCCCATGAGCATTGGATAAGACTGGAAATTAGCAATAACATGTTAGGAAAAAAAACCCAAAACCCAAACAAACTATGAAAACCACACAAACACACACACAAAAATAAAATGTTATCTATTAATGATGCCTAATCCAGCCCAAGAACCAAAAACTGTTCATAGTCTGTATTTGGCCATATGTATTGCATGGATGGCAAGGAAAACATGTTGGTCACAACTGGGTTCTGTGATTTTAGGAAGTTACCAATAATTTATAGGGAACTAAATTTAGAACCTGTTTCACTGCTGACAGACCATAGCAAGAAGGTTCCAAATTTTACTAAGAAAAAGATAAATGATAGGCTTGTAAGTAAGATGATCTAATGTAGAGATGGAACTCAGACTTGACTTCTCTGGCAAATTTCAAGGGTATGTGAGGAACACTCCTTTACTACTTAGTAAATCAGATTCAGGTTATTAACAGCTTCAAGGATAAAAACATTTTAAAAATCTAAGATTCACATTTAACTCTTCCTTCAGAGCTGCTCCAGTGCAGAATTATAAGCAGGACTATTGATCCAAACAGACTAAGCTCCACAACCCACTCTTCTAGCATGTTGTTTTTAAACACCAAGCTATCTCAAAGCTGCAGAAACATAGCTGCTGGTACTGCCTGATGCTCCATAAATCAGTCTATTCCTAGCACTAATTATCCCAAGTAGCTGTTATCCTCCATTTGATCTTCAGTATCCAGGAAATCTTTTTTTCAAAGGCTAATGTGACCAAAGAATGTTTAGCATGTACCACTTGGAGATAAAATGCATCTGTATTACTTAAAGGCAATAGACTCTGTTGGGTATTTTCACTGAAGCTCCATTAACACTCCTATAAGTACACAATGTTTGGGCTTGTTTTTTGGGTTTTTGTTTTGGTTTTTGGTTTTTTTTTTTTAGAAAAGAACTGTAACCCCCAGCAGAATAAAAGAAAAGCAGTGCTCAGCTAGACAAGTATGAAAGACTATGCATACAATCTAAAAGAACTTTTTCTCTCAGGTTGCTTCCACATCCAAAAGCTTGCCAGAAAAAGATTAAAGACTGAAATGATATGATATATGATATGATATTACAGTTATGCAGCTCACACAGCCACCCCTGCTGTGAGCTGATACACACAAACCCTTACATCTTGATTGTCCAACATTTGCCACAGATGGTGTGGCTCTCACTACCTGCAGGTACTGGAGCAGATCTACCATCAGTTCAGAACTGTAAAGATTTGTGAAATATGAATGTACTCAGGTGCATTTCTCACACATCACTGCTTCCCATGTGGCCTTTGGCACCACTGGTTGTGGAGCCAGCTTCCTTGCAAATTGCCAGTTAGTGCAATGAACTCCTAGGTTATAGCATGGATGCTGATAATGCCTTGCAGCAAAGCACACAAACACTTCAGCACACAGACCTGCAGGCTGAGCTCTTTGCTCAGCTGGGCCCTGCACCCCACTCCTGCCCCCATGGCCAATGCTTACCCTGCCCCAGGGCAGACATGCAGCTTCTGGGCTGCAGCAGGATAAGATGTTTCACACTCTTCCTGAACCTATGTGGAAATTGGCACTTCATCTCATTTAATCACAGTAATCCCTGGGTGACTGGATAAAACTTTTCCAGTTTTACTGGGAACTATTAGACTAACAAAACTTTACTGTTGATCAGGTATCTATAGTAAAAATGTGGCAAACCCCAAATGTTGGGAAGAAATTATGATGTCTGGCTCCAGGTCAGAAGGCTGAAGGATAGCTTTACTAAAACTATACTATATTACATTAATATACTATTTAAAGAGATACCATACCACTCTACATACTTACTTCTTACTTACCTAACTATAAAATGAACTCGTGACTCTCTCTGCTCAAGAGTCTGACACAGCTGGATTCAATTGGTCCATTAAGCCAAACAACCTTCACCAGAATCCATTCAAGCAATCACTTCAGGTAAACAATCTCCTTACCAAATTGCACATGGGGAAAACAAAAGAGCAGAGATAAAGATTGTTTTCTCTTCTTCTCTCTGTGCTTCTCCTGAGAGACAGAATTATGTGTCTCTGTCCAGAGAATGTGAATGTCTTCCAGTTATTTCTACTGTCATGACTGACTGACAGGGACTGTGGACAGTGAACAGGTTGTTCTAACTTTGTTGTCTCCAAACAGCAGCATCCTTCCTCCAGCATGCCTCCTCAATTTGAGCCAATCAAATCCCACCTTCCAAAGTCACTGCAGTACCAGAGAAATAAGAGATCACTGGTTTGAGAACTACTTTTTGCAGGCAAATTAGTATAGAAATATTACAAGTATTGCTTGATAAGTAATCCAAAAAGCTCCACACACAATAATCTGTTGCATTAATCCCTATTTCTAATACTAAGGGAGTATTTTATATAACAAACACTCTCTAATACATCAACTTCTCATGGCACAGCTGTTACGAAAAGGGTAATTCAGTGGAGTCAAAATTCTACGTGCATTACAAAGCTAATCCTGTGAGGTTAGCTGTGACTTTGCAACAGCAACAGGATTACTGTTATACAGAAAAATATGGAGAAGCAGCTAAGCAGTCAGCCTCCAAGTTGTATGCATACCCAAAATAAAGACACCTCCAGTGTAGCACTAACTCAACCAATTTCATTGTTGTCACAGCTGCTAGCACATTAACAAAGGATAGTTACAACATCCTACACGAAATGCTGCAGGACAAGAATTCGATCTGTACATCCCTATACTGAACAATCTGCATTTTCTGTTGCAAACTGGGCCTAGATTAAGCAGCCAGGTTATTGCTTACAGAATGCTTTACTGAATTTCCTGTTCAGTTCCATGATAAACAATGAAATATTTATTCTGCAAAATATTTTTCTATGTTGTAACCACATCCAGCTGCTACTATCCCATCAAATTTCTGTATCATTAAAAAATGCTGCTGAACTATTTATTAGGGAGAAAGGGAGGGAGGAAAGAAAGAGAACTATCTGTAGTTAGATAATCAGTGGCAGATTCTCTCACCACCTCAGGTGGCCATTGCAAGGGTGTACCTTTCATTTTAGAGGCTGAGGCCAACTACAGGACACACCTACACAACACAAGACAGGCCAATTTAGCCCCACTACACCTTCACCCCAGATGTCTGCCATCTCCCAGGGCAAGCATCCCAAGTGGGGTGAGATGGCAGGCTGCAGGAGCATGGCTATTCATTTCACAGGGCCCATAGCTTATACAGAAGTGGGACACCACAGCTGGTTGAGCAGGGTCTCCAGGTCTCACCACACTGCTGTGGGTGAAGGGAATGTCTCAGAGCAGCCACCTGTTTCCATGTGAAGCACATTTGGGGCCAAGTTTGATGCTCAACAGGCAGAAGTGAACAGGCAACTGAAGGCTCTCTCTTCTCAGAGACTGAGGTCAGCTGCTCATTTTGCTCAGCTTCCACCTAGCCCTGAACCCCTGGCATCTCCCTTTCTAAGGAAAATCTCACATCTCCAGACACAGCAGCTGACTGAACTGGAAAATGACTGGCAGCAGTAAGCCAGAAGTCAGCACCTTCCTCAAGGACATCATGATCTCTTAGTCAGCAGGCTCCACACTGTCTCCAGGAATTTACCAGCAGCAGAGACACCAGCTCTGAATGCAGCCAATTCCCTAATAACTGTAGCAGTAGAATGACACTTACAAGAAAAAAGTGCCAGTCAGGTGTAGTCTTATCCCCTGTGCTGATACTGAGCACAGCCCAGAGTCACTTGAAACAGAATCACACGGCTTTTAACAAAGGCAATCTTACCTCTGTCTCCTGATACTAGTCAAAGCAGACACCAAGAGATCTGCTTAGTTAAATCTTGAAGAATATAGCTGAATGAGCCCATGATAAAAGCCATTTTCAAGAATTGCTCAAATTTTAGCCAATTATGAGATGGTATTTGTTCTGAGGAAGCTGGGAGGTTCTTTTGGTAGACATAAGACACTTCAGTGGTGAGAGTTAGGGACAAAGCAGTTAGGAAAGTATGTGACACAGAAAAGTAAGGATTCATATAACATTACCCTACAGACTCAGAAGGAAAACATATGGCTTAGGAATGCATGTGGGTTCCTCAGCTCCCTAACCAGCCTGGCAATCCCAGTGCTGAGCAGCCAGGGAGCAAGCTGCAGAGATGGCTTGCTAAATGGTCCCAGGAGGATCTCTGTAATACAGTTGGTTGAAATCATTTTAATGGAAAGTTCTGATATAAAATATCAGTTTGTGGAAAGCAAAGTCCTTCACAGCAAAATGTCATCTTTGACGAAAATAGATTTCCAAATGCTAAAAGCACGATTTTGACTCTTTTAGGATTAAACATCTTATAATCTTACTTAAAAATAGCTCATTACATAATATGAAATGAAAAAGGCATTTGAACAAAGCATTTTAGTTTGAAATGCAAACTTTCAGAATTTTGCTTCATAAGCAATTGAGTTTTTTGAGTGGGTGTTTTATTTCATGCTGGAACAAGACATTTTAGTTGCTATAACCTTAAAGCAGAATTTCCCTCAAAAGTGAGGATTCCATGTTCTGTAACGCTCCAAGCACTTAGTTCTTGCCACCTTTTGAATTTGATACTCTGCAGTGACATAGACCACAAGAACTTCTCAGTTGATATATGACCAAATTAGACAGCAAATCCAGCCACTTTCTTTCAAGGAAAAAAGAAAGAAAAAAATTATCTTTTCAACACCAGAAAAGTAAAGAAACTTTACTTCACCTTAGGCCTTAAGAAACTGAAATTAGCCTCAAAGTAGTCTCTGAGAGGTATCAAATCTGCACAATCACACAATTTGCCAGGTTTGTAAGGAAATTGACTGCACAGTTTGCCAATTCAGAATTTATATTACAGCTTTGTTTTTACAGCAAGTGAATATGGCAATCAGTTTAAGTATATTTAATTAGCCTGACAAGGGCTTCTGTTGACTCACACACCAGTGAGCGTTCTGGGGCTAGCACAGATCATCCTGTAAAGGTGGCTGGAGATGGTGCTGTGGGGTGGTCTCTCCCCATAGGGCTTACCAATGCTACTGCTCATCAAGTGAGAAAAGACATTAAAATTCATTATTTGCAAGATCGTACTCTGTGTTCACATCCCATCAGCAGCACAATTACACTTTAAATCTGGGTACTACATTGATAGTTCTCTAGAAGAATATCCTATGAGAGGGATGGGACACAGTGCTATACCAGAACTTTACTGATGTGCTGCCCTGTTAAACTACTCCCCAAGTCCCAGCATCCCAGCTGTGCTGCTCAAAGACCAGTTCCAAGATGATATTCTCATCAAAAGAAAGTAACCATGGAACTCATTGCCTAAAAACTCCTTGGGATTATTCTGTTAGTGATTAGTTGTCAGTCTGCATTCCACACAGCTGTTATGATGTTTGACAAGACTCAAGCTCTCTCCTAGTCTACCTAACAGATACTCAAAATACACAATCTAATTTATATTAGCAAATACTAAACAAGACAAACCTACTTATTGAAACATTTCTTAATGCCCTGATGCACAGCAATGAAGGCTGCAGAAAGTTTGCAATCCTTCTCCTCCAAGCCTGTTACAAGAAAAGTATCCTTCTCAGCCCAGGCTCCAATTGCAGTTGAATAAGCTTTCAGATTTTCCAGAATCTTTGCTGGCTGAAGCTGAATGGAGTAGACAAATGGCATTTAATATTATATTCATCACTATAGGTGGCTCTTTTGAATGGCTCTTCAGTAATATTTTCCAAAATTACACAATTTATTAATAATTCTGGCTAACAGTGAACAAGTCAGTTAAGATCAAACTTATATCTAAAGCCATTTTGCCTTGTGCATGTCCATCCCAAGGAACCAGCAGGTGAATTCACCATCCAAATCAAAAGAACTGCTGCCTAGTGCAGCTGACAGACCAAGCACACAGCTACTACCATCCCCACTGAGCCGAGCTCCAGCATCACTAAAGACAGGTTCTGTCCTTTTCTAACTGCTCCATTACCTCCCTCTTGGCAAACCAGCACAAGACACAGAATGGATCAGAAAATCCTTGCTAACCAGTGCCCAGCCCATCTCCACTAAACTGCCATAGCAACGATATTTACTGAATAACTCAAGTCTTCACAAAGAAATAAAAAAATGAAACCAGAGCAATTGGGGTGTTCTAGGTTAAAGCATATTTATACAACTGCAACAGTACATCAAACTACAGGAAAGTGTCTGGGAAGAGACAGATGAGCCACAGGCAAAATTTGATATGCATGAATTATTACATATGTACATAAGTACTTGCCTCATGTTGCAAGATATCTGACCCAGAATGAAATCAATCACCAAATCACAGAATTCCAGGTTGGCAGGGACCTCAAGGATCATCAATTTTTCTCAACAAAAGCATGATCTAGACAAGATGACCCAATATCCTGTCCAGCCAAATCTTAAAATCATCCAACATTGAGGAATCTTCCACTTTTCTGGGGAGATTATTTCAGTGGCTGATTGTTTTCATTATGAAAAATTTTCCTCTCTTCCATGAATTTTATCAAGTGCAAGTTCAATCAAATCAATATTACTCATGTCCACATTATAATATGTGAAAGTTGTTCTTAGATCTTTAATCAAACTTTTATCCTATGAACTAAAAACTGTGAATTTCTGGCCTGGTTTTGTAACCATGTTAAGAGAAGAGGAGGGATGGAGAAAATGAGCAAGTAGATAATTAGTATATGCAGGAAAAAGACAAGGAAGAAGATCTGGAGGGGACCAAGGGATAATGTGAAGAAAACTCAAGGACAAGGAGTAATCTGGGTAGACTCTGCAAGACAGACAAGATGCAGGGATGGGGAAAATAGAACAGCGCTGAGAAATCCAGTATTTAAAGACTGGGTCATGTAAGAAAAAAATAAAGCATTTGACACGGAAAAAATTAAGATGAGACAGGTCACAGAGCTGCAGTAGGACTGAAAGAAGGGAATGAGGAGACAAAGACCAGAAATTTAATCTAGGTATATGACTTTTGTATGTCTAAGTTGCACTTCTCCAGGTATGCATGGTAACAGGATCTTGCTCAGTTCTCTCCTAGTCAATTAATGCAAATAACATCAGGAAATGCTTTCCCAGTTTCCTCTGAGTTCCACACCCTGTGAGAAAAGTTGATGCTATAGAGACAGTAACTCATTCTCAGAAATTGAGTAGACTTCACAGCCCAGCCTTCTATAAGGAAACTGTTCATGCTCAGGGGACATGCAGACAATAAATCTGTGCCTAGATGATGCCAGTTTATGCTACCTTTCTGTCCAATTAACATTATGAGGTATAACCCTCTGAATGTCTGTAGCTGGATTCCAAAACATTCAGTTCATTTAGTCAGGAGCTTCTGAATAACTTTGTGGGAATTAATGATCTCAGTTATATAGTTTTTATCTATAAAAAGATATTTCTCACTGTTTTCATATATTTCACATAAGGAAAATAGTATTTCTATTTCCTCTGCAAGTAACATTTATTTGACAACCTGATACTAAACCTTTTCATCCAATTCTTGACTGACCACATTTGTAAAGCACTTCCCTTCATGTTTAAGGAAAGTTGATGGCTTATCATCCTTATCAAAACCAGAGATACACCTCTAGCTCTGCACAAAATAAAATATTCTGTGTCTCCCTCTACTGGCTCTGCATTAAATCAAACCAAAAAAAGAAAAACTAGAAAGTAAATGTTTATTATTATCTTAGCAAATTCTATCCAGAAGCAATGCTCAGATAACAGAAGATTAATACTTTAATCATAGTTTCTAAACAAGTATTACAAGAAAGAATATTAAGGATCATTCTGAACACAGCATGAGGTCCATTTAATGTTATTACAGGTACATAACACCACCATAGCGACACAGCTATGATCAAGAAATGATTTATATAGTTGGGAAGTTTTCTACTAAAATTATTTCTCCATTAAAAATACAAGAGAATATTAATGAACTTTCTGTAACTTCAGCTTATTTTATATTGAATCAGATTTAAGCATTCCTGCTTGCTTCTAGCCAGACTGACAATTAAGCTGGATCCTTTAACTTCTAAATAAACTATAGATAATACATTATTTTGGTTTGGGTTTGGTTGGTTGACTTTTGGGTTTATTTTAATTAAAATCAATCACGATTTGTGATTCAAGGAATTTCTGTTTTGCAATTTGATCAGTCAAAATATATTTAGTAATGAAAGCAAGCTGCCACTATATAAAATACAAGAGATGTCTTTCATGTACTCTTCAGATGATAGCTGAAAAACCTTGTTGTTTTTTACTGAATTCTGCTTTTCTGAAATGATATAATTAAGTGCATAAAGCCCTCTGCCTGTTTCTAATGTGGACTTGAAATATTTCATAGTGCTTCCAGACAAACATATACCTTTTCTTACCCCAAATAAGTCAAAATCACAAGAATTTGAGAAACAAGTGCCATGTCTGCCATGAGGCCAACACTGCAATTTCCTTCTTACTAATTTTCTTCATTGGAGAATTTTATTTAAATTTGGGTAAAAAAAGCATTATTAAAATGTAACTCTTCATTCATATATGTTACAAACTAGAAGTACAGCACAGTGTACTGATTTTATTATATACTCTACAGAACAATCTATCATTCCTTTAACAGAGCATGAACATTCATGTGTCCAACCAAAATGCATTTCACTCTGCAGTGAATTTTATTTTCTATGGTAATACCTTTTTGTATGCAAAACAAGCATCACCTGCTAAGGACAAGGGTCGGTAGCATAATGAGAAACACAGTAAGTTATGAAATTGTCCCTGGCAAGAGTTCTTCCACATTTACTCTACCCACTCTGGGGTTCAAGTGCTGCAGGTGCTGTGCTGGCTGTCAGTGGCCCTGAAGCCCTTTGGCAGATGGGGGCTGCCAAAGCTGCCAGGGGGCCAGGCCTCTTCTGTGCATGCAGAAAGACCAGGAGCCAGCACAGGTCTCAAACTGAGCAGTGGATGGCTCCCTATGTGAGCTGCAAAACTCACAGACCCTGAACTTTCAGACGTTGAACACAGTTTTGATCATAGAGTTTTTTAAACAGTACCTGTTTTTTTTAATTATCTCTGTAGAAACAGATTAGAGCATCATACAAATTATGTCAGAAAATAAGAGATCAAATTTATCAGCCTGTAATTTCTGAACTAACTGAAATTACCACTAGGAGTTTGTTTGTCAAGCAGTAATCAAAAAGGGTCAGAATTTCCAGAAAAAAATTCCATCTTTTCATTAAATAGTATTTGTTTGCAATTGGTCTGTATAGATTGCTTAAAGGTAGCATTCAAACATGTGAACTTAAGGTCAATTGAAAACTACAGTTCTACCTCTACACAGAGATGCCACTATGTGGGGAAAAAAAAGCAATCAGAATTTACAGTCAAATTCTCTAAATATGTAGAAAATTCAAGTAGTCTCATTTAAAAGGAGACTATAGTATATGCTTCCATATTCGTGGCATGGAGGCTTTGGTTATCAAGCTGACATTAAAAAAAGGAGTTTTTGAGAAGAAATATGCCTACACAGTAGATGATAGCCAAGAACTTTCATGTCAGGTTTAAGTAAAACAAAGGAACATTTTTAAATGCTTAAAAAATAAGTTTCACATTAATACACAAGCTCTTACCTTGACTACATTAGCACATGCCACTACAGTAAAATTATTTTATTGAAGTCTTTACATGCACCTCAAAGCTCCTACAGACATTTCTATGAAAAGACCATGCTTTATTTACTGTACCTGAACATTTCTGTACCTGTCACGCTGCATGTTAATGAAAAAATAAGATGGAACATTAGGTTATTTTCACACGTCCTTTCCAAAGAGTAATTTCTATTTATTCTGACATATGACATTACATGCAGTTTTACTTTAGAAGAACTACCAAAAAGCACTTCAGTCTATCTTAAGATAACAACTTTGCCAAGTCAAATAAAAGTTTTTACTGTGAAGAACAAAAAAAAAAAAAAAGACTAAACAATTAAAGAACAACATTACTTCTCTTTCCCACACATCTCTCAGAAAGCCCCAAAACACTGATTCTAATAAAGGGCTTTGAGGGAAGTAGATTTGTTTTTAACAATATTCTTCACCTTGGATCAACTTGGTAAAAAGGAGTTACACAGAATTAACAGCTGAGGCTACAGCAGCTTACCCAGCTGAGCTAGATGAACTTTGCCTGTTTCCAGGTGCTACTGACCTCATTAAAAGTCAATCATAACTAAGGAATAGCATAGCCTGGCCTCTTGATTTTAAATTAAGTTTGAGGGCTTAAATGAAACACTGCCCACATTAATGAAATAAACTATTTACACTAGTACACAGAAAGTACTTACAGCGTTTCTGGGAAACTGCCTGTAAACAAGCTGTGACAATGTCGCAGTTCTTCTGGACTTTTTGTACAAGCCTGTCTTTCTGCTTCAGAAGACGGAGCAACTTTGCTGATTGAACGGAAATTCTGTAATTCAGTTCTCGTTTTATAGTTGTTAATTCATCAACATCTGCCAACAAGCAGAGAAAACAACTTCAGTACATGCCAAAAAGATTCACAAACAGCTTATTGTAGTTGACACGCAAAGGCACTTGCCCCACAGACATTTACAAATACAAGGTTTCTGTAAATGACAAGTTCTATTGACTGGGGTAATTCCCAGTTATAAACACTCTCAGAATTGGAGCCAAAGTCTTTAATTTTCTTTTAAACAAAAGTACTTCAATTTATTGCACAGAGTATGAATCTTAACAATTATGCTGTTATAAACTCCGAGGAACGTGACAGACATAGACAGAATATATTGATAATAGTGCAACCAGGGGATACATTTTAAATACAGTATCTTCCAGAAGCTGCTTGGACAAGATATACATTTGTAACAGACAAGGGAACATGTTCAAGAAGCTGCCTGCAAAGCTACAAATGCAACTCCAGAACAAGCTCTAAGTGGGAAATTCTTTCCACTAAAATGCAACTAGATGACTTCTGTCATGTCCTCAGTTATCTCCACTGGCCAAGTCATAGTGCCACTAGACCCCTTCAGTTCATCAAAATATCTCAGCTAATATTCCTGTTGTCCTCCCATAAGGGGAGTTTCAGGACCAGCAAAGGGAGTTGTTGGGGAGGTCTCTGAAGTCCATTCATTTTTCTGAGTCCTCTGCTCTGTTCTCAGAGGCTTCCCCCACCAGTGAAATCCCAGGTCTTGCCTATCACATGCTGGCCTCTTCATCTCCTCCCTGTAATAGCCTGGTACAGCTTGCCACCAGCATCATCTACACAGCTGCCTGCTCCCTGCAGCTAACTTTTCAAACTGTCACTTTCAGTGCAACCAATGTCCCCAGATGCTCAAAAGAAAATCCAAAAAATCCATTCTTCAGTAACCTGATCTAGTGAGAAAAACACATACGCATCCAGGAAAAGCTATTATCAGTGGGATGGTAAACAGCTCAGCTCATGTGGCAAAACTTTTCCAATAATTCTGGAGAGCTTAAAGAAAAGGACAAATTAGGCTGAAATGACCATCAACCATGGGCTAATGAAAAGTATGACTGCAGGGTCAGGGGAGGCCATTGAAAAAACAATACTGTATTTTATAACCACTACCCTGTTTCAGCACCTGCTGCTCAGATGCAATTTCCAACCACCTGTACCAGTCAAGGTAATTTAAAACTAGATCTACGGATTTGAAAACAACCAACCAAAAACAACAACCCCCCCCCCCCAAAAAAAAAAACCCAAAAAAGTTGCATTTGTAATTTATACAGTCACCACTGGAGTTGTCTGGTAAGTTTTACTCTTTCTCACTGTTTCCCAAGGCCACTTAGGTGTGCCTGTAAAAAAACAGTAACCTGGCAGAAAAACTAATGAGTTGAAGCACCACAAAATGTATTTCTGAAAAAAAAAAAATTCCTGTGAAGTCCCAGGTTACCAAAGGACACACAGAAGAACTTGAGCTACATCCTAGTAACATCAGAAGGCGTGTCATCTCATTAAGAAGCCAAACACGGAAGCAGATAGCTGTTTGTACAGCTCTGAAAAACAGGCATATTTAGTCACCTCTTTGATTTTTTTCCTCATCAAAAGCAAAAGTGATTAAACATCAGGAGACAAGAGGCCTTTGTTCTCTTTTCCTGTTCATTGGATCAACTTGGATTTGCACGTCTTAGTCTTTCACAAACATGCACTGTTGAGGCTACCTAACTTTCATAAGAATTCTTTGAAAATTTCACTTAAATATCATTTAGATTCTGATTTACTCCAGCATTTACATTTTTCATTACACTCCTCTTTTTTTTTTTTTTCTTTTTTTGGAAGACATGCCAACCTCCAAGTAAGCTTTACAGTTGTCCAGTTTAGTGTATGTCCAGTAGAACTCAAAGGCTCTTTGAAAAACTCTTACAACACTGTACTGTATGTGTAGCATCTCTTCGAGATTCAGAAAAGAAGGACTGAGTGAAAAAGAAAGAAAAAGAAAGAAAGAAGAACTGGACATTTATTCATTATTGTAAGCGAGGAAAAGCACCCAACTCGCAGAAACACAAAAGCTTAGGCAGTGTGTCACAGGAACTAGTGGCTGACGACCCTAATTTGGCTCCTAGGGAACCTGAAACAAAAGAGGGGCGATCAGCACAGGAGAGCCTAGTCTAAAGGAGCTCTCAGCTAACAGCACGTGGAAGCTTCTGGGAGCCACGACCACGCAGAAAGCCTGGAAATGGACACATACACACACAGACACGTGCGCGTAGGCACGGAGGGCATCTTCGGGCAGGGCTCCCTTGCAAGCACAGAGGAAAAGCGAAGCGGCAGGAGCAGCTCCCGGCCCCGGCGGAGCGGCGGCAGGCGCGGGGCGGGCTGTACCTTTCAGCCGCAGGTAATTGAGCTGGCTCGGCCGCTGCTGCAGCTCCCGGAGGGCGCGGGAGCGGGCGCTGCCCGAGGAGGCGGCCGCCTCGGCGGCGCTGTACAGCTCGGTGAGCAGCCCGCTCACCAGCGACGAGGTGCGGCTGGACCGGCCGCCGCCGGGACCCGCCTCGTCCTCGTCCTCCTCCTCCTCGGCCAGGCTGTCGGCGCTGCTGCCCGCCCTGCCGCCCGCGCCGGCCTCCGCCGCATCCATCTTCCGCGCCGCCGCCGCCGGGTTCCGGGCTCGGCGCGTCCCACGGTCACACGCCGGGGTGGGGCGGGCAGGGGAAAGGGAAGCGGGCCGGAGAGGAGGCGCTCCAGGCAGGAGCGCCGCGCCCGGCTCCGCTCCCTCCCCGCGCACCGTGGTAGAGGCCGGGGCGGGGGAGCTGCACCTGCCTCGGGGCGGGGAGGGTGGGGACCTCGCTCCGCCTCGGGGCGGTGACACCGGGCGCGATACCCGCACGCCGTGCGGCTGCCACGGAGGTCATCACCGTCCTGCCGGCCGTCCTACTCCTGCTTCCCCGCTGGAGGGGCGGCCCGGTTTTGCCAGCAATTCAGTACCTGGGCTGTGGCCAGTCCCCGTAACACCGCCTGCAACCCGGAGCGGATGGCGGGGTGCGCACGGCCGCCAGAGCCGGGAGCGCCTGGGCTCTGGCTGCCGCACCGATGGCGGTGTAGGGAGGCACGGACACACGCGTAACAGCCGCGACTAATTCAGGTCAGGAATGGACAGAATCACAGAATGAGTAAGGTTGAGTGCTCCAACCTCCCTGCTCAGGCAGGGTCATCCTAGAGCACATTGCACAGGACTGCGTTCAGCCAGTTCTTGAATATCTGCAGTGACAGACTCCACAACCTCTCTGGGCAACCTGTTCCAGTTCACAGTCACCAGCACAATTAAGAAATTCTTCCTCATGTTCAGGTGGAACTTCCTGTGCGCCAGTCTCTGCCCATTGCCTCTTGCCGTATTGCTCGGCTGAGATGACCATTCTTGTACCCAGAGGAGCTGGCTGCATCCTCTCAGCACGTGGAAGTGTATCCCTCTCCCCGCGGCGGAGCTCGGAGGTCGCGCCCGGGAAGCGCCGCCGCGCGCAGCCCGGGCGGGGCGGGGCCGGGGCGGGGCCCTGGCGGCCGCCCGGGCCACGTGACTGCCCCCCCGCGCTCTCGGGTCATATGCCGGGGGCGGGGCGGGCCCGCGCGCTGCTGCTCCGGCTCCGCGCCCGCTCCGCGCCTCTGGCGGCCCCGCCGCGGCCCCGCCATGGCCCCCAGCGCGCTGCTCCGGGCGCTGCCGCTGGCCGCGCTGCTGCTGCTCAGCCCGGCGCGGGCGGTCCGGCAGGCGCGGAGGCCCAACGTGGTGCTGATCCTCACTGACGACCAGGACGTCTGCCTGGGCGGCATGGTAACCCCGCGGCGGGGGGCGCGCACCGGGCTGGCGGCGGGCGCGGTGAGGGGCGAGGGTCGCGCCGGGCCCCGCCCGCAGCCGGCAGGGGCTCACTGCGCCTCGGGCCGAGCAGCCCCGAGAGGAGTCCCGGTGGGGCTGCCGCGGGTGGGACGGGCCGCTCTGCGGAGCCGCCGGGGCTCGGGGGCCGGGGCCTGTCTGGAAGAGCCGCTGCCGATACCCCTGGAAGCTCCCCGCACTTGTGCTCGCTTGTGCAATCGCGGTGGCCGCGCCAGGCCCTAGCGAGAAGGAAAGGGCATTCTTAGTGTCTTGCTGGGGTGGTGCCTAAAAACTGTGATGTTGGGCCTTTTTCCAGGCAGCTTGCTTAAAGTCCCTGGCTTTCCCTGGCATCCTTGCATTTTTAGCTGACACCTTTTGATACTTTCTTTTCAGACCCCCCTAAAGAAGGCTAACACTCTTATTGCCCAGATGGGAGTAACCTTCGTAAATGCAGTAAGTGTTTGCATTAATGCTCTGAACCTCTGAGGCGTGAGCATTTATGTATTTTGTGTCTTAGGTCATCTGAGGTCTCAAAAATTGTATCAGTTTTATGAAACCTGTAGATATGGATGTAGGTTTTTTTAAATTCAATTGCTACCTACTTTCAGGTCTTAAAATGAATATGACTTAAGGTGATGTTCAAAATCTGTAGTTTCACTTCCTGAAAGCACTTATGCTCACTTCCTTAATCTGTAAAATAAAACTGTGTACTCTGACTATTAAAAGAAGCTGCTCAAAACTTCAGGTTCATGCATGATGAAAAGTCACTTTATTCTTTTCATATTCTAGTGCACCTCCATGGAGTGACTCAATGATCAAACAGAATTTTAGTGGGTTCTTACCCCATCTAAAAACCACATCCAGTCTGGTAGTGAGAAGTTGAAGGGCATGTGCTGCAGAGACCTGAAACTACTTTCATTTGCAGTTTTTTGCTAGTGAAAATACTTTGAATATAATTCTGGGTGTCCAGAAAGAAGTAGGTTTTACTGTTGGTGAACATATTAATCAACCTGTTATCTGATATTTAAAAACTATAAATTTTGACATAAAATTGTTTTACTATCCCAGTCTTAAATCTCCTTATTCTGTTTTTCCAGTATGTCCCCAGTGCACTTTGCTGTCCCAGTCGAGCTAGCATTTTAACAGGAAAATATCCACATAATCATCATGTTGTCAATAACACTCTGGAAGGGAACTGTAGCAGCAAGTTATGGCAGAAGATTCAAGAACCATACACCTTCCCAGCACTGCTCAAAGCTATGTGTGGTTATCAAACATTCTTTGCTGGAAAGTACTTAAATGAGGTATTTGATGTTTATCTGTGTTCTTTTTTTTTTGTGGTTTGTTGTAAGAGTTAAGTGTCCACTGAGGCAAATTCAACAGGAGAACAGATATTTTCAGAGCTCTTTTACAGCAGCTACTCAACACTTTATTATTGAGTGACTTGTATATGTGTGCTTTAAGTTTTTTGTCTTTTTTACTAGGGTTTAGTTTCTAGTAGTTCATACTAAGATGTAAAATTCAGCACTGAAGGCTGTAAGGCTGTGTGTTCCTTTTGTGTGATGGAATTGGATTAGGAGCTATATGAGCTACATAAAAACAAGTTTTCTTTGCATCTAATGGTGGTATGATAAAAGCAATGGAATGTGAATCTTCATAGCCAGTCATGGAATTGTGTATGCTGATGTTCCTGAAGCAGCAAGGGGAAGGGAAACTTAGCTGGCTTCCTCTGAGCATCTCTTGACTCAGCAGAGTCTCTCATGCCTGCAGTTAGGCGAGCCACGTAGACTGGAGAGGGCTGCCCTGAGAAAACCCGTTGTGTTGCTCTAAGGCACCCTCTGTTTTGAGTTTGGCACTGACTCGGCAGCTACTTTCCCTATTTTGCTATCTTAAAGGCTAGTTGTTGTAGATTATTTGGCACTGAGGTGGCAACTTGGAGTTCCTACCCCTGCTGGGGGAGGATGAAGGAAACTGTTGGTCTGTGTGGAATCTTCTTTAGTATCTTGTGAACTGTTATCACAAGTCCTGCAAGTGTCTTGTCACATGGATGTTTTAATCGCCACTCATTATTTGATATATACACTATGTTCTCCAGGATCTTTGTATATTTTCATGTGCAGAATGGAGCAGGGAATAATCTTTAAATTGTACTGGTGATTGCTAAGCTTTTAGTTACTGTCTAGTTATTGAACCTTGGTTTCTGTAACAGGCCCTACATATGTTTTTATATGCATATATATGTAGTTTTCCCCATTCTGAAATTGAATTTGGCTTAACATGGTTTCTGAGCAGTGTTAATAAAGCACATGAATATGAAACATAATGTCTAGCTTTGATTCATCATAATTGAAACTGTGAGTCATGATCTCTCTTTTTTTCAGTATGGAGCAGAGGATGCAGGGGGAGTAGGTCATGTCCCTCCTGGATGGAGTTTTTGGTATGCTTTGGTATGTGAATTTTTTTTTTAACAACTTAATTTTGGTTGCTTTGTAATCCAACTCAAGTTCTGACTTTACTGCTCATGAAAGAGCAGGACAGGAACATCTAATCATTTAATGCAAATTTTCTTCCACTTTTTCCGTTATTGTACATCAGATATGTGGCTTTTACAGGGAGTACTCCTATTGAGTGCCTGGAGGAAAAAAAAGGCATTTGTAAAGCCAAAGTAGTGTGAGATAGCACTAAAACAAATTTTGTTGATGGCGACCACTTTTTAGAATTTTTGCAGTATCCTTTGGCAAATGCTCATAATCTATTTGGCAAGTGCTTGGAGGCAATTAATTTGGATTATTTCAAGTAATCAATATACATGTTGCTTTGCATAAGTATCTATGTCACTTTTCTTTTTCACAGGAGAAAAATTCAAAGTACTACAACTATACTCTCTCAGTAAATGGCAAAGCACGAAGGCATGGTGAGAACTATAGTGTAGATTATCTCACAGATGTACTGGTAAGAAATTTTGCAATGTGTGGTACAGAAACTGCTTATAACCAGATAATGCCTCATTCTGGGGACTTTGGAAAGGCTGAGATAATTTGTTAGGCTGTATTAGTTGACAGACAGTTGTACTGTTGTGAGGGTGGGTGGGCATTCATCAACAAAGTAAGACTCCCAAGTATATTTAGAAATGACAGATTTATGTTTGAGCTGTGAATAGGAAAGGGATTCCAGCTGGCCATTTGTTAGCCAGTAGCCTCACTGAGGAGTTAATACTGATTGCTCTGCTGCAGGAGGGACAGGTAGGCAGAAATTTAAATTACTTTATGTGAGGATATGTTTCATTCTATGTAACTTCTGCAACAGATTAACTGGGCCAGAATTTCAGTTGTAAGGATGTAAAAATAAACTTCACACCATGTTTTGTTTCTTAGGTATTATGATTTGTTAGTAGTTTCCAGCTCCATCAATCTGACAACTTGTAAATATTAAAGCCTCATCAATTCTTCATAGTATATGAGGGCAATGTGTAGCTGATCAGGGGAGGTTTTAGCCTCTTTAGCTACATAAAATAAAGAGAGATAATAAAGATGTCAGATCCTTTCAGGAAGGATGGAAGAGTTACTTTAGCTCTCTTAAGGCCCTCTTTGGCAAGTTGCAGGGGCTGTGGGCGAGGAAAATGTCCCCCAGCTGCTGAGCTAGAGTCATAATTTGATGTGCTTTTACAATGTATAGGTTGGTACTGTGTTACAGTGTATAGGTTAGCTCTCACAAAAACTTTTCTCTAGAAAGGTCTCCTTGTTCAGTCTTGTAGTGCTTCATTGAGACCCTGAGGAGTTTAATTTCACTGGGTGCCAGACAGCTGCTCACTAACAACAGCACTGGTTGATGTTTCTTAGGGTACTGAACAGCTGTCTGATTAAATTTAGATTTACATCGTCTAAAGCTAGATTGGAATTGATAAGCCAGAAGTGAGACTATCCTATTACTGGCACTGTACTGGGATTTTTTGATCCTTCAGCAGCTCTTAAGCATTTTGTCCAACAGGTCATTGTTGCATAAACTGCTTATTTGTGGTATGTTACCTATTGATACAGCAGTGTATCACGATTTTCAGTGTGTTGCCTTCTACTTTCTTCCTGTAGTTACCAAACATGTATCCAGCATTTTGGAGACAGTGTTTAATTCATTTGCTGGGCGGTACACAGGATAAATTGCTTATGCAAAGTTCCTGTGTTGCGTGATGTGATCCTCAGGCTTTCTTGTCTAAGGGCACCTGGGTACTTGAGTCTGGTATTAAGCATCCAAACACCTGAATCTTTTTACTGCACTTCTCACATGTTGCAGTTTAAGCTCCTAATGAAATCAAAGTTGGCTACCACTATGAGTTTCTGAATGGTTCTTATCCTTTCTTGACTCTGCTGACGTATAACTGAAGTTGAGCCCTACTTGCTTAAATGCTAAATTTAGAAGGAAGGAAGGGGAATTCCTGGTGTGTTGGTTTTTTTGTAGAGAAAGAAAAGGATCTCCAAAATCAAGTTTACTAATCAGGCAGGAAAAAGACATTGCAAAATTTGAATACTGAAGAACTCAGCTACAAGTAATACTTTTCAAGCTTTAATTTTCAAGGGTGACCTGGGGGAAGTGAAAATGGAACTCACAATTTCTTCTAACTTGCTACTTGAAATTGTGCATAGATTGAAATAAAAATGAAAATGCAGAGGTGTGAGTGCATGCATTTTGGGACTGTTCTTCACCAGACCTTCTGTCTTCACCCTTTGTAATCTTGCAGCTTGCCATAGAATGAGCATAGGCTATAAACAGTGGGGCTGAATATTTTTTTTTTCAGAACTATTGCTATTTCTGAAGAAAGCTGAAGCTTTTAAACTGGGGTCTGTCAGATGGGATCTTAAAGTCTCAGACTTGGACTATGTTGTAGAAAGCTCTGATTTTACTTGATTAAACCAGAGTATAGGTGGACTTTGTTGTACTTGCAATAGGCACAAATTTCTGATGAGCTTTCCAGGTCTAATTAATGCAAGCGTCTGAAGTAGAAAGTCATTTGAAGATGTGAGAAAAATGCTTTGTTTAACATGAGCCACTTGGGGTTATTTTTATTATGAGTTGCTGTTCTAGACTTTTGTAGATGAGCAAGCAATACATTTTTGAAATAGTTTAAATGTTTGCAATATTACGAGCTCTAAATAAGTTATGAATGTCTAGTTTGGATTTGTCAAATAGTTGCTGTTTTCCTGTGAGGCATGACTTTTCTTCTCCGACAACACTGTTCACAGGCCAACATGTCATTGGACTTCTTGGAGTACAAATCTAATTTTGAACCCTTCTTTATGATGATTGCGACCCCAGCACCGCACTCCCCTTGGACACCTGCTCCACAGTATACAAAGAGCTTTCAGAATGTCAGTGCACCAAGAAACAGCAATTTTAATATTCATGGCAAGGTAAGCTAACTAGAACGTGTAGGTTATTCTAGTTTGTGAGAGCAGAAGGCAGTGGCCCTGACTTGCCTGTTAGATTAGAATAGGCGAGAACTATGACTGCTGGTTGTTCAATCATGTTGAATCGCTGTGTGTCAGGGTCAGATAAGTTTGTTGTGACTTTGAGATATTTGCATGCTAATGTCTTGTAAAGAAAAACAGCGTAGTGGCAAGAGTGATATGGTAGTGCAGTGGAATTACAATTGATAAAGACAAAAAATAAATTCTGTGTCCCATTTCTGGATTCTTCTGAAGCTCTTAAAAATGTCTTATAATTGCTCTTGGCATGTTCAAGGGAGCACATAGGTAATGTGCTACTCAAAGGCTTGGGTGAAGAATGGCAAGAGCCCTGTCTTCCTTCACAGATCTGCTTGTGGATGGGGGCAGTCCATTCCTTGAGCTCATGGCAAAGCTTCCCCAGGGCAAAAGCGTATCAGATTAATCAGAGGACTCTGGAATCATGAATCATATGGCCTAGGGTTAGTAGGTGCTTTGAAAACTTGTTTGAATTTGTAACATTAAATTATTTTAGCAGACATCCTTGTGACAGGGCAGTACCTTCCACTGCCAGCAAGTATGTCCAGATATGGTCAAGTTCAGACTAACCTGCTGCAATTTACTCTGCCAGTACATAAACTTCACAAGCAACTAATTTGGTGAAAACTTACAGAAGTTTTGTATTTTTTATTCAAGTAATTTGAAATATAGAGCCCATTGCTGTTCAGTGTTCATTTATTTCACTTCAAGATTAGAAGCAAATCTTAAGACTGAGATAATGTTGCCTAAATGCCTATCAGGAGCCCAGTCGTACCTCAGGTCACTGTGACTCCTGTAGTACAGAATGTTTTTAGATGAGGACTGTAGCTTGCAAAATAACCATGTGCTCATCAGTATGATAGGAAAAACATGAATGAAAGGACAGAAAAGGGCTGCAGGCATTAACAAATACTTTAGCCCAATCTTTTTAAGTTTCAAACTAGAGAGTGGGAATCAGACTGAGTTTTTTTCTTCCATAAAGGGATTCCAGAATTTGTCTTAAGGCTCCATTACTGTAATAGAGTGCTTTTAAAATAGCGATTTAGAAGTAACTTGACCAGTGAAGTCAGCAGCTAGCAAAATATACACTGTGGAGTTCCCTTATGTGGTGTAAAAGCTCTGCATATGTCTGTATAACACAGAACAAAATGCTGGACTTAATGTTTTACAATTAGTATCTGTGGATTTGACAGTTTTGCTACAGGAACAGACTAGCATTACCTTCCTTCCTAGATACAGCTAATGTGTATTTCTGCAGCTGGCAGTATTGTGGTCTTGGAGCCTAAGACTTCTTGGAACTTCAGTGTTTTCTAGAGCTTCACTGTTCTCTAGGGCAAGCATGTTTCCTACATTAGCAGTAAACATGTAAATAGTCTAAGACCCTCACTGATGTTGTAATGCTTGCTTGACAGTCTTTGACTGTACAGTCTTGACTCCTAAATAAATGTTGCCTCACTCTCTTATACTGGATGTGGGCAAAGGCTACTAAGAGGAACCATTTAGGCAGAATTTCAGCATGGAAAATAGGAATTAAGGTCTTGTATAGGTAACTGGTTAGAGTCTGAGTTTAACTTCTGCTCTGGATCCTCAGCTAGAAATTTATGAAATGATCAGCAGCTTGGATTCCCAAGCAGAATTATTAATAGACCAGATGAGTTTTATCTAAGCTGTTCTAAAAGAGAAGCTGATTAAGATATGTGTTGGGTATCTCCCTTTCATGCCTTGTTTTTCCTGCAAAATCGAAGCTGAACTATGTTCTGATTCTTGCAATACATTGTATATTGTCTGGATGTCCTAAAATTTCTCCAAGAATGGAGCTTAGGGAGGCAGCAGGATTGGTGGACTGCTTTGTATATATAAATGCTGAAAGAGACATGACAGGGAAGCAGATATGAGAACTCTGAGCCTGAAGTTTATTGAAATCCACAAAGGTGTTTGAGCACTGTGTAAAGTTTTTGAAACTTCAGAGAAAGGTAAGAAGAATGAAATACTCAAAGAGGAGGATTGTTCTGCACTAGGTTTCTTACCTGCCTGAGTTACCCAGTGTGGTTGTGCCTTACAAAGCTCCTCTCCTAAGCACAGCCCTTGTGAAAGCTGGTGTACTGGTCATGTTGCCAGCTCCTTTGTTCTCTGAAGAACTTGTGCTGAGCTAAAGGTAGGATTTGTGCTGTATTTCCTTATTTTTCCTCTCTCAGCTGAGATACTGTCCCTCCAGAGAATTGTTTTACAACTACTATAAAAGAAACAGTTGAATACAACAGAAGTAAACTGGACATGTATTAAGTCTCCATATGAGAAATCTTTCCTTTGGTAGTCAGGAGCAGAAAACAGGGGGACTGAGTAATTGCAGGAGGTATGAGTCACTTTGTTGTGAGTCCCTAAAGCCTGAACCCTTCAGTCATTTGCTTGTGACAGGAGGAAAATTGCATAACAAGAGGCTCTACACAGAGAAGTGACCACCTAAATACAGACTTAAGCTGAGGGTGATGAGTGGGTCATCTCTGACCTACTAAATGAAAAACTGTAAAGCTGCCCTGACATGACTGTGTTCTTTGTTCTGATCCCCACTAATACTAACTTTCAGGTTGTTCACAGCAGACCTTCCTATGTGTTTGTACAGCAGGTGACCCAGCTCAGACTGGTCCTTCAATGTGGGAGCATCACTTCTTATATGAATTACATCATCTCCCTTACTTTGGGGGGTATAGGTGAGGAAAAAAGAAAGGGGCTGTTTCTGAAAGTTGGGAATACATCTAGAAGAATCCATGATGCTGCAGCTAAAGAAATGCTCTTGTTTTGGAGTCAAAATCTAAATAAAAGAATGTTCTGTTCCATTCAGTAGTCACCAGTCCTGATTTCTTAGACTGCCTGATAGTGAATCTGATAGTGGCACTGTTAAAGATATTTGAACTCACTTGTTTATTACTTAAGTGAATCTAACTGCTTTGGGTGCAGGAGCTTTTGCCCACTTTGCTGCCTGTTGAGATGCTCACCAATATTAGTCCCAAAAGTGCCTCACTTCTGACAACCAAGTGCGATCTTAAAATGATGCTGAATGCTTCACATTGTTTTCCTCAGAACTGTCTTACACTATCACACTTGTACCTATAACACAGCCTTCCTTAGATCCTTTCACAATTTTCTTCCCTGAACTGCTTTGAAAAGATCCATATCTGCTTTCTTCACATCAAGGGCTGAGCATAATGGAGTTGTAATGTATCTTACTCTTGAAACTTAGATATTACATAAACTGACCTGATTTTGGCCTTCCCTATTGGTTCAATAGCATTGCCTTTTTCACAGGTCTTGTTTTTGTAATTGCTCCAAGAAAGGCTTAAAACCTGATATTTCTCTCATACTCTAATCTTTGTTGTTTTTTTTCTTTAGAACAAGCATTGGTTAATTCGACAAGCAAAGACACCAATGAGCAACTCTTCAATACAGTTTCTTGATGATGCTTACAGAAAGCGGTAAGATTTTATTTTTTGTTGCTTAAGGTTTCTAATCAGAATTTGTAAGGTGTGGATTTTTAAAAAAAGTTGTAGTAAGTCTGACAATTTATATCAGATTACCTCTAATAACAATCAATATCAGATTACCTCTGATAGTTCTCTGGCACTTGTCTCAGAAGACCTCCTGACTTTGTTTACATTTTACAAATAAACTATGGCTTCAGAAATACCATATTCACAAGTGTTGCCATTATTTGTCACAAAAAAGACCAATTGCACTTGGTCTATTGCTTTTCTTTCAGTGCATCACAGGGTTTTATTAAACAAATGGCCGTACCTTCTACTTCACCTAATTTATTACATGATGTACATCAAATGTAGTTGATCTGTCTGCCAGCTAATCTGATTTATTAATCCTGTTTCTCAGTCTGTACATGGGAATGCCTGACTGGCCAGGGGAGGTGCTAGATTCTTTTTTATAAAGGGGATGTGGGGAATAATGTGCAGACATTACTTGTTCCCTTTATTAATAGAGAGCAAGGGTATTTGTTTGCACCACAGATGTTTTCTTTAAAAGTTTTGAAACAAACATTACGTAAATTGTTGATCTTCATTTTGAGCAGTTACCAGGCATTATCTTGTCACTTTGGAAATAGAAACCCAAGATTTTTAAGATTTGTGCTTTATAAAACATGAAGGTAAAAACTATGCAACAAAACTTTAAGCCAAGAGACAGCAGAATCCAATAATTGAATAGCTGTAGTTAATTCAGCATGATACTAGTCTGTAGGGTAGTGGAAGCAATCACTTTTCTCAACAGCAAACCCCATGACAAAGAAAAGAACTTGTAGCTGTCAAAGGCTTTAGATACGCTGAAATAATGGACCCTAACATTATATGAGTAATACAAAACAGCTGGTACAGTTTTCAAGCAGAAAGGATCCTATAAAGACAACTGAATTCATGGCTGTTTTGCATTTTATTATTAAACTTTGTATAAAGAGCTAATAACAAGTGACCTTGCAGGAGATAACTCTCTGTCACTGTGACGCTTCAAGGTTGGTCTTCACTGGGTCCAGATAAGAAGTAATCAGCATTTTGATGTCTTTCACAGACACTACAGAAATCAACAAGGACTGAGGACAAACAGTCTATTTCTATCTCTAATTGCAGCCTTTAAAAAAAGTATAGTAGTCTATGAAGTTTGTTTTCAGAATTTGCAAGCAAAATAATTTGTTTATAGTGCATATACTGCTGACTGGAAGTGAGGTATAAATGCCCTACTTGCAGTCAGGTTATTCCAAATTTTTCATGCTCAAATGTGAAGTACTTTGTTTATGTGTAGGTGGCAAACTCTGCTGTCGGTAGATGACCTGATAGAGAAACTTGTGAAGAAATTGCAAGTGAATGGAGAGTTAGACAACACATACATCTTTTACACTTCAGACAATGGCTTCCACACTGGTAAAATTTTCACTTCTTAATGCTTATTCGTAGAAGGTCCAAAAATTGCATAACCTTGCATAACTCTCATGACCACTCCAGCAAATGGGAACAGCAGCTGTGGAAAACTATAGATGTGAGAAGTACTGATTTGAATTGCGAAACAATCTGGAGTTGCAGTGTAGGGTGCTTGGGATTTTGTTGTTGTTTTTTTGTTTGCTTTTGGTTTTCAGCATTAATTTCTACCAGTCTATCCTGGTATGCATAAAATTAGGACAGAAATAAAGGAAGGGTTTCTGTGTTCTGTAGGAAGAGTTGGTATAAGAAGGTTATCCTGTGTAAAATCTGTCTGTATCATGTTGTACAACTAAAAGTGCAGTGCCTAAGCTGTTAAGCTTTATAAGATATAGCTTATACTTTTAAATTATCTCTTCTGTCCTCCAATTTGTTAATATAGTTCAGGTTAACAACCTCTCTTCTTTAAATATGGGCTGGTGGCAATTACATGCCCATAGCAGAGGGGGTGGAACTAGATGAGCTTTGTAAGGTCCCTTCCAACCCAAACCACTCTATGGTAACACAAGGCTGATAATGTAAACAAGAAGACATTTTAACTTTTTCCATCTTCTCTTGTTTAGGCCAGTTTTCTTTGCCAATAGACAAACGGCAGCTCTATGAGTTTGATATCAAAGTTCCATTGCTAGTTCGAGGACCAGGGATAAAACCAAATCAGACAAACAAGGTGAGAAAGAAGTGAAATCCCAGTACAGGTTTATTTTTCATGTTGTTTCACACTTACCGCTTCAGCTTCTGATTTGTTGCCCTGCATAAATATGTATTCATTAAATGAAATACAGAGTGGTAGAAAATGTATAAGAAAGTTATCTGTTCCTGCTTGAATCAAAAGGCCACAAAAGCAAATTACTCACTTTCCAAATTCCCTACCATTGCTTTTCAATGTTACAGGGTCCATTAGCCCATATAAATGAAATCAGGTAGTGTTTAGATGCAACTACAAATATGAGTATTTAAAATAGGTTCTGAACTTCAGAAGTTAAGTTCTTCTCATCCTGCAGATGCTTGTTGCAAATATTGATTTGGGTCCCACTATTCTGGATATTGCGGGATATGACTTGAATAAGACCCAGATGGATGGGATGTCACTGCTGCCACTGTTGGTAAGTAGAGACAGAGATAGTAACCAATGATTCTTTCAGGGGCAATTCTTCAAAGTCAGTGTTACTTCTTAGATAGATTAGGTTGACTCATAACCCAGATTCTTCCTTTGATGTTGTTTTCAAGTGGAATGCTCACAGTTGAGTGAAAAAAGTAGGTATTTTTAAATGCAGCTGTATTTTCATAAGCACTACAACTTTGTGGTCATGTTATGATAAAGTTGTGTCATCATTTGGATAATTCTCAAATTTGTAATAATTCCTATTTTGAAGCCTGTATTTTGTTTCCACCTTGCATTCTCCTTCCCCTTTTCCTTAGCATTTCTCAGCATTGGAACAGGAGAAAAGCAGACTGTTCTTATTAAATCTTTGGTTTGACTCCATTTTCAGTAGAACTGGTGTTTCCTACCAAACTCTTCAAGAGTGCCTGTGGTTTTATAAAGTAAACTTGACCTTTCTAATAGGTGAGCAGAAGCCTATTTAAATAAAGCTGCTTGCAGGTGATCTGTTTAGTTTTAATTAAATTTAGTCTATAAATTGAAGGCAGCTTACTTGGAAAGTAAGCTTGGAAAGATCATCCAGACTTAAAATGGTGCTTTGCTCTTTAAACCTTGTATCCAAACCTTAAGCTGTTTTCTAGACAGAAGCAAGTAAAAGGCAGCTGTTCTAAACTCTGGTGGAATCAAATTTGAAACTCATTGTTTTGCTGCATATGCCTGCAGTGGTGCTGTGCATTGACTGTAAGCTTTCATCTTCCTCTGTCTTCTAAATTTCAGCTCCAAATAGACCATCTTAAAATCTAGTTGTTTCTTAAACCTGTTTCTTTTTTGCTTGGTTGGTTTTTTGCCAAGGGTATCTTTCTCCCTCTGTTGTGGTAATGTGATACAAATCAAAGGGAAACAGCCTTGTTGCAGGGATCTTGCCTGTAGAATAGTAGTACTTGGCTATGTGGCTCCTACTTGGTATTATTGCATGATCTTTATAAATTGAAGATAGTATTTTAAACCCTCACAAGAAGGAGTACTAATATTTTTGGAGTTTAATCCTTGTCTTAGAGTTACACAAGACCTTCTAACCTAAAGCTAATTATTTAAGAGTGATACTGCCTAGTAAGCAGTGGACAGTGTTGGTGTTACTCCAAGCATGGAGAACTTCTTCTATCTCACAATATAGTAGATACTAAGTTATGTTAACCTCTTGTAGAGAGGAGACAAAAATGTCACGTGGAGATCAGACTTCTTGGTGGAGTACCAAGGAGAAGGATACAATGGCAGTGATCCTACCTGTCCTGGCCTAGGACCTGGAGTCACAGTAAGTAAGATGAGATCTGTTCATATTAGGAAATAGTTGCTGAATTAAACCTGTTTGCTGTGTGGGCTAACCTGGTTCTGTATATAAGCTCCCAGTGTGTTGGTAAGTAGGAGGAGCCAGCTCTGTAGCTCCTGTGCAGCATTTGACAATTGGAAAGAGATGTCCAGCCATGTGGAACTGACATGTCTGTATGACCAAAGAGATCACAAAAACCCTTTCAGTGGCAATCTGTGGAGCCTCAGGGCTGGAGACTGATGCAGGAAGGTGTGGGTTTAAGTCAAGTGTGTGGCAGTGACACAATGTTCTTTCTAAACTTTCAGTAACCTTACTGCACAATACTTCTCTGTGATTATTATTTAAGTCACCAGTAACTCTAAATTGAAGCAGGTTTGCTTTGCTTTACTAAAGTAAAGGATCCTGTTGGTGCTGTCTTGATTAGTTTGCTGTGCTGTTCTCTTCTGTGTACATGCATTGCTTCCCAGACCAAATGCACTTAATCACCATGATTTTAATAACAACAACAAGTTTTTGCTTAAAATCCCTAGTGGAAATTTGATGTGTTAAATTAAAACCTGGGTGTTCATCTGTTAGCTGCAGCTGGTACAGACCCTAGGAAAAGTTCATCTTCTGCCCTGAAGTTTTTGTTTGCTGCTTGCTTCACAGCACTGCTTCCCAGACTGTGTCTGTGAAGATTCCTATAACAACACGTATGCTTGTGTAAGGACACTGTCAGCTTCCTGGGATCTGCAGTACTGTGAATTTGATGACCGGGAGGTAAGTCTGTCTAGCAGATGTCAGCTGTGCACAGCCTGTGTCTGTCTGTTCCCTTATCAGCTCTCAAGGTTTCCATGAAGTTCTCTGAAAAGCAGACTGGCATTGCTTGCAGGATAAACAGTGAAGTACTTATCGCCTATTCAATGTTTGACCAAAACTGTAGCAGGGTTCTGAGAAGAAGGGAAATAAAGGGTGTGGGAGGGGAGTGAGACCTAGACTCTATGGTTATTACCTTCTGGTGTCACCTGACAGCCTCACAGAGAGCTATGCTGGACTGGTTTCAGTTCTCTCTCTTAGCCTAGTTCCATGTAGCAGTCTCTTTTGAACAACAAGTATTTTCTGATACCATAAAGAGAGCAGAGGTACAGTGTTCAACTCTTTTACTTGGGAAGACCTGAAATTCCAGGTTAATAATATCTCATCTAATATTTGCTTGTTTGGCAAAAATAGCAGTGAAGTTTCAACTATGAGAAAGGTCTCTGACCTTATGTTGTGTAGTTTGAGTATAAGGGACATAATGTGCCCCCTTCAGAGGCTGCTCGGGTCTCACTACGGGAGCACGTGCTGTACGTACAAAGGGTGGTGTGTCACGGGGCTGATCTTTAGTTGTGCTTGTTTGCACACAGCTGCTCCAACAAGGTCATGGGGCTTAAAGTAGTTTGGTCACAGATCTAAAAAACTGTGCTGTCAGCACTGCATGAACAGCAGGTATGCCCAGTAACATGCACCACACAACATGTATGGTAGTCTAAAATGAGCAGCTTAAGCCAGGGGAGGAAATCCCACAAGATATTTCTGCATTTAGATAGTGTGAAAAATCTGTACAGGAAACTGAAATGTCAATTAGCAGACCCTGGACTTTGGTTTTTCCCCCTCTCTGACAAATTATGATCAAGTTAGAGAAGTCTTGTTGATTTCTTTGTAAAAGTATACTCCAAAGTTGACTCAATAATACTCTTCATTGTTGCTTTGAGATTTTTCTACTAAGAAGGTGTGGTTGTGGCATTTTTTGGTCACTCTGCATACCTGAGCTAGGTGGAATACAACCAGCAGTATGGGAAAGGTATAACAACGGCTTCTGTAACCTTGCACTGAGCCTTGTAAGAAAAAGGCCAAAGTCTGTCCAGATATGTCTTTATCAAAGTTAGACACAACTCAGCCAGTTTTTATCAGTATCATCTGCACTCAGGCCTCCTACTCTAGCACAGGCAAAACCACAGCTAAATTCTTGAGATACTATTGACCAATATTTGTCCCACAGAAGTGTCTAGAGATTTAACATACCAAAAAACAAATCTGCCCTAAAATCCTCCAGACAAAACTCAAAGTACATGCACACAGCTTTTTCTGTTTGAGGCTGTAGCATACTTGTATTCAGCTCTTTTGTACGTGAAGAAGTTAAAACACCTGTCTGGGTCTGATAGCTCTTAGTATCTAATGAGTATAGAATGTTGATGTGATGGTCATGAAATTACATTATTTTGAGATCCATTAGCGAAAAGACTGCCAGCTTAGGCAAGGCCTCTTACTGTAGCCTTACAGTCACAAGACAAGTGTTGGAAAAAATTCTGCTGTGGCAGGTGAGTACTTTAGGTGAAAATAAAACTTTTCCAACAAAACTGTGATACTGCAAAACTTTGCCTTGCTTGCACACTGTCCTGTCTTGGACCATGTAGCTGCATGGCTGAACACAGCCTCATGTGTGGGGCTGCTGCAGAGGAGTTCAGACTAACATCTGAGACTATGTGCTGCCATAAATTAATATAACTGTTAATACAGGGCAGGAATTTTCTTCTACAGGTGTTTGTGGAAGTGTATAACTTGACTGCAGATCCACACCAGATCAATAACATTGCTAAAACAATTGATCAAGAAATTCTAGAGAAGATGAACTATCGACTAATGATGCTGCAGTCCTGCTCAGGAGCAACGTGCCGTACACCAGGTGTCTTCGATCCCGGGTAAACACAGATCCACTTCATTGCTGTAACACTTTTAAATATAATTATTTATTTTTTAATTTGCCTCCTATAGAGGGTATTTATGATGGAATATATTATTGTCATTCGTACTGTTTTTTTATTAGAGATGCTTTCTTGATGCTTCTATTTTTTTAATAGTTAATCTATATTTTAACTTACCATGTATAATTTTGATGATATGAATACTAGTACTTTAATGTTGTCTGACATTGTTGACTTAGCACAACTGTATACTTGAGCTATTCTGAATAGTCAAGAGACTGACCTCAGGTTTGCCTGCAAACCAGGAAAAGTTCTGCTGGTTTCTATAGGCAGGTATTTTCCAAGTACTAGCTCCGATTGTTCCTGGAGATGCTGTTCACAAGAACATTTCCTGCAGACCTGAGCTGCCTGTATTAGCTGCTGGAAGTAAATAGCACTTTGTGCCTCAAAACTCAGTCACTGATCATTTACAACAAAGCTTTTTTAAGCAGTATTTAAAACGTTCTTACTGTGTCCTTAAAGTGCTATGTAAGTTTGTCATCTAACAACAAAGCTTTTCTGTTAGAATCTAACTCCTGAATGTTATACTATGCCCCTATGCTGCCTGCACATTTTAAGCTAGGATTTATTTCTGTGGAGACTCAGCTTTTTGGTTGCATATTGTTACAGTTTATCTGTTGTAACAGAAGTTGTCACTGCGGTGTACTGCTGAGGAAGCAGTTTCTCACATAGCCTTGTACCAGAGCTCTTCTAGCACAAAGCTCTCTCTAGAAGTGCTGGTCACTGCAAGCCAAGCAGCTCACACTGACTCTGTTCCTCTCTCCAGGTACAGGTTTGACCCACGGCTCATGTTCAGCAATCACGGCCTACGGGCTCGGAGGTTTTCTGCACAGTTCTTGTAAGACCCTTAAGAGCTTCTCCATGGGCTCCTACCAACCAGTTTCTCCAGTGACTGCAGCAGGTCTGTCTCTGTAACTTTCACTGATTACAGCTGGAAGACTTTTAACGGGCTTTTCAAACCCTGTTTGGAAGGAAATCCCTTGTCTTTAGCTGGTTGCCTTGTGCAATATATGTATTTTACAGCTGAACTCTAACTGTAAATCGTTAGACACAGCTAATCTGTCTTGCTCAGATTGTTGATTACCACCTTTGTCTTTCAAGTACCTTTTCATATCACAGGCACAGAGGTGAACCTGAGTCTATGAATCTGAACAGTTTATTTTGTTCTAAAAAATAAATAAATGTGTATTTGAGTCAGGTTAGATAGGCAGGTGCTATTGCACAGTAATGCTCACCCATATTCAGTGTCACAGACCTTCCTAAAATCTATGCTTAATTATAGGTTTCCTGTATTGAGCTTCAGGCTGTTAAGGACAATAGCAAACTAGCCCAAATGAGAGTAGGAGGGGATTAGTCAAAAGTGTAGGAACTGACTAGCAAGTGTCTTGTGCAGAATTAAAATCCATCTACTAAATAGTCTCTTTCAATGAGACCACTTTGAGATGAGACCAATGAATTTTGTAGGACAGCTTTGGTAGCTTGCAAACAAGAATGTAATTTCAGCCTCCTTTTGGTTTTAAGTGCTGGGCTGGGTTACTGTGTACTACTGAAAAAGGTCTTAGGGTTTTAGACTGACTTCCTAGTGAGTTAAGAGACTGTTGAGACTAACAAGTATTCAAGTAAGTGTGCCTGTGCTTTGAGCTAACTCTTAAGTCTGTTTTTAATACATAAACAGATATATAAATAAAGAAAATCCAACAACCAGGGCACCACAGTAGAAGTAATCTGTTTCTAACCTCCAAATGTCTTGAATTGTCTAACTTCTTCTGTTGATTAGATTCTTGAAGGTAAATTATTTTGAAAGCAACTAGGTAAAAATAAACCATAGAATCATTGCTCATTAGACATTAGGCTAAGAGCTATTTTAGGCAGTTTAAATGCTTCATAGAGTGTTGCTTTTTGGTTGAGACCTAACTACTTGGAACCTGCAAAAAGTGGCCTTCACACTAAAGGTCTGCATGTCAGAAGTCACATGGTTCCTCTCCAAAAGGGTGATGTCTTTTCAGCCTTCTGATTAGACTTATCTGAAATGCAGCCAATCATATGCACTCGAACTTGAGTATCTTTCTAAATTTTGAAAAACACACAAACTTGCATTACCATGTAACTTCTGTGTAGATTCACTGGCAAAACACCATCTGGAAACACTGAATTATGGATCTTCTGCACGACAAGTTGTGTTGCTTGTGGGCAAATCAACTGTTTTCAGGCACGATAATCATTCCCTTGTCAAACAAACTGTAGCAAAACTATTGAGTGTTCAGCTATTTCACGTCTCTTACCCCAGTAGAGAGCATGGTTATTCCAACTAGTCATTAAGTACACAACAAATTGTGACTCAAAACTGCATACCCCAGTGTGCAGATCCACCAATTGGATACAAGCAATGCAGCAACAAAATAAGTTGAACTTTCTTGGCTTTTAATTCTGAGGCACAAAAGTCCTTAATGTAGCTTAGAGCTGCAAACTTCTGTGGTGGTCTACAGGTTGGATTTCTATAGAACTTTTGTTTCAAATCTCTCAGAAGTGACCAAATATTTGGAAGAAATAAAAAAGCTTGAAAGGTAATGTTTCAGCTGAGGCATCTGTATAAATGCAGAGGGTTTTGGATCTTCAGACTCCTTACATGCTTTCAGAAACTCAGGACTTTTTTTTTTCCTCAATTACAGCTGTAGCTTTATCCTGTTTTTTGTTTCTCATGCTTTAGTATTGGCCATCAGTATCCTTTATACTCAGTTTTGTCTCTAGAAACCAAACCAAAGTTGTTCATGCTCTCAAGGGTTTTCTTACACACTGAGCTCGTGTAGGTTTGCTTGGAGAATTCTAGCAATTCAGACTTGTTCTTTGTTTAAACTTCATTTTGGTAGCTGTGTGGAAGCTAGTGTGAAATACATTGACTGCTGCACATTAAACCCTCATCAGTCCTATCAAATCTGGGTTGTATATCAAGTTTCTGCTTAAGTTTCAGTGCAAGTAATGTGTATTCTGTTGCTCCTTATTAGAAAAAATATTTTGTTATGGGTACAGAAATATAACTCTAATACAGTCTTTTCTTAAAGTGATTTTTAAGCCCTAATAAGGACACTTTCTTCTGAATGATTTATTTTTTGCCTAATTTGTAATACGGAAGTTGACAATTGATGCAGATTATTCAGTATGAATGACCAGATGTTTTACCCAAATTCATATTCTTGTTGTCTGCACATATCCATAAAGCATTTAATTCCAAGGCTCAGTAATTTAACACACTCACTGTCAGAGAACCACACTATACCTGAAATCTGGCATAGGTAGTAACTGTTGTATTAAATTGAAATTCAGAATTAATCAGTCCTTACTTAATGGTTTAGGAGAAAATATTTGATTAATTCCCACTTTTGATAAAGACTTAAAAATTGTTACGCATGTAGGTAAAGGAAGAACAGGAACCAAGAGCTGCCTGCCTTCCATTGCTTTTACAGCAGTTTATCACTTGTGTCTGTTGCCACAAAGCAGTTAATTCTGAGTATTTTTACAGACTCAAATGAACAGTGTTAATTCTTATCCTTGATAATTAAAAAAATAAAAACCACTATGAAGGATCTTTGACTCTTATCCAGATCTAATTCCCAACTAAGTTATTTTAAAACTAAATGGTCTTTCTGGATATACCCTTTCATGTGTCAACCCATGGCTGCATCTTTACCTGGTTATGGAAGGCATTCATGTTAAATGTATTAAATACAGAGTTTTAAATAAAGGGCCTTACTGGTACAGAGTTGAGTTTAAATAAAATGTGATCATGTTTTTTACTTTTTTTAAAAAATCATTATTATTAAAAGCAGAGCTCTGATTTTTTTTTAATGGTCCAATCTGGTAAAGTAGATACTATACAGGGAGAAATACAATTAATAACTTTGTTATATTACACTAAAGCAAACCAACATTCATTATCATCACTTCGGCATAAGTGAATACAGCCAGTACCTGCTTACCCAGCATGGGCCCAGAAAACTGGGCCTTCTTTGTTTTGGGGAATGAAGGTGTAGCAGGGACATGTACATGGAAACACACACCATGGAAACTAAGCAGGTATAATACCTTTTCAATCAAGTTAAATTTGAGACTGATTCATCAAGCTGAATACAGTATGTAAACATAATGAAACAGCTGTCATTTACTGTGATTTAATTAAAATGAATTTTCTTTGTATGTCTCTCTGTATGTGAGCATACTTTGCTCTAGCATGTTGTGAGTATATTTCTGCTATTTTGAACATCTGTTTAGAAAGTGCCCTTCCAGAGGACCCTGTTCACTGCTGCACTTTTGAAGAAAGAAAAAATAAACTGCCTATCAAACTTGCTATCTTTGTTAGTGAGCTTGAGTTAAGCCTTCCTACAGGAATATGCTGTGTCATGTGTGTAATGTCTGAATTCCTATTTTATAAGCATTTAAAAGCCTCTGCTTTACTGCCCTCATATCTAACAAGGGCTACTTCATATGACCACAGGGAATCTTAGTTGTGTCTGCCAGGGCACCACCTGACTGCTTTGCACCAGGAAGAAACCCTGAGGTGAAGGAACAGAGTGAAATGTAACCTGTACTTGCTTGCACTTCCTTAGAAACTGGTGTAGTTGAAGAGATGGAAAACAGAAAGCACAATGGAGAAGACTGCTGTTCATAATTAAGTGTAATATGTTCTGCCCCAGGAAAGAGGAAGAATAAAATCTCACATGAGGCTTTTTCCAAAATGGGAACTGTGACCAACAATAAGATACATGCTACTTCTTCACCTCAATCCCTGTTACAGAGCTGAATTTCTTTGATGATTCTGTTTAAAAGTACTGCATACATTTACTGAACTATGGAAGGTGGTGACTTGGTCCACCTTTAACCTATTTAAGTCTGAGGCTTTCACAAGCTATTAAAACATGTATTTCTGCATTTTAGTTGCATTTCTGCTTAACCATGTGGTATCAGTTTCATCTCTCCTTCAGCAAGGAGGTAGCAGTATTCCATTAAGTAGACAAAAGTATTTAATGGCTGCCTGCACATTGTTTGCTTTCTTTTGATGTTCCAGCTTATGAAAACTATAAAGTTTACTGTAGCACTGCAAGAAAGGGCAGCTCTGTATTAATTAGACATTCCCGTCACTGACAGCCCAAGTGGCACCACCATCAGGGTCATGGAAGCTTGCCACATCTCCTTGTCATTAATTTCTAAGAACAAGCCACATTTGTGAAGAAAATTGCTGTTACAAGGCTAAAGGAGTCACCTGTTTTTGAAAAATAATTACACAGCCTTAATAGTTCATTGAAGGGCTGGAGCAGAGGACTTCCATGATTAGAAATAAAGGGCAGTGCTAATCTATTGCTTTCCAGATGCTGCTCTAGTCAGATTCAGCTGTCAGTATTTTGATAATATCCACTGTACTGTGTTTAGAGCCGTGGTCCAGTAATTGCTCACAAATCTCAGAGTAATCTGCTTTCTCAAGGTGTTTAAGTTGTTTGAACTTATTCCAGCTGCTAAAATCCACCCATTTTCTAAAAACAGGAATAAGAGGGACTTGATAGAACTCAACTGAATCACCCACTTCCTCATTTTTCCTGTGCAAGTTCTAGGGAGAAGCCAGCTGCACAACTCTTGCTTGGCAAGAATGACTTTGTCATTTCCTATGGGTTGGCAGCAAAGGCATCAAGGATGAGACTAAAGATTCATGGGGATATTCTCATGCTGTTGATGAAAATCAGTGAAAGCATCAGCAGAGCTCACGTGATCTACCTTTGTCCTGAGGCTTCTGCCATGTTCTCAGCTAACTAAAATGGGCAGCAGATTAAAGCATTACAATTACGGATCCAAACCAAGAACATAACCCTTCTAAAGCATGACAGAAAAATCATGCTGATTTTCCTACAGCATGAAAATCCTAAGCAAAAAAAAAAAAAAAAAAGTGTTCTGGTTTTGCTTAGCTGTGATGTTTTAAAATAATACCAAAAACATTTAAGTCTTACACTACAGGGCTAACTACATTTTTTACAGGATACCTGCTTAGTGGATTTTCTCCTCTACTTTTGAAGTGTTCAAATTAACAAGGCAAAAACTTCACAGAAGTATTTCAAGTCTTTTGAAATTGTATAGTAACTTCAAAAGCTCCTCTGTAGATTATTAAAGAAAAAACACCAGCAGCAATTAAGCCCCACCTTTAGAAAACAGTGTCCTCCTGCCCTTGGGCTGCTTCAGGCTCTGAAGCAGCACTACACACATGACCAATCCTAGACCTACTGTTCAACAAAACTTGTAGTGTAAAGTCTGTGAACTTCCCAGAAACCATCTTCTGATACATCTTTTATTTACATAGATTGAACTAAGGTAAGTATTGTGTTCTTTCCATGTGACGTGCATTTTCATCAGCCTAGTTTACATTTAAAAATGAGTGCTGTCACTTGGCAAGAGGTGTTAAAAGATACTCTGTACAAGTTATGCTGCCCTTCTGTGCCAGTATTACTAAAAACCCACAAGTTCTGACTGTGAGTGCTCATTCAACAAACCAGAGCAGATAAAAATACAGAAGTGTCTAACATCTGCTCACTCACATCCATGGAAAAATGTTAGGAGCAAAGAGGTCAGATTCTGAAAGTATCATCTGACAAGTCCAGATTAAAAGAACTGTCTAGGATTACTGGCATATAGAAAGCACCTGTTTATCTGAAGGGAGAGCTTCAGAGCCAGTGTTCTAATACAACTTTGCCTGGGAAAAAAACCAAGAGGCTGAACTTCACTGTCATAAAATATACTGGCATTCTAATTCCTCCAGAGACATGCTGGAAACAGCTGAAGTTTCTGATCACATTCCAGATTCTGTATTTAAAGAGAGAAATCTTAGACTTGTACTGCTATTTTCTCTCATGTATATGTGGCCACAATGCTATATTTAGGTTTACAGAGTTAGCGAAGAGAGCTTTGCACTCTACCTCTCTCATTAGTATATTAGTGGTAAAGTGAAGGCAAAGCAGAACTACCTTATCTGTAATATCCTGTCTTATTCATATGGAAAATACACGGGAGAAAGACAGCAACAAGTTAGTACTTTACACAGCATCATAAAAAGTTAGACCTAGCAATTGAAGGAATAATCATTGGATTTAAAAAAATACTTCAAAATTCCAGTTGTGAACACTGCCCTTTCTAAAAGTTGTGGAGGGAGAGGTAGAGAACAGAAAGTGTAATAAAAAGACAATTTTTTAAAAAGACAACTTTTAAAAAACACCTTTGAGGAAAGCAGGAAGGAAACGGCTTGAGAAGCCATTTGCTAGTACTGGGTGCCTCAGTGCAGGGTGTTGGGCTGAGTCCCTTTCAGGCCTACACTGCTGCAACTGAAAACACTTCTAATTTCAGCTTGCACAAGGGCAAACAAGAACACTCTGGGATTATCTCTCACCTTGCTAGCACATAACACAAAAAGGAGCTTTTCAGACAAACATGTCTTGGCCTTGGCAGTATTTCCTTGAAAAATACAACAAAACAAGTGCCAGCAGCCAGGCTCAGTGTCTGAAGTGCTTGGCTCAAACTGCTCAGAACTGGGCATTGCCTACTTCTCCATTCTGGCTACTGCAGCAATCTCTTTCACCCACTCAGACATGAAGAGGAAAAATAATTCCTCCAGAACAGGTAAGTCTTCAGTTCACAGCACTAAACCTGTGTTCCAAACAGTAAATCACAGTGTGTCTCCTCTTACCTGGTTTGAATTTTCAGCACAGTCTCCACTTCTTGACCAAGCAGATGTAGCAGATGTGTAACTTTACCCATTTGGAAGTCACTCACTTGCCTTCATCATCAAGGGTAAGAGACTCTGAACCTTTCAGAGTCCTGTAAAGAGCATCTGCAGCTTTTTTATTCACTTGATCCAACTAAGACAAGAGGTGAAGTCTCAAAATGGCACCAAATTAATTATAAAGAAGATGTAAGAACCAAGACAACATCGGACTAGAAAGTTAGTTGAATAGGACTTTATTCCAGAGATACTAGTAACAAGGTATTAAATTTTTTTTAACAATCTGTTAAAACTGGTACTTCAGACTAAATTAAGGAGTCTGTGGAGCTTTCAAGTCCAAGCTAAAAGTATATAGACTTCTATGAGTTTGTATTTTCTGAAACAAATACAAACAAAAAATTGCCATAATCCTAGACAGTTTTATTCCTTATCTTTAGTCTGAGGTATACTAAAATCTCCCTCTGGGAATGTATGAATACTGCACTAGTCAACATTGTTTTGCTCAAAACTCACTTATTAAAAAAGTGTTTCTATTTTGCAGTTTTATAGGAGAAACTATTTCTCCTGCCTATGAACTTAAATAGTGTAATTTATAGGCTCCTGCACGATGAAAAGTGTAGGAAAAGTTTTGAAAGCACAGTTATTTCCCAATAAACACAAGCATGCCATTGAACATTAAAATGAAGGAGGAACACGTACCTGAATGGTTCTAGATCAATGGGAGATGGTAAAAAGTGAATGGTAAAAAGCTGACAAAACTTGCAAGGGCTGCACTGGAAATCCCTATGCTGGGAACCTGGGAAGGAAAGAAAACCACTCTATACTCACGCACATGCAGGAGGAGGGGAGGAAGGGAATGGAGTCTGGTGGGGTTTGTTGCAAACATTTAAAAATTTCAGCGCTAAAAATTCAGCCTGCAGGAAGACAAAGCAGACCAACAATCTGCCAATCCCTGCCATGGAGAGGAGTGGCCCAACTGCTTCCACGGACAGTGCTGCTGTCCTGCTCTGCCTCAGCACTGAACTCATCAGTCTTCAGATGGATGATTTTGCCCCTCTCCACATGAGATTTCTTCTGCTGAGTTTGATTTCTGGTAGGAGATAACTCTGCCACAGACAGAGCCCAGTGACTTGGGTGGTCAGCAGCTTTGCTGACTCCAGTATCTTTAAGGCTTTAATCCATCCCACCCTGGCTGAGTGCTGAGTACTTGCCACGTGCAGGCCTTACCAAGTGCACACACAGTTGTAACGGTGTTGTTGCACACACCAAACCATGAGGTCTCACATAAACCAGCCTTGAAGGCACTGGCTGAGCCACTGCCATCTCTGCTGTGGAGCCACAGTGCCTAGGGGAATGCCATGGAGACCAAACAGCTCAGCAGCTCCCTTCTACCAATTCAACCAGGGAGGAATAAACCACTTCCCTGAAACACAGAGTAAGTGACCAGGAAATTAAACATGGATGTTACTGGAGGAAACCTCTAAAAAGCCATTAAAGATAAAAAAGAGTGAAAAGCATTTCCTGGAGAGAGAGGGCCAGACTATCACCTCCAGCCTTGGTGTATTGGCCTCATTTCTGCAAGGTATTTTTTAACAGAAAGGAAACCACTTGCCCATGGGCTGTCCCACCCAGCAGCTCTGCACTCCCCCTAGGGAGGGGTCAGCTCCATGAGCCCCACAACTCTCAGCTCTGCTCCCTCCCTCTCTCCCAGGCAAACCTTAATTTAGGCTAAAGGCCAGCTGTGTGAATCCTGCCCACAGGACCCACTGCTGCTTTACACAGAAATCCACTTGGCCTCAAAACCATCACAACACATCGCCAGGTAAAGGAAAAACCAAACACATGTAATCAAAGTATTGCCAACTTCAGCTTTAATAATGGAACCATCACTTTTTCTGCCATTTCAGTAATAACTTTAAGGGGAATAAAAACTTCCCTACAAAAATAGAACTAAGCTTGTTAAAATTATAAATAGTTTAAATGTTTGTATTTAAAGACATACATTTTAATGTTTCCCTGCATTCCCCCTCCCTCATCATTTAGTCATTCTGGTACCATCATATAATGACAAGAAAAGTTTTGCAATAAAAGCTTTGACAGTTCAATTTGATGCTAAAATTAAAAAAAAATATATGAAACTGACCAGGCATGACCATTTATTTTAAATTAAAGCTGCTGTAACTGCCAGTGTGTAGAATAAAAAAGAAGAAAATTAACTCCACACATGACATCTTAAAATAATTAACTGTGGACTAAGACAAAATTAAAATAAAAGTTTATTTTGGTCCCCCACCCCCTTCCCCTTCACCCCAAATCAAGACTCATAGTGCATACAACACTGATTGAGGTTTCTGGCTAAAGTAAATGAAGATGTGCCTACTTAAAAAGACTGATAGTTTAGTTCAAGTAAAACCAAAATTCACATATCTTTATACTCAACTTTAAAACTCAAACAGTGTTTAAATCTGAGCAATAAATGGTTCAATATTGACAGCAATTATGCAATGATTACATAGCTATGGGCAGAAACATAACTTAAGATGTTAACAGAACACCCACCAACATGCTGCTGCATTCCTAGAAAAACAAATTGTAACAAAACTCAAAAGCATTCCCTGAACCATTATAAAGTGTCTCACTTGAGGATAATGTTACTAACTCACACATGCACTACGATGTTACATGTGAAATTACAAAAACAAACAAGTTATGCCTTAGATATATTTTATAGTTAGTCCTACTCTTATTTTCTCTTAACTCTTTAAAACATTATGATTGTCTCATAAGCTCACAAATTCTTTTTACCTAAAATCCTTGTGAAGAGTTTTTAAAATAATCTTACTAAGAAAAGGAAACAAAGGCACAATTAAATAAAGGGGAAGAACAGAAGCATCTTGGAGTTTCACACAGTATCCATTAGATGTCACCAAAGTTTTAACAATTCCTTGGGAATTTCAAACAAACACATTAAGAACAGAGGGGAAAAGTCCCCAGCACAACTTCTGCTCTTCAATCCTTCTTAGCACTCCTCCACTCCCCCACCCTCCTGTACATAACTCATTTCCTCTCTGGCATGATAATGACTACAGTATCAGTCACTTAAATCTGCCTCATGCTTCCATGCTTCTATTGCACACCCACTTCTTTGGTTTCTTTTGAACATGTTGGTTTTTCGTTTTTTTTTTTTAGATAAATAACTCTGAAAGAATAACAACTATATTTACACTAAAGTAAAAAGTTTTCTTGCTACATTTTTCCTACTTTTAAATCAAGTAAATCAGCAGTCTGCAGAATTTGGTAATCAATTTTTTCAATCAAGTTTTTCAATTAAGAGTTTAAAAACCATAAGGAAAAAAACTTTTGAATTATTAAAAACAAGAGTTACTAAGCTCAGTCACCAAAACAGACAATAAATGTTAACGTTCTGCTGGGCTGGAAATGTGAGTAAGAAATTCTACTTTCTTTGTTGGACTGAGCTTTTAACAGAGACAGAAGCACAGGAAACTATTTCTGTCTGTCAGATATGGTAATTCAAGATTATCCAGCCTAAAAATGGATCACTGGGCCAGAGGAAGACCTGACTTACAATAAAGATCAAATGCATCTGTAGTTGTAGCTTATGCCTGCACCCTCGCTAGACAGGTATTTCTCACAGAGTTATCTGAGACATGGACCACTTTTCAGAATTCAAATAAGCAGCTTTTTAGGTTTGCCACACTTTTCAAACCCCGACTATGCCTTTATAGAATCAACTTCTCCAAAAGGGACCAGTATGTGCAGCTCCATTTCCATTTTTACTTAGCTTTTGCTTCTCGTTCCTTCCCACTATTTCTATTATCTTTATTTCTTTTCCAGTGTGGATTTACACAGTTAAAAACCATAAAACTTATTCATAATATTAAAACATACTAAAACTTTAACCTTGCAGAATTAGTATTTCAACTTTCCTCTGTGTAAATACTATTTTCATTTAAAGCCTCCTGTCAGCTATTACAGTTCTCTCCCAGCTCTTACCTTCTTTTCAACCTTCTTTACTTTCTTCAAAGACCACTTAAAAGCTTTCCACAATTTCACAGTACAAACCACAGGATCTCATAAGCTTTCCACCTATAACAGCTCTCTAACAAATTATACAGTAACTATTCAAAAACAGAAAGGTAGTGCAAATCAATTTCATCTCTAAGATAGTGCTCTAACTAATTCGCATCCAAATGGCTTTAATAATTTTTTTAACCCATCAATTTGCACATCCTTACTTGTAAAGATTAAGCAAAGAAGAAAAAAAAAGATATTATTTCATAGCCTCCTAGGAAATTGCTTACAGCTTCACAGCTTGCACCAAGATAACTTGGGAAATTCTCGAGGCACACAGAGGGTTGCAAACTGATGTACAAACATGCAGAATCCCTTACTTGTGGGTGCAAGATGCTAAGTGACCTGGCTTATGGAACTAAGTCTACCCTGGCATCACAAAACAGTCTTCTGAATAAAGAAAACTACTCTCTGCTGCTCTTTGTACGTTGGGTTTGGCATGCTCTATTGACATTTGGTAGTGCGCGTTTCCCTGAGTGTCCTTTGGCCCCTTTTTAACCAGGTTTCAGCACCCCACGAAGGGCTTCTTCAAGTTTGCCCCTGTAAGCTGCATAGCGGCTCTTCAAGATCTGCAGCTGGTCATTTTCCTCTTTGTCCAGTATGCGCAAGAAGTTTTGCAGTTCAGGAATACTAAAAGCTTCCCACTGGAAAGACAAAGAGAGCAAAGAATGGATGAGGGCAACAGAAAATTCACATATCTTTTATATGTACAGTATTTCCAAACAAAACCTCAGACACTGTAGACAATTTCCAACTGAAACAGTATCAGGCACCTTTCTTGTAAATCTTAGGGCATCTGAAAATATTTTACTCTTTAAAATAGCTTTTTTCTTCTGCCGGTAACAACAGGTCAGTCTAATCACAAATGAAATGTTTACTAAAGGCACAAAGGAAATTAACAGGGGGAAAATGTCTGCTTCCAAAAAATGATCTGTCCAGTCAGCACAGCTCAAACAGAAGGCCACTCATCCACGGTTACACCAACACTGACCCAGGAGGGTGTGACATACCATGACTTCTCCAGTTTCATGCTCACGTAGAACAAAACTGAGCATTTCTGTTTTGGGGCCTGCCACCAAGCGCAGGTAGAGGGGATGTTCTCTGTCTGACAGCTTGCAGGTATAAACTGCAGGAGAAGGAAACCACAGTAATTATCATTTTTACCAACAATGTTTCAAACACTTGGAATGACTAATGGTAGCTAATGCTAACAAAAAAATCAGAAAGATGCATGTGCAGCCAAAATTTACACACTGTTTATCTATAAGCCTACATACTGGTTTTGAGCAGTGAGTTTTTTGGGAGGAGTTCAGCAGGTGACTGATGGTGACAGTGCAACACTGCGTTTGCACAGGAATGAAATAGCCTCCAGTCAACACAGTACACGCAGGGCAGGGGGGAAAAATAACCCACAAGAAAAAATACAACACGCAGATCAGTTGCTCTATCTAAGCATTTATGACATCACAGCTGTGTATCACTGTTCTGATACCTCCTCCACTTAAAATTCCATACGCGAAGTCTAAAAGACAACTCTGCTTGCCTGACAGTCAGAAACATCTGAACTACTGAAACTGCTCTCAATGTCCATGGAAGGAAGGCAGATTTTAAGTGCAAGAACACAACATTGGCAAAATGCACCTTTCCCTAAAAAACCCCTTTTCCATCTTCTGGTATTTCCATCACAACTTAAAACAAACTCCAAGAATACCCAGTGCCCGGGGACAGCCATGTGCACTAACATGTGAGCATAACACACGTGCCCATGGTCGTCACCTCAAGAGCAGTCTGCCAGTTCCAGTACCCCACGCATCACAGACACCATGGCTTATCTTTTTAAAAACCTGTCCTGTAACTTAATCTCACAACTCTGAAGTATAGCAGGCCAGCTAAAATTTAGGACCTGATAAGGGCATAAAATAAAATGGACTGCAAAGCACAGGAGAACTATGTAATGTTTTAGCAGGTGACTTTGTCTTGGATGAATTATCCTGAAATACCCCCAGCCTTTTACTGTCTTACCATGCTACTTTACATATGGAAAAAAAGACAAGGTAGGAAGATTGTCACCACCATTTATCTGAGTTCTTCCACCTTGCTTACTTCAAGTATTACTATAGCACAACTCCCTCCCCATACCCTTCCACCACCAAAATGCCAAAAGCTCAGCTTATACCTTGATCTTCCTTGTGACAGCGTTTATAAAGTGCAAACTTAGCAGGGTTGTCAGCCACAAAGAACTTCTTGAGCAAGGCCTCGATAACCTCCCGAACAGTGTTGGTGCTGCTGATGTGGAGGGTGTTCACGCAGCCGTCCGGCAAGTAAAAAGCAGTTTCCTGATTGCTGGGAGTGTACCTCCCCTGGCTCTGGGAGGACTGCACAGTGATGGGTCTGCATAGTTCCATCTGCACTTTGATGAAGCCAGTGTAAATCCCATTCGCGTTCTGCAATGAAAGAAAGGCCTGAACTGTTAAAATCATCAGCAATGACCACCTGTGACGCAACAGTGGAGCAGCTACATGAAAATGCTCACAGTCAACACTATTTAAATACCACTGCAATACATGGTATCTCACAGGAAAGGTATTGTTTTGGTAATTCAGTTATTCTTTCTGGAATACCTTCTCAATACTAATTTTTCTTTAATACTTAGTAGTTTAATAACTACTAAGTATTAATTTTTTCTTAATAATAACTGTTGAATTCTAAGTATATTAGGACCTAATCAAGCAAAAGGTACAACAGACTAGATATAAGTTTTCACTTTAGGAGAGAACTATGAAGTGAAAAAGATCACTAAGACCCATCTTCACCAACAGATTTAATGCAGAAACACAGAAACTGTCTCCCACATTTTAGCGGTCTTTGTCAACTTAGTCTGAGGCATTTAGATGGTCAAATCATATTAAAAAAAAAAAAACCCTAACCAACAAAAAAAAGACCACAAACAAAAAACTCCATATAAATCAAAAAACCCAACCAAAATACCTAAAGAACTCCCAAAAAACAACAAAAAACCAAAACAAACCCCCCGCCCCAAAACCAGGCAAAACCCCAAAATAAATGCCAATCCAGTTAACATCTGATATTTATTTCAGTTGCTTTTGACAGACAAAATAGTGAGGCAAATCAAACCTTACTGAGCTAGAAAAATTTTGACACTCTGGTTTTAGCCATACTAAGTCCTGATCCACATGCAAACACATAACAAAGATCTTTTTAGTACACAGTCATACTTAATATGGTTTAGGATATAAGGAATTTCAAAATTTCCATATACACCCACATGAATATGTCATGTATTAGAAAGTCTGGACAGCATAGCAACTGAGTAACAGCTTGCTAAGGAGACAGATGTGAATTTTGTTAGTATGGTCTTGAGTAGACTGAACTGAATGTTAGACCTGGTTCACAATCCTTGGAAATGAGAAGTCTTATGTATTTCAGTTTGTAATTTATATGGTTTTGGAGGAAGAAAGTCTCTTCATGCTGAAAACATGTATGACTACTCTGGAAGTTAAGTATCATATAATAAATATTTCATGTTTTAACTTTATCACTGCTTGAGCATCCTTATCAAAGAAATCTGACAAAAATTTATCTCCAGAAACAAGAAAAATATACCTTCATTTTTACCATTTGAGTGTTTTCAGAATTTGTAAGAAAATTCTGACAAATGTACACCTTAGTGTGAGCTTACAGTTTACCTTAAACACATTTCAAATTACATCAGTTTGTTTTTACAGCACTTTGGTTTGATCCATGTAGAAGAGCTACAGGGATAAAAAGCATTTCAGACATGAGATTTAACTTGCCAATCTAAGGAAAGGTCTCTTAGAAAATCAGTTAAACAGAGAGACTTTCATATGTAAGATGCTGAGAATAAAACAAATCACAATGTACTACAAAGTAACAACATTAAAAATTACAGGAATTCTATGCATAACTTACCAAGGTCATCTTTAATTTATCAGTGACAGATGAATTATAGCTTTGTATCTTCTCTTTAACTTCTTCTTTACTGAGATAAACATGAGGTTCTCTCTCTTTCTGAACATCCTTCAAAAACAAGACAGCAGTTTTAAAACACAACAAAAATAAATTATGATTCTGGACACAAACATTCTTAGTCCAAATGGTAATTACTCCACAGAGGCACAACATAACAGTAATTAGCTGTGCAGCAACAGAAAGGATTAACACATTAAGCAAATCAAACAGAACACTGGGACTGAAGGGAGATGGTTTAATCAATACACCCAAATTCATCTGTGCCCTTTTGTTGGCAACTGTTTTCCTTCAAATATTTTGCAGTAGTATGCAAAACAGCTCAGCTCAGTTTATGGCTTGATTTCCTCATGTCAATGCTATGCCATCTTGTTAAAAATACTTAAAAATTTAGTTAACTATTAATTGGATAATAGGTATTACTGAACAAACGAGAAGTAAATCTGAAAACAGCAGCACATCCCAACAAGTACCCCAACAATCCCAGCATGTGCCAACAATGGCACATCCCTGCATTCCAATGTGACAGACAGGATGTTATATACAGGGTTACCACCTACTACATAAACCATCAGAAGTAACTCTCCACATACATAATGTTGCACCAATTGCATGGTTTTTCCATGGGGAAGGGCCTATTAAGATTTTTCAACCGTTCCTTTTTCAAGGTTGCTACGGATTTCACGTGCAGCAGTAAAAGAAGACCCTGGAATTGGATTTTTTCCAAATAAACATTTGTTCCCAATCTGTATTCTCGCAGCAGCAAACCAGTGTTATAAATACACTCCAGTTTCTACCACTGGCACAAATGCCTTATATAGTATGTAAGAGTTTCAGCTCTCAGCTTTGATGATTTAAGGCTTCAATTAGAAAAGGCAGAAGCTTTGAAGAACCTCAGTGCTTTCAGAGAACACCTGAGCACATTCACCTTACAGACAAACCAAGACACCATTCCATCTGTCCTCACAAACACATTCCAGTGTAATGTATCCTGAGAAAGGGCTTCCCTGACTGCAGTGGCCTGTTCTGTATCCCACTCTATTGGACACCACTCAGCACAACTCAGCACACAACTGTGCAGGCACTTCAGTTTGCGAGACACTACCCCAAAGAGGAGCACATCTGCTGTGGCATTGTAAGATTTCACTTGCCAGAAACAAACTTTTTCTGCCTCCTAATTTAAAATCAATTATTTTTAGCTCTTTTAGACTTAGTTTTGCTTTTCCTACATGGCATTTCACTAAATGACATGCTGGAGGCAGACTTTTTCCCATAGCTATAAAAAGAAAGGTGTGGTCTGAATGGAGAACTTGAAGCCAGAAAACTTGAATTCTGATCTGGGCTCAGATACTGATTTCCTGCGTAGCACTGAGAACATACCTTTATTTCAAGATCAGGAAACTGAGGCAAAAAAGGAACACCAGTAAAAGACCACTCTGCCATTAGTTCTTTAAGCACAATTCTAAGATTGTGTAGCATTTTGCACAGTTGCCAGACCCCACCTACTATATTACAAATACCAAATTACTGAATGTTTTTAGAATTCAAGTCTCTATTCTCCCTAGAGAAATGTAACATTCTTGCCCTTCTGTTTTTCATCTTCCCTCTGCCCCCAATTGCCCCAAATAATAAAGAAAGACAGCTTAATTTAAACTGCCCACTTCATCTCCCCAAAGGCTCTTTCAGCTGTATAGTGTTCAATCTGGGGGCAAATAAAACAGGCACAAAGGAAAAAAAATGGATACTAAAAGGGACAGGAAACAGACTACAGACCTCTATCTGATAGCTATATGACACATTTCAAGAACCCAAGCTTTAACTTGCAATGTTCCCTATCAGTGTAAGTGCAAACAAACTCCTTCACATGGATGCCAGCCAAGACTCACCTCAGAGACAACAAGCACATTGTGGAATTCATACCTCTCCAATCTACTAACAATATTGATACTTAAATTCCAATACTGGACACCTCAGCTTTAGTGCTTATTATTAATTCATTTCTGATTGTTCAAGCAGGTACCTACCTGGCTGGAACTGTTACCATGATTACTAAAGTCACCCACAAAATTTGCTAGTATTAAGCAAAAACACTAATTAGGAAAGAGGAAAAAAACTCACCTTTCTTATGTTGAAACATCAACCTTTGTTTTAAAAAAAACCAATAAACAATCAAACAACCACTCCATGTTAACTTCTATGGCCCTCAAGGTTTAAATCCACAAAAACAACTTTAATAAACAGTAGATGACAAAAAGAACCTATTGCCTTTAATGATAACGACACAGGGCAAAATTCACAAGGCTGACATCTAGGAAATTATCTGTATGCATTATTAAGAAGAAAAAAAAAGGCCAAGGAAAAAAATGTTGGTGAAATGGCAGGTATGAATAGACAGCAAGAAACTTTCTCCTATTTTCACATAGGAGAGTTTTCATACTGTTCTCCCAGTATGACAGAAATGTGATCTGGTTAGAAAAGACACCACCCCACAAGATCACTCTAATCCTGGGGATTGCCATGGAAGCAGGCATGACAAGCAAAATCCAAGCCCAGCATTCAAGCCAGCTGATTTCCCACAGACTAGCCCTGGTGATGCTCTTGCAGTCAGCCTTCCCAGGTGCAGCTCCACTACAGAGCTGTGGGCCACAAGGCATCACTGGGGCAGCTGCCATTCCCTCACATGAGTGAGACACGATTCCACACTTGAACATACCACAGGAATTTCTGCCTTGCACTAGCACTAGAGGCCAGACAAGTTTGGCAAAGCTTAATGAAGCCCACGAGAAACACATCTGTGTGTTTACACAAAAGCAGGGATTGCCTCCTTTTGTAGTGAGCATTCTGCCAACAAATTTTCTAAACAACCAAAGCCTGTGCCTTAATTAATTTCAACAGCATGTAGTTCATAGCAAATCTCTGACCTGAATACAAACAAATGGACCCAAAATCATTCAATAAAAACACAATAGGCAGAAATGCTGTTTACTTCAGTCATCATTTTCACCCTACTCCTCCATCTTTCACTATCAAGACCACAGGCAGTGAAAAGTGAAGATGTGTCCCAGGAGAGGAAGTAACTCGGTGCCACTGGAAACCTAAGACCAAGATCTTCATTAATTGATCTGGCAGTACCATCCTGCAACCAAACAAAAAGCTCGGAACATTCCAACTAATTCATCAGGGTATAACTTCAACCAAGCAAACAAAACCTCCTCACTAGCTCCACACCAGGACTTACAGAAAATCACATTGCTGTCACACAAACTGCAGAGACAGTAAATCCCACATGACTGCTGCCAACAGAAAGCCAACAAAGGCACAGCTCACTGGGTTTACTGAACAAGAAAACCTCAGCCCACCATGATTCACTGGGTCAGCTGCTCCCACTGAATGTCATTAAGCAGAATACACAGATTTGAGGCACCTGTGTCTTTTAATTTTCCTAATTATACTTAGCCAACATACAAAGAGAAGCTAACAAGATGTTATACAGCGTTTTTTTCCCTGGCTCTTCCCCACAACTTTCCTGGGGCTGAATTGCTCTCAGTATAAATTGGCACCTAAATTTTGCCATACAGTTTTGCTAGCCATGTTAGAAGTTAAAATAAGTAAGTCTTCTTTGACCACCATACTTAGGTGGGTTGAGGAAGACTAGACAAACTCATTTCCCACAGGAAATAGCAGGTTCTTCATAACAGGACCCACTAAAAGAAAAGCTATCCCCTGCTAAATCTGCTTCTGTCTTAACAGATCAAATTCCACCTGGTTATCTCAGCAGGTAAATTTATTACCTGTGAAGATCTTGAGTCATCCAGTACTTCAGTCATGTCTACCATGGTTTATAAGGTGCTTCTGACATCTTGCTCTTGAAATGGCCACCAAATGGTTGAAGCCACACCTGCTCAGGGAAAGCAACTGCTCCAAAGGCAGCTGTTTTAAACAAAGGAGCAAGAGCATTTTGGAGGTGAGACTGAGCACAGCTCCTCAAAGGCAGTGCACTGCTCAGGCACAAGGGGAGCGTGATTCATCTCCAGGCTGGTTCAGATGCAGCGGATTCATCTCTGACTCCCTACAAGATGCCCAGCACACACTTCACAACAGTGCAGGGATTTGGGAAACTGCCTTTCTTCAAAAGTCAGGCCTGGTGATGCATTTCCTAACCACAGATCCTTGTGTATGTCACAGCAGCAGAGTGAAGTATGAGCACAACCAGCAGAGCAGTTCACACTGTGTATTCTTCCATCAGCCAAGGCCTAGATGTTGCCAGGCTTAACAATATCACTTCTGGGTGCTAGTGCTCAAAAAATGATCTTTCTCTATTAAACAATGCACAAACATTTCCATGCTATTTTTTGTAAAAATTAAATAAAATGTATAGAATAGAACCTGAGCTAGGTTCTCTTCCATCACTTAACCAAATTATATTCTCAGTAACGTCTGCCACATCAACACCCCTTTCTCCTCCCAGCCCAATTAAATGTTTTCCTCATCAGAGCTCCTGGTCTCCTTCCACTCTCTGATATTAATGTGATCTTACCACTTCCTCAGATCAGCACAGATGGGAAAGACCAAAACTAGTCTCAAGGACACAGCTGAATACACCAGAACTCACACAGATAATATATTTGGGTCTAAACCACTAATTTTCTAGTCTGAGCTATTAATTTTTTTTTTAATCGTTCTATCCTTCACAACACCAACAGTGCACACTACTGGCAGCCATTTGTATTAAAGGCATTTCTCAGGTCAACCAAAGCAGCATTTCATTCTCAAACAAAATTCCTAAGCAACAGCTGCCAGTAAGAGGGAAATGAGGCAAGTGCTTTCATTTACCCAAGGGGAACAGCTGGTCTTTCATTAGAGCTCATGATGCAATGCCTCTTCACAGTTGAGCTTCCTCACAATAAAAAGAGCAGAAAATTTTTTTCTTTATCGCCTGCACCCCCCATGCTCATCTCATTTATTGTAGCACAGAAGTTTAGAGAAGCAGCACTCTCTTTGTAACATTTATGCTGAGTGCAAAGCCCTAGATGAGACTAGCTCAGCATGAATCCTCAAGAAACACAACTAAAACTGCAAAAATTACAATTAAAGTGAATTGCAAATCAACTTGTGGTCCCAAAAAAAAAAAAAAGGAATCACATCGGGGGCTTTATGGAAGTCCAAGTCTCACGGTTGCTGCCAACCCTCGTCCTGAATGCAGTAATAATGCACTAATAAACTCAACAGCTACAGGCTGCTATGGGATGAGGCTAAGAAAAAGTTTCACAAAGAAAGAAAAATCCAAAACCATGAAGCCTGCATCCTCAGGATCCTTGCCTTGAGTCAAATGCCTGGCTTCCCCAAACTGCTACTGCAGCCTTCTATATATGGAGAGATACAAGAAGGTGTCTCTCTTCCATCCAACCTATTTTCACAAAACTTCAAGAAATTAACATTTCTTCAGGAATGAGGAACCAAGCTCCTCAGCTTGAAAGACAGAGGAAATTATAATGGACAAAAGGTTGTTTAACCTTTCCTGTTCCTATCCCAGGAACATACATAAAGTATTTTTATGAGAAATCTGAAGAACCAGAGACCTGTGGGAACTCAAGCAATCTATTAAGACACATCAGTCCCTATCTCAGTTCTCATGTTTCACATACATACTGTGACCATGATTCAGTCAGATGAATGAAGATGTCATGATCTTGCTGTAAACTGTGGCCAGAAATATTTTTTAAATTAAACACTGAAGGTTTGAAAATGAGAAATTCAGCCTAATCTATGTTAAAAAAGACATTCTTGTTTAGTCATAAAAATTACAGCTAGTGCAATCCTACTTCTATCACATTTGCATTAAAGAAAGGATTTAAGTAACAGTGCTATCCTACAACAGAAAAAGCAAAACAGAGCATACAGGAAACAAAGTAAATGGAATTCTGATCTCAGTTGTTACTCCTACAAGCAAGAACAGTCCTTCCTACAGCCTGCCAGCATTCTTACAGGAAAGAAAGAAACTGAAACCTTGCAATTAAATTATTTTGAAACAAGCATCTTACTTCTCCCCCATCCTAGCTCTCCTGAGAGCATAGCAGCTTTCCCAGTGACAGTAATTTCTCCTTCTATCCTGGGGCAAGCCTGAACTCCGGATATGTGCTCTTCCTTCATCTGAAACCCTGAGACTCACCAAGCAGAGACACTGGTCACAGCCAGTCAGAGACACCAGTAGGCAAAAAGGTGTGAAAAAGACCAACTGGGGGTAGGGTGGCCAAGAAACATTAACATCCAAATATCTCCAACCATTGACCTTATCACATAGCTGAATCTTGAAATGTTTGCCATCTCCTGAACAAGATGAGATTGCTCTCTGGGTCAGGGAAAGAGAACTTTTCTGACAGGATGGATGTGGGCAGAATAATCTATCTTCCTGTAATGCCTTTTGCTTTCTGCAGCCAGGGAGATCCAATTCTCACAGCAGCAACCAGAGCAAGGAAGCAGTCTCTTTTTTAGGAAAAGATTTTGTTTTTCTAAGCAGGTTTGGCTGACATGAGTTTGAACAATTATCCTGACAGCCAGAGAGAGTTCAAGAACAGCCCACAACGTGTCCTCCTGACAGAGCAAGAGAAGTGGTACCCTCCCAGGTCAGGTGTACAGGGCATCCAGGCTGACATTCTGCCTTCAACAGCAGCAAAAACAAAGGCTATTTCGAGCAAGCACGTGAGCCTTTTCTGCAGCCTCTCTGCTGGCATCCACAAGTGTGGAAGCAGGAATTCAGAGGGCACCTCCCTTCCCAGTCTGTTAGGCATCCATTTATGGGCCTGGTGCCTATGCACTGCCAACACTGCCTGCCTCTACACCTCCTGTGGCAAGCTCCACAAATTCATCACTGCAGTGTGAAGAGGTACTGCCATCGGCTTTAAGCTGATCTTCTATTAAGATAGAAGATAACTTCTGTTAAAAACATTGAATGCTCTTTAATCCTAATATGGCAAGAGCTGGTAAATCCAAGTTTCACCTTCAGCTTCACCACAGTTTATAATTTTATCATAATTTTACAAGGCATAGGCATTACAGTTAATAAATACTTGTTACTTTCTGACTATTTTCAGCTTTTACCACGTATCACCACGTGGTTTGGCATGCTAATGAAAGCAATGAATGACAAAGTAAAACATCATGGCTCCATCTGCCCCCTCTGATGTAAACACTCAAATGTTTATATGGTGAGTATTTTTAAGCAGCAGAGAAACAAAACAAAAGTTGCAACTTCCCTTTATTCCTTTTAACAAATTATTTTCCTTCAAACAGAACTAATATAGACACAATTCATAGTCAGGCATTGTGAAAGGAAGACTAGAAAACGGAATATATTTGTTGGTGACATTAACATTGTTGCTAGAGTTTCATTTAAGTTCATCATGACATCACCTCTGAAAACCCCTAGTTACAAACCCTGTTGTACCCTACATGGTTGTACTTTAACTACTGGCATGCAACCCAGTTTCAAAAAGCAGTCATCTGTTTAAAGTGAAAACCAACTGTACAAATAATAGCAACTCAGGCTTAGCATTAGATTTTGCCCCTAAAGACATAACAGACTTTACACAGATTTGTAAATTTTTCCCTCTCCATACTATGTCACATTTTTAAAGAAATATATTACATTATTTAAGTAACATTTAACAGCTGTTTCAGTTTTGCAAATTTCACTAAAACTAGATGTAAGATCACAGTAAATAATTTCCTTCAGGTCTCCTCTTCAGAAAGTGTGACTTTTAACTGCTGGCTATTTAAGCACATAAGGTGTTTAATGAACTAAAATGGATTACCAGCCTTTGTGATCTGTACCATAAAATCAAGCTTTTAAAAGAACATTAGGAAACAAGCTTATACAGGAGATTGTATTGAAAACTACTTAGTGTATCTTGAAAGTTAAGTATGGTCTGAAGCCCAGGGTACTAATATAAGCAGAGACCAAACAACTAAGCAACATTAGGGCTCCGGGTTATTACACCACAGTATTTGCATACGACACTACAACGCAAAAATCCAACATGTTTCCACCCAACAGAAGCCATGAAGACGTTGTTTACAATGACAACCTCCCAGGTCTTCAAATGCAACTCTCTACAGTTTACTTTAAAGCTGACACTGGAAACCAACCAGTCATTCCTGGGGAAGTGAGCCCCGTGCCAGGCCAAGGCACAGTTTTCTCCCTGTGCTTACTGCCAGCACTCTGCAGTCTGAAGCAAGCTCAGTTGTGGGCCTTGTCTCAGCAGAAGCTGGGTGATATGCCAGCTTTTGCCAAGTGTGTCAAACACCATTTTATCTTTAGAGCAACATTCCCTTCTTGGGTTTGGTAGGGTAGTTCTAAGACTGTGTCACCAAATTACTTTTAAAACCTGCCTGCACTGAGAAAAGACAAGGACTTCATAACCAGGCCAAGCCTTAGGGCTGGTGTTAGACAGAAATAGTGAGCATGTACATGATCACAACAGTCCCACCAACCAAGTAATTTTTGTTTGGATTTGTTCCACTTAAAAGGAAAAACACAAACCTCAAAAATCCAGACTAACAATTCTAACCTAGGAAATATCACATAGTGGCTCTTCAGCTATTGAACAACCCTGACAGTTTTCCCTTATCATAGACACTACAATGAAAAAATATTCAGAAATATGACCGGTCTTATCAAAGAAATGTGAGGGTTATGGGGAGGATGTAGTACTTTGAAGAACATACAGTTCTTCAAATTAAAAAAGTTACTGTTATTGTCTTTATCATCCTGGTGCTGATCTCAGAGTTGAAACTTTTCTGAAGGGAAAATGTCCTCCTCTACCACACACACATCTCAAGCCCCCACAAAATTAAGGAAGTACAACTATCTTTTTCAAATGAAGTCTGCTTTTTAAAGAACTCAAAAACTTGTAACAATAACCTTGGTAGACTGAGAGAATGCTCAAACTTGTAAGCAATCACTGGTATCTTCAGTAATATACACAACCTCTAAGCCAAAGTAGCAGAAGCATCTTCTTAGTATGTTAAATATGATCATAGGAAAACCATCACATGCATTTACAATCAACTTATGTAACTGCTGCTTTATATATATACAAAACAAACAGAGCTAAAAACTAACTCCGTCCAAAATCTAATAGTCTACACTGACTGGCTCTAGTTTAAAACAAGTTAGGTTTTCATGAAATAAGTACATAGGAAGTATTTTTACACCAACACGACCTCTATCAAAGCAATTTGTGCAATTAAGTCTCTACACAGCTTCCACAGAAATATTAAAAACCAGTCTCTTCAAAGAGACATCCAAATCAGGTATTTCAAAGTGCAAACTAAAGGGGACAGCCCTGCAGCCTGGCCTACACAAAAGCTTCCTCCTTCTTTCACACTCCAGAAAATTTATATCACCTGGCAGATTTCATTAACACTTAAACTGTAATGACTGTACCTCTTGCTACAGCCTTTTAATTACTGCATTTTATTAAAAATCAGATGGTACCCAAAAGACATTTTAAAACCAGCATACTATAATCATTAGCTTTACCTACTACTGCTTGAACTGATCTGGCAAAAATTCAAGAAAGAAAAATGGATGGGGGCAAACTAGGTGACCATGTACTACTGTAGTGTAAACTTACATTGACCTTAATGATAGGATTTTACCTCTATTTTGTATCTTCAGCCTTAAGAAGTCAAATGTTGAAAAAAAAAAATCAGAACCCCTTAGGCAATTATCTCAAGGCTGCAGCAGACAAGAACTTTTCAGTTCTTTCTCCACCTTCATTCAATTTGACTGGAATTCCAGTTTGAACTTACCAAGACTTCAGAGCTCAGATATGATTGCTGTTCCAGTAAGAAGGAAAATAAAAGGCTTGGACCACTCTTGGACTCTTTGCTGCAACTCCCCATTTTAAGTTATTCCTCTCATCCTGTGGATGAGGGATGCATTAGAGCATTCAGGCCCAGCTGAGAACAAACTGGTAAAGGCAGCTAGCTGCTGCCATCCAGCCCCATGCCACCACCCACCAAATCTCATGTCCTAGTGACCTCAAGATCACACTGGTAAGATGGTACTCAATCCTCAGATCTCTGCAGGGTGAGGAAACCAACCAACGGAGTCAGGAAGATTATGCCTTGAATAAACTCATCAGCGTGGTAATGATAACCTGCTTCTCTTTGTTTTTCTACCACCTGGATTTTATCTATCACACACATTTAAGGCTAACAAGCAATTCAGTTGCAAACAGAGTGAGACTGACAAAAGGACAAGTTTTGAAGAAACTCCTATATTTTCTAAAAAGAAAGGCAAACCATATTATTACCACTGCAAAAACTGAAAACTGCCACTAACTTGTGTTTCAACCCTTTTTGCAAAAATACACTTGTTGCCCAGTTTCAGTATGAATTTTTTCCAGAATATATGCACACAACATTTATTTCAAACACATTAATTTCTTACAAATTAATTCAGGTGCCTCCAATGCTGAGACAATTTAAAAGAAGGCTGCTTTTGGCCATATGCCTGCTTCTCTGCTAGATGTTACCACTGTCTAGAAACTAATGTAAGCCATCACAGTCCTCATGCAGTAACAGAATCATTACCAGCCAGCAGATTACTTCCACAAATCTAGGAGGCTCCTTGCTTAAATAGGATGAATAAGGTATTTTTTTTTCTTTTTACAGGTGAAAAAGAACAGAATAAACAAACTGAAAACAGAAGAACTAGCAAGGGAAAGCCAGGATTTTGTTTTATTTTTGCACAGTTTAAACAAAGGCTACAGATAACATAAGCATTAATCAAGTCTACAGCATGAGAGAACTACCTACCGTGCAATAAACACCTCATGGCACAAGTCCCAAGTTACCCAAACACTGTGTAGCCTGGTGCCATCTATCAGCAGACAGTTTACACCACTAATATCTCCAGTGCTCATGTGAGCATGCTGCTCCCTTCTCATCAACCCACAGTTTCTGTATCTGGTTAGACCGTTCTGTAGTAGTGAACCAGTTTAGAATTGCAGGACAGTTGTTACACTCAAACATTTATTTTTTTTAATAACATCAACAAAAGAGTGGAGTGATAGCAGTTCTATTTAGATCAACATTGGCAGGACACAGTGGAGACAGAACAGAGCAGGAGGCCACAACTGATAAGTGTTCAAGGCAGGTGTGAACAGAAGACTTCAGAATATGGTTAATTAATATCCCACAGAAAAAGGTGGATAAACCAACCCTCCATCTGAGGAAAGGTCAGGAGAACAGCAATTAGGCTGCACTGGAGAACAGGGCTTGCTTGCTTACAACCTGATGCTATGGCCCAACTCCAAACACAAGTTATTTGGTCATGCTGGAGAATGGCCACCAGGAAACCAGAGAAGGGGGAAAATGATTCCATGCTTTGTTCTTAAGGAGCAAATGGGAGAATGTGTTGACTTTACAACATCAAGTTCAAAAAGTTGTTCCTTTTTCCTTTCCAAACAGCTATTTCCCTGCTTTTATGGGCAGGATGTTACAGGCACAAGGAAGCGCTGCTGCTACTCCACCTTTCCTTAAGCCTGACTTCTGCTTCAGGAAATGTAATTATGAAGCATATGAAGGTATGAGATCTGCTAGAGCTGATAGGCATTTCAGGTGGAAGCAAAAGAGTCTAGTAGAATTTTTCATTTAAAAAAATCCTTTTTAGAGATAATAAGGATAATCAGTACCACCACACCCTCTGAGAAAACACTCAGAAGACAGAACACATTGAAAAGGATGGGCCACCTTACAGGCAAGCATCAGATAAGCTGAAACCAGTACAATCACAATTTCCTCAAATAAACAATAAATTCTGCAAAGCAAAATCACTGCTTTTTAATAAAAGTTTTGGAAATGTTTTGTTAACATTTCCAAAATGTTACTTTAACAGAAAACACAGAGAACTCATGGTTTTAGCCAATAAAATGAAGCATGCAACCAGGTATCAACATCATTTTAAAAGGAGATAAAAATATTTTTTTAAAAAACAAACAAAACCCCCAAAACAAAACAAACAAAAAAACAAAAACGCATCACCCAACTGAGAACACAGCATTATTTGGCTAGGTCTTTAAACTTACAGTTCTTAAGTTATTAAATTATACCTCCATCTTATCTTATTAGAAGTTTATAGATCACAGGAGCCATTCTTAGCTTACAAATATACACATCACACTTAAAACTGTAAAGGGGAGTCTTTTTGAGAGCTGGAAAAATTAAGAATCTATCTGGAACTTTTGACACAGACAAAAGCATTAACCTGTAATCAGACCAGTCAGTTCACATCCACTCTTCCACTGAGCATATATAATACAGGTCCACTAACAAGACCTCTCTAATTGCCACATGTGAAGGGCCTCAGCTTTTACCTCAAGCAAGCCATGTAATTAATTGAAGTACTGGTACTTCTTTTACTCCAAACCAGTACAGGCAATTTTGCCAGAACACTGAAATTCGGCCAATTTTCTACCAGTATGTCTTTTTCATAATGTGATAGCAAAAACTCTTCAAATGGACAAACACTGTGGGTTCACATAAGAAGTTATTCTGCAATGCAGGGGGTAGGGAATGGGGAGAGGAACACATAGGTGTTTCCCAATGCAGCATCCTAGCAAACACTACCATATTATGACACAAGGAGCAGAACTGGAAACTACGGACAACAGAACAATGCAGAGGATGTTCAGGAGGCATTAATTTAATTCCAATCACTTCTGTCCCACATTAGGAATGTTGGAAGGTACAGTAGCATAGTAGTAAGCCTCGCTTTTACATAAAAACTACATGGCACCCCGAGTTCTCTCAAAATGGCAGAGCACAGAGCACACCACTCATCAGGCAATCCTAATGAAATCAGCTGGATTCTTCATTTATTAATTAGTAAAAATTAACAAAAATCAAGCTACTTACTTACATAGGCTGACTTAGGTGATACACACTAATGCCAACATAAGCATATATGCAAGAATGGCAACTTTTCTAAAAAAATGGCATGGCAACATCAAAGTATAGAAACACAAGGAACAAAGGGAGCTTACTACATGCTTTTAAAAAAATAGCTTTTACAATGCAAAGTGGGAAGAAGCTAGCTTCAGCTTTTCAGCATTTCAGAAAAAGAGCACAGACAATCTAAAAAAGCAAACTACAAAGGGGGTATGTGATCCTAAGAAAAGATAAAGCCGTGGGGTATACAACTTGAGGTGCCACTATATCTTCCACTTTTGCTTCAGTAAAGGTGCATTTTGTTTGCAATTTCTCATTCTCATTCATCTAACTAATTTACATTATTGAAAAATTAACAAGACTGTCAAACATCTTATAGGTTTAACCAGACTAGGAAATACCACATTTCTAGTGAGTAAGAAGTCATCTAGTTGTACCGTGAGGAAAGAGTGATCAAAACCAGCAACATCTTGATGTTACTTGTAACATAAGGAGAAAATGCGCTCAGTTTCTGTACTCCTAAGCAGTTTTACATGGCCACATAATTATGTTAGAAATTAAGCACACCTGCATCCAGCCACCTTCCCACACAGATACATGGCACTAACCCAGCCCATACACAGGCTAGCCAAAAAGCCTGCTCTGGGATGAGGCTTTCCAAAGCATCCTCTGCTTCTGACAGGAGGGCAGACACTGCGCAGACTCTGCACTGTGTTCTCCTGCCACCAGAGTCCCAACTCCATGTTCCAAGACATAAAGGATTAAGCTGGGCAGGAAAATTACTTTTTCCAACAGGACTAACCCCACTACCCCTCCTCTCCTGCTTGGCACACCTGAGGAGACCACAGCCATCACTATCTGTTTTTCCTGCCTACCAGAACACCTGTGTCCAACCTGATTTCTAAATGCTTTGAAGGGAATTCATATGCATGTGAACTGGCAGATGGAGCATCACCAGGGGGTCATGCTGTTGTTTTAGCTAGTTCAAGTGTTGTCAATGAAACACGTAACAGAATAAGCTTCACTGCAGAAGCAGATTCTTCTATAAATTAATAAGAGATAATAGATAATGACCAACTGACTGCCATAGATGGTGAGTGGAGAGAGGCTCCCTGGTGGTAGGCATGGGAATGCCAGCCATTTGCAGCGACTTGCCCCTTAACTGTGAGCATTAAACACACTCCTGTGTATTAGGACTGGTCATAACTACACTCCTACTCCCTCTGGGATCTCTTTGCAAACTACTACTGGTTAAGAGAATAATTTGCCAGCACAACTGTACATTCCTGGGAATATTTCGCAAATCAGTTGTAAACAGTAGGCTTAGCAAACCTCTTCTAAACATTACACAGAACAAGCAAACATTATCCCTGCACCCATAACCTCAGCACTCTTGTGTTCAAGTTTACACTGAGTCCCATACATCTATTTAATGGGATGTTTTGAAATACCAAGTTATCAGGAATGCTGGCACTAGAATATTGGTTCTCACATTAACTTTTCTAACATTACAAGGTCTTCCAGATCTGACTGCTCCAGTTCAGAGTACTCCCACTGCAAGGGCTACCGTCACCCTCCACCACAACAGCTGTTTGCAGAACATGATCTTAGTTTCTGTCCAAGCCCTCGCTGATATCTGCTGTCTTGACTCAAGCTGTTTAAGTGACTGCACAGTTTTGAAGTAAAAAAGCACTGAACAAATCAAGTTGAACAAGATTAAAAACTACGGATTAACAGAAGAAAGAGCAGGCAAAGGAGCACAGCAATGTTTATTTAGATTTATAAATAACAGAACACAACACTCCCATACCCAGACTGACTTAGAAACTCCCAATATCCAGTTTGTTTTTTAGAAACTAGAGACATCAAAATGCTGCCAAGGGACACCTGGCCCCTTAAGAGGCCTCTAATTTACTGTCTCTGCATCTGGATAATGGGGAAAGTCTGTATTTTTCACTCCAGCACTCAAACTAGGAATGAAGAGCCAGTTCTCATTTTGCCATGAACACACATGTAGTTTTAAGATGAGGTTTGAATCTATGAGTTTTTAATTGTGTGCCCTTTGGAAGTGAAGTACTGAGCAAGTGTAGGCTATTAGCTTTACTATGAACTTGAAGACAACCATTAAGTAATGGGTTTAAGTATATTTCACTGAAAACAAAGCTAAAAATTTTCAGAAGGGACTAAAAATTTTCAGAAGATAAATACAGCAAACACCCAAGCATCAAATTTGCAATAATAATTTGCAAACAGATTGCTTTAAAAGAACACAAACCATTACCTCTGTGGGTACACAAGTATGTATTGACTGAAATTGTACAGATGGCAACAGCCATTTTGTAGTTGATCACAACTGCAACTAATGTTAAAAAGCTTGAGCTAAGGTTCACAACATTATGTATCAAGAAGACATTTTTCCCCTCTCTCAAAACTCCAGCCAAACAGCTCCATTGGAGCAGAGGGAGAAGGTGCAAGGAAATGGATTTGTCTATGACAGAAATTCCTCTGAGTGTCCCTGGAGCAGCTGCAACTGCAAAGGGAAAGCTGTGGAGTCCATGAGGATGACAGGGAACCAGTGGGGAAAGCTAGCACAGGCACAGTAGGTCAGGACCATGTGCTGAAAGAGATGCGTTTAGTACTGTTTCAGAATTGTTGCTCAATTCAAGGCACTTTTAAAAAAAATGCATGCATCTTTTTGAGCAGCATGGTTAGACTTATTCTCATCAACAACTCAACAGAACTACAGAACAAGCTAATTAATTTATGGATTACCATCAGTGTATTATTCTCCACACTATACACAGCATTATTTTCCTCATACACTTACAAACACAAGCTTTTTTAGGTGTTCTTTGGCGATATTTTCATCAAGCAGCTGTAACTGTGAGGCTGGGTCTGTAAGATCCGTTGCTGCAGAAACTGGAAGAAGCCCAGCAAAGAAGGAAGGAACAGTGCGAGGAACCTCTCAAATTAATCTGGCTTGGCAGGAACAGATTCTGCCCCTGCCCTGAAAAGGAGTTTAAAGCACAAAAATATCCACAGATGATTGCTAATGGTAGGTTCTCTCCTTTTAGGGGAGCTGACTTGAGACCTGAGAATTACTAGGATTTGCTGAGTCATGAACATTCACATCTGCAAGCAAAGCAAGCACAAGCCAGAAAAGCTCTCTGCAATGCGAGACACAAGCAGAAGTCTGTCACAGCTGTACTTCTAACCAGATCAGAAGGAGAGGACAATTCTTACTACACAGAGGAGGGAGCAAAGTGGGAGAGAGGACAGGACACAAGACACTGATCAAATCTGTTCTGATCAAAACACCTGAACAGTTTAATTCCCATGCCAGATGATGGAATAACACAGAGGAGTCAGTTCCACCATATACACACAAGTGCCATACGTGAGAAATCCTAGCATATCCAAGATTCCTGCACAGGGCAGGCAGATATGTCAGAGGTTTAGCTGGATGCCTGCAACCTATCAAGTGGCAACAGGAGACTGGGCAAGATATACATCCAGCAGTACCCAAGACAACATTAGATACCTCTGGTTTAAGAAGTCCTGAGTCCCAACCCACAGGTTGACTTGGTGGTGAGTTGAATGGCTCTTAGCTGTATTGGCAACATCATCAGTGAGACACCTGCATTCTCACACGTGCATATGAGCATTCAGTCCAGAGCTGAATCCTACTCCAGTCACATCCACAAGAGGCAGACTTCAAAAGCATAGAAAGACAGAGTGGTTTTTACAAGTGGATCTGTGGAATTCCATGTCACAGCACTCTGGGGATGCTACAAGTCTACATGGGTGCAAAAGCAACCAGGTAAGTCCCAGGAAAAAGCATCCCAGCCTGCAAATCAAAGGGGCTAGGAGAGTGTTCTGGCAGGATATCACTGTATAATTGCCCTGTTTCTCTTGCTCTTCCCCAGCACGTACCATTAGTAATTGCCAGACACTGCTCTAAGACAGATCTGGCTTTTGACTTCATATGGGTATCCACACATTTCTTATGTTTCAGCTCCAATATTAAATGGAAATATCATCAGTAATGTGCAAGAGAGAAAGAGCAAGTCCCAAAGTGAGGCTGGCCAACCAAGATGACTGTCAGATGAGGCATGCACAAAGCACGAGGTGAAGCAGCTAGGGATCATCCAATTCAACCACAACACAAAACACGCTTTGACTTGAAGCCAGAAACACAAGCAGTGGTGTACTTGCAGAAGGGAAGAAGCTGTTGTTAATATGTTATTATTGGAAGGCACATTCACAAACATTTGTGAAATATCATAGGAAAAAAAATCCCTGCTGAAATGATTAATTCTTCTTTTAATGCAAACTTTGAGTACCATGCAGGGAATTTATGGCATTATGCCACATACTCAACAATAAGGAGAACGGGAAAGACTCATCAAGATTAGAAGCATATATTCTGTGGGCTGGATGAGGCAAAGAGTCTGTGGGAGGGATGCTGGCAAGTGATAATGTAATTAAAAGTTGTAGCTTAACCCAGAAAGACAAGGAGGAATAGTAACGATGGCTTTTCCAAACTTAGCTGTCAAGTGTTTTTAAAAATAAACACAAAAACAATTTAATGTGTTCATTTATAAAATCATTATTTTATAACCTAGAAAGCACAATACAGAATTGGAGTACCACAGAGCTAGGATTCATTAAGTATCTATGAAGACTATGACAGTATTTTACACTTAAGGACAGTAAGATGTCTTCAGATGAAACAGTTGCAGTTGACTTTACAATATTAAGCCTTGGCATGCATATTATACACATATATATATACACCCATACACACACATATATATAGATATACACATACACTCATACCTCAACAAGAATTCTGTTAAACAACTATTTATTTTTACAAGATTTATGATAAACTAAAAGATGTGTAAGTTGAACCTGAATGGAAAAATAAGGACATAAACAGATCAAACACTGCAAAAATTAACCATATTTTCTCACTTACTTTCTTATTAAAATAGACTGCAGCATAGGTAACTCTTAAAAAGACTTTCTTCAAGAGCTCTCCTCACTTGGGGGAAGAATTGATTTAGCTTTTGTACAAATGGTCTTTAAAACATTTTCTTGCTTTAGATGTTTAGTTATCACTTACATGGCTGCTTCCAATTGAAAGACAGTAATTGCTTTCCCCTTGTTACTAATGCTCTCCTCTGTTCCATTTCAGCACCATGTTAGTGGATTGTCCAGAGACCTGACAAGATAGGAGCTACCTCACATTTAGCAAGACCATAGCACTCTTCTCTCACTTGTTTAAGTCACAGCTTTGAAGCACAAGTCTTGAATCTGAAGTCAGTATTTTAGTATTAAACATCCTCAGCTTATTTCAGACCTCCATTTGAAGCCCACAGAAAAAGCAGCAGTACAAGTTTTCGGCTGCCCTGGAGAAAGTATGATCAGCCCACCACACATACAGAAGACACTGCAGACAGTAGCTGTTCCAGGGTCTCTACTGAAGAGAAAAAAATCTGCCAAAGGAACTTCCACTCTCTCAAAGAAAGCCTAGCATTCCAAGTAGCAAGCCCAGCTATAGAAAACACAGTTCTTATTTCAACCCACAAGACAGGTATCAAATTGTTACAGCTGGCTTTCATTTTGACAGGTCAAGAGTGATCTGCAAATCCTACATACTTAAGGCACATGAGAGCTAATCTATCTGGCTAGGGCAAAAAAAAAAAAAAAGGCAAGAATTATCCCCTCTGTTTACAACCTTTGAGGACAGAGACTCATACTTTGTAGTATCTGCCTTTCAATTGCAGCAAACAAAACATTAAAGGCCAAGCATTAAAGCAAGCCTCCTATAAAAACCAACCAACCTACAAAAAAGAGCACTATTTCTGCCTGAATGTAGGTAGACAAAGAAATAAGGAGAAATGAGAACTAAAGCCCATAATATAGATGGCCTAATCTAAGTAGGAATGTCAAGTAAAGAATAACTAAAAGAAACATCAGTTGAACTACCACTCATCTTGCTGCAAAGGATATTAAACTAAAATTTTTTAAAACCCCTTGAACAACAACAACAAAACCACTTAAAAGGATAATAAAGAAAAGCGTGAGCAGATAGGGTATCTTGTCCAGAGTTCAAGACCACATTCACATTTCACGGGGTAATCAGATACAGTGTGGAAGCCAATGTAACAGGATGCCCTCCCTAAGCAAATAAAAAATTATCATCTGGAAACTAACAGAACAGCTTCTGTGTTCCTGGGTACTGGGGGGACCAAACCCAGCGTGCCAGGCAACCCTTCAACAAATATGGTATGCATTAAAAATACAGACAGACACTGTAAAACCCCACTTGCACACTTGTTTACATTTTCCTAATCTCAGTAATAGGTGGCACTGGCAGAGACCGAAGAGCTATGCTGCCACCACAGAAAAAGGAAACTCAAGGTCTTACAGTGTTTTCCTTGCAGCTGCAAAACAAAAACCAAAGTCAACCTTCCCTTGTTAATTTTCACACCTTTTCCAAAAACTTGCACTGATAAGGAATGGAGGGGGTGGTGGGGAGGAGGGTGGGATAGCTGTTTGAATAGAAGTCCACCTCAAAGAATCTCAGCACCATCTGTTGCCATTTATAGCAGGGGTGTATTTTAAACCATACAATCCCCTGAGGCAATGCTGCTTCCTCACGCTGGCCTCTATTGAACAATTCAGAGAATTCTGCCCTGAGTAGCACCAACATACAGCTACAGCCCGGGGAATTAGAAGATAAAGACAAGTATCTTCTATTGAAAGTATCTTCTATCCTCTAAAGTATCTACTTTATCAGCGAGTTTCTCACAATACTTTGTAAATTCTGCTACTGCCCTGATGTTACAACTTCCCCACGGAAAACTCTTGGGCTGAGGCATGCACCGAGAGGTAACAGAACATTCACTTTTTGTGAAGTAAAGAGCAGGCTGCACATCAGGATAGGGCTGCTGCAAGCAGATCAGAAGGGCAATATACACCACCTGGGGTCCGGACAAACTGAGAAACCACCCCAGTGAGAGCAGCTACAAAAAGAAAAGGATGAGAAATTTGGAACACCCCTCCACTCCCACAGCAGGAAGGGAGTAGAGGTTTCTTTCACAGCTTCCCTGCATGAAAGACTTGGCATGTCCCATCTTGTTTTTACCAGCAGACCTCTGAAGGACAGCTCACAGCCACCCAGGGAGCAGCTGGCGTGGCGCCCACCTGCTCTGAGCACATGTGGGGAAGGCCAAGTGTGGGTGTCAGCCTGTGATGTGGCTGCACTGACACAGGGGGTGCAGGCTCCTGCAAATTCAGCTGGTTGAAAAAACACAGTGGCCTCCTACACAGAGCTTCTGAAAGGCACAGACTTGATGAATGTAAATTAGTTGGTTGTACCAAACTACAGTGGGTCAGGAAGCAAGTGTAGATGACCATACGACCCATCCCACAGGGATTAAAACAAACACTGGCATTTGGGGAAGACAACAACTACACTGAGTAAATACTGAGGGCTACAAGTACCTGCATGGAGAGCAGGTTAGTAGCTGCGGTATCTGACAAAGGAAAGAAATGGATCTAGGACCTACCAGAGATCAAAGAAAAGTAGTAGTGCAGGGAGGAGTTTAAAGACTCAAACTGCTCACACCCACCCAACCCAGGCTGAGTCAGTGTAACAGCTTGGAAAAGACATGGTAGTGAGTACTCAAGCCATGATGGAAAAGGGAATCCTGCTGCACCCAGGAGATGTGCAAACAGAAGTCCTCACAGGGAGCCAAAAAAAAAAAACAAACCAACCGGTTAAGGTAGGGTTGGGGAAGAGGAATCAAAAATAGGTGCAGACCACTAGCAGAAGGCAAACACAATCACCGCTCCTACATCATGCACCTCCACTGGAGCACAAATGCCTTGGAACCAGGGTGCTCTTTGGACATGGCAATGTTTCACCATGAAAACCAAAACTGTTTTCTAGTAAAGTCACACCACAGCCTCCACGACTAGGGAGGAAACACTTTGGAGAAGCAGTTGGGAAGCCATTTATATTGTATCCCAGTAGAAATGTTCAATGGTCCAGGACATAGAGATACTTCTCCTCAGTTCCAGTTAAGGACTTGATTCAGAAGGCCAGGAAACAGACTGCTACATTTCTGACTTTCAGCTCCCCAGAAGTCAATACCATGGCCAGGAAGGCTCAGCCTTAATTTACAGTTTACCCTGCAGTTTACCCAGGTTCAGTACAACAAACATTATTTGATCTCCCTGCAGCAGGTGCTGTCTTCCTGCCTGTCCTAGGCCAGTCTCAGAGGGCAGACATGAAGGTAAGCTGTAGCAGCCTGGCCTGCACAGACATCACTTCAATTTCCTCCTTTCCCTAAAGATAGTACTTGCACTACATAGCAAGCAAAAAGGAAGTGAAAATGAAGAGCCAACTGCAACTAGTCAGCAGATTTATGACCTCAGCAGTACAGCTTCCTTGGTCATACAATAGAATAAATAAGAAAAAGCAGTGGAAGCAGTACTATTTGGTGATCTAGACGTACCATAAAGAGAAGCTATGTTGGTTGCTGCAAACTAATAATCAAGATCAGTCTGTCTCTACTCACTGAAAGCCAAGGAAAAAGGAAGCAGCATTTTAGTTTTCAACAGTTAAAAAAGCTAAAGAGATTTAAAATGCATGTTAAAAAGGAAAGGGAAACCTACAGCAGTGCACTTTATTAATTAAATGTCCTCATATATCTGAGGGCAGCCATCACTGCACCCACTGCTTATCTCAGAGGAAGCTGCTGGATGCCACTGACTAACTTCAAACTAAAGCCAAAGCAAAAGGCAAGGGTGCTTCTATTGTTACATGTAAAGCAAGCTTCTAAGAAAGCACTACTGTCAAAAAAACCTGTATTTTTTTCTCCTGTAAAAGTACCTGTTACAACAGTTAAGCCATTTTAGGAAGTGTTTATAAAAGAGTAAGCTAAATGTCGTGCTACGTTTGAGGTTTACAGACCCCGAGTCTTTTTTCCAAATTACCTTTCATTTCAATATCACATTTAACAGGTCAAAAGATTAAGAGCTTTTCCAAACGTTGAGTTTCAAGTCTGATTTTCACAGGTGTCAAAGTGCTTGAAGTTGTCATCAACTATTCTGAAGGTGTAGGGAAAAGAGCTGTCAGTTGCATTGAAGAAAAAAATCCTTTCATTCTTTCCATATCAAATATGTAACAACAAAACTTATTTGCACAGTAAAGTTCAAAAGAACTATGAATTTAAAACTTAATGCTTAGTCTTATCCTTACATTTAATACCCTGGTATGCCTGCAATAACACAAAAAAAACCAAAACATCCCTCATCACTTGCTGCAAGCTTGATAGTACTGTATATTTTGGTCTTCCTCAAAAGGCATTTAAGCTAACTTTGGCAGACAGATTCAGTATGTTTACAAATTATTCTGAATACAGCAGATTACCTGTCTAAGTATTTTCTAAGTACTAAGCGATAAATGGTTAAATGTCAATAAAAATCAGCAGCAAAAGTGAAATATGAATATATGGGAAAAGATTACATGGTAGTTTCACCTCAGTTTTTTGCTTTAAAAGAGATAATTTTTTCAGCTATTTTTGACATGTCACCTATTGCCAATTTAACAAAGCTAAAGGAAGAGTCCTCTAACCAAGAGAATAGATGGCGAGCACTTACAAGAGTTGTTTATAAGATGACAAAATGCTTCAAAGGAACCATTATGCACTATAATACCAATTCAATGAAAGGTACTTCTGGAAAAAAGACACTCTTAATTAGATCTCTCCAAAAGACCGATAACATCTTCAGACTTGAAGCCTGTGCATCCAATTTTAGATTTCCCAATAGCAAGTAATTTAGAATTGTTGCTACCATGTATTTTCTTAATGCTGGAGACTTATGAGTAGGTGGCACTGCATGGTGTTGTGTGTCACTTTAAATCGTCATTAAAGAAAGGCATTTATTTAAAAAAAACCAACATTGTCTTGTCAATCATCTGCTGTGGGAAGCTGGGAAAATAATGAGAAGAGAGGCAAGCACAAGCAGTGAATGGCATGATGCAGAAAACTCCCATACAAGTTCTTTGTGTTCTAACATGGTTAGTACCAAGCTCCTGCCTATAAACACTGCTCAACCTCAAGCAGCTCCTCCTGAAACACCAAGCCACCCCTGCAGCACGTCTCTGCCAAGAGCTACAGTGCAGGACCCAGTCATACATTGCAAAACTCTCCACACCCCAATCAGCCTTCTCACGTCCCAGGCATCTTGACTGGCAAACTTAAAACTCCAAACAGAGATAAATTCTTTTTTGCTGGCACAGGTACTCAAACAGCCCCACTCCCTTTTTTCCTAGATGAGTCATGGTACTGGAGTTCCCCTGATCTCACACACTACAGCCCCACCAAAGGCTGTATCAGCTTAAGCAAGGGATAGATGGAACCAATGTTACACTGGGCAACACAGCCATCAATTCATGTCGCACAAGAGTCCTAACAGCTTTCATTTGCTCTAGGGAGCAAATACCCCAGCATTATCATCCAGACTAGGTCAAACATGAGTATTAGGTTTTCCTCAGTGTGACACACCTCAGCAACTTGCTGCTCTCAAGGACAAACGGAGTATTTCACTTCCCTACATCTGTGGGGTCTCACCTCCTTCCCTGGCTCTCAGCATTTCATCAAACCCTTGGTGAGTGAAAGTCAGCTCACTAATACGTCAGGAAACTAACTCTAGAAGAAAAACTAAGCTAGCAAAACAAGGTGCATACAGTACACAGAGGGAATACACAGAGCACTGTAAGACTTTTCTCCAGCAGCTTCAACCTGCTCCACTCAGTCAACAACTTCCTGACCCGCTCACACCACATATGCCAAATGCTCTATTAACAAGTCTTGTAGGGTTGGGGTTGGTTCTTTCTTAAATGCAAGAAATTAAAGGCATTTCAATGCAAACCTGCAGATGACATGCCCTAGTCTTTGCTGAATTCCTTTACATTGCTTTACCCTTAAAAGACCCTTCCCTCCCCCACTGGAGAAGCATACAAAATGCTCCCTGAGTAAACACTATAGGCAAAACCTTGATATGTACAAGTTGAAATCTAAGGCTCTCAACTCATCCGATCTAAAAGAAATCCAGACTTCAGGAGTATTAATATGGGTTTTGAAAGAAGATCTTTTTCACCACCAGTGAAGCAATTTGAAAAAGTGCATCAAATAACTACACAAACATTTTGTTTCCTTACTATTCTAATTTTATTCTTCATTTTGAGGAGATTGAAGGCCTTAAAAGAGCAGATCTAGTATGAATGTATGACACCAAGACTGCAGATGCTTGCCTTGGGAAAACAGCCCAAGAAGCCAAATAACAAAGAATGAGTACATCGACTGCAACAGTCACTGTGCATGGACAATCCTTGTCCAGAATTATAGGCATAAAACTGTAGAAGAACTTATAATATTGATGCCAGAGCCATCAGGCACACCTAAGCACCCAACCTTAGAAATTCAACACGTGCCTTTAGACTTGGCAAGCCCCCATTCTCAGATGAATTTTTTCACTGGGAGCTAATGGACAACCTCACAAGTTACCTCTGTGCCAGAGCAAAATAAAGGCTGTGTGGGTTTGCCCACTTTAACTGTAATACTGTATGTAATACTTCTTCAGTCAGATGATGTATTTCCTCTGCATCCTGAATGAACTGTCAGCTCTAAAGCAAGGGACAGCTGTGAGGTTTATTAGATAAAGCACCATTCAAATTTTGACTTAGGGCCTGCAGTCAAGAGAATTAGAATGGGAAAATACTACTTGAAATTATGCAAGTCACCATGTGCCCTTTGCAATATTACAGGGTCACTGAAATAAGTTTCATGCAGGCCAGAATTTTCACAACTCACTTAGAAGCTTATACATTTAAATGGGAATCTCTTATGTCCTGTAGTTGACTATTAACAATAAAAACAATGGCTACTGGAAACAAATAATGGGCAAAGTTTATCCAGAAACTATTTTAAAATTACAGAACTGCAAATGTCACACTGTCCTTCTCTAGGTATCTATCATTTCCGCATTCAGAAGAAGTGTTTCCTTTATTAATATTTCTAATCAGTCTTAATGTTTAAAACATTTCCTACTGTGCTTTATTATTTCCTTATAAATCATTTGCTTATAATCCACCCTGCAGAATGAACCATCTTTCTTCAAAGCATCAAAGTTATGTTATGCAGTTACTGAGATGTGGCAAGGAAGCAAGACATCCTCAGTAGGAAAGAAAGAATCTCTGTAAAAGGCAGACATGCAAAAGATACTGAATATTCAGTTCTTTTATTCAAAACAATTTTCCTGTTTTAAGATGTTTTTACTGATATTGTTAATACTCCAGCTTTCCTCAACAGCCTATCAGTTTCCTGACATCCCAGAGTACAATTAAGAGTAAGGTAAGAATTTAACATGCTTCCAATCAGCTTGCTGCTAGGGAAAGAGTCATTTGTGTGTTCCAGCTAGGACGTGTAATTAGCTGCTTACAATAATGAAGAACTCCAAAGGAATCCCATTTTCCAAAGATGGGAGCAATAAAAGCAGCAAAGAGATTAAGAAAACAGCATCCTCTGTTCTGACATATAGTGCCTATCATATACAACTAAATCCTATGTCCTACATGAACTGTAAAATTAGAACTTTTTTTCCTTGTCAAAATACAAAAGACTTTATCCTGAATATACATACAAATGGAAGGGTATTCTATTTAGAGACCAGGAAGTTTTCAACCCTGTCCCTCTTACATCAACTGTTGGTTAAGGAAAAAAAAAAAACAAACCCAAAACACCACAAACTTATTCAGGTCAGAGAATTGCAAAGACCAAAACATGCCATTCCCTTTGCTTAATTCTAGAAAACACAGATATTATTAGTATGAAGACATATTTGATCTGGTTTTCCTAATTAAAAATTTTCCAGTGTTTGCCTCATCTGGAAGGAAGTAGACTGTTGAAGAGCCCTTCAGTCTCTGCCATACAACATAGAATGAATCTAGAAGCAGATTTTTCACACAAGGTGTCTTGAGTTGTTTACAGTACCAATGACAGATTTAAGCTATTCCAGAAAAGTAGTTCTGCAGATATAAGACATATCACTTCTAAAAATCATTCCTAAATCCCACTCATCATTGGAAATCATCTCCAATAAGTATCTGCAAAAGGTGAGAGCTGGGACAGACCACGTGGGGATTTTCAAGTAACCAAAGGAAAACAAAATCTGAAATGCAAAGCCAGATGTCTGTTTTAAAAGAAAGCCAAATCCTCTGATGTTTATAAATGAACTGAAGATGCATCTGCCCATTTTTATCTGTGTCTCATGATAAGAATGGTTAGGGGAAAGCACGCCAGAATCCTGCCAGAATCCAGAACAAGCTTGCTGCTGACCACGGCTACCTCAGGAGCTTCCCAGCTAAAAAAGCCCTTTGAAGGAAGTCCTGCAGCACTTTATTCCAGAACAGGAAGCACTGAGAGGCACAACTGGGGGATGGGAAGTAAGCTTGAGTATCCACAACTCCATAGGGAAAGGGGATAATGGGATAACCTCTGTACTGCAACAAATACACAAAAGTGCAGGGAAAAGGTAATACCAAGCCTCCTTCACTGGGAGCATTCACAGATCTCCACGGTTTTGAGACAAAAGCAGATTGCCTTCTCTAACTAGGCAGTCCCCAGACTGTCTAGGGCATGAACTGAACTATGCCAAACACTGTGTAAGAGAGTAAACACACTTAAGATGCTGACTCTTCTCTAGATAAACACATAGAACTGACAACACAGCCACAGTCAGCAGCAGTGGACACAACCCATTTCCCTTCCCTACACTGAGCACTCACTGAGTGCCACCAATGCCAGAGGGAGAGCCAGGACAGCAATGTGGAACAAAGCTCCTGCTATACTCCCTGCCATGAAGAGTCCAGCTGCTACAGGCCATACAAACACATTGTTATTTATCCAACTTTTCAAAACTTCCCAGACCTCCTTTGTCCAAAAAACCAAGACTGTTCTAAAAACATTTTCTTATTCAAACGACCCAAGGTCAGGGACAGCATCAGCTCCACTCAATACTGAAAATTCTTTCAGCAGCTTCAGAAAAGGCAACAAGAAACCCCCAAGTGGTTTGAATGCAAAGGAATTAACAAAGCCCTATTTGCCTTGATCTTGCATACAACTTACTTGTGAACTACATGACACTTCCACATGGATGCCTCCAAAGAGGCAAGCTGTGATTCAAGTTGTTCTCCCTTGTACTAATCGTACAGCTTGTCTTTTGAGCTGTTGCCCTGATGTCTCAAATGGCATTTGCTGACCTTCTGGCTTGAGCACCAGCAGGGTTAGCTCCTCTGCAAATTCTTACAGGTTAGCTAAAGATTTGTAGAACCTTCAATACCTGTGTGTTTCCAGACCTTTGTGAGCTCTAGTCAACACACTATCTAAGCTTAGGAGGGGGAATAGAAGTATCACTCCTGCAGGAAACAGCTAAGAATAGATAGCCAGGACTGTTTTGAGATCCTACCACAAGCAGCCAGGCAGGAAAGGTTTTGTGTTAAGCTATACCTCCTCCACAGCAAGAACTGATTCTGCAATAGCTACATACTACATTGAGGCACAGCACAAACCCACTTGCACTTCTGCCACTCATGTTTCTACTTGTGCCATGCACAAAGAGCTTTCAGCCTCCCCAGGCACCAAACAGGGGCTCTGCATGAACACCACAAATCTTTTATGCCAACATGACTGTCTAGCAGCAATGAAAAGGGAGTTCAAGAGTTACAGAAACACCATTCTCATAGCAACTTCTTTCAAGAGGCTAATGTTAACATCAGTAACATGGATGAAGCAAAAGCAAAAATTTTTCATGCACTTATGTTAATTGTGCAACTGTTCAAATAAAAACAGAAGACAACTTGTTTTGCTCAGAAAATTAATTTTTCCTCCAGAGATGAATGCAAAATGACAGGTCACCTTGAAAACAAGCCATAAGATTAACTAATAATATTTTCAAACTAAAAGAATAAAAGAGACACCATCGAGGTTCAAGGGGAAAGAACGAAGTGGAACTGAGGAACAAGATCATTAAATGCATAGCCTTGGTGGAGCAGGAGGAGAATTTAAAATGGGAGCTATAATTGCATGGGCATTTGCTAAGTAGGTCCGCATTTGCTAAGCAGGTCTGAGTATTCAGTTGTGTAAAAGAAAAGAAAACACTCAAAAGATAAGCACTTCAGCCTGCATAGGGCTTGGATACCTGCCCAGAATTCAGGTCATAAGCAAAGACTCTCATAAGCAATGAAGGGTGCCAGAGCAAACACTTCCAAGCAACTGGTCTGCATTTGCCTGTCTAGCCAAAAACTAAATGATGCAGTTTTTTCTTTTTACTGGCAAACATGTGATACGAAAATGCAATTAGTGGACATCAGCTTTACAAATTTCAGTCTTTCACCCACTTTCACTGTCTGTCAACACCAAAATTTTAAATACTGTTATATTTACCATATACTTCATTTATCTGTTGTGTTAACTCAGGAGAAAAGAATCTGTACTTTCTACATTTACTTCCAAACAAGTTCTCTGAAGAACAGCCAAAGCATCCTGAAGGCTGTTGGAGAAAGTCAGTTCAATTTTAGCACAGTCACACTCTGACAAAAAGGACTATCACTTTTAAACAACATCTAAACTCTTAAGGATATCCATCTAATACAGCAAAAGAAGTACTATTGCGCTATGGTTTTTGGACTTCTGCACAGACATTTAACCACCTGTCTGCTATCAGCAACTATCCTCAAGCCTCCAAGCAGGAGGGATTTACAGTTAATAATTACTCAACATACCAATGCTTATAAATAGACTTGCTTAAGAGATGTCTGGTAAGTGGTAGTGATAAAAATAATCTGAAAAGCATTTGCATCCAGCCAGGTATTGTTTTATGACCTCTTCAGGCATCACAGCCACCAAGGAAGAGGTTTAAAAGAACACACAAAAGTAAAGTTGATGGTATCAGCATAAAGCTAGTCCAGCCAGTTCTAACACACAACAAAACAGTCACTGGAAGAAAAGATGACAAAAACACCCTACACACGTTTCCTCATACATAAGCTGCTCTCATAAACATCACTGTTTGGATAGCACAGATCAGACTCATAACTCCTTTCAGATCAGATAATCTTCAGAGCTTCCACCAGAAGATCAGATCAATTTTCAGAGCTGCACTGCTGCAACACAGACCACCACCTCCACCTGGCCACCAGCCCCTCTGAGGTCACCCACAGCACCCAGCATGTGTGCAAACCTCTGCTCCAGTTGCCAGCAGGTGCTCCCTGAGACATCCTCCTTGCTGTTCAGCTCTCTGAACTCCTCTCTCTTGGGATAAGGGGCCCTGCAGGCTGGTTCTCCAGCTTCCTGCACTGCTAACTGGAATGAACTGAACATTCAAACTACAGGGCTCACAGCCTCCTCCTGACTCCAGCATCCCTCACCTGCACAGAAGCTGACCCAGAGCTCTTGCAGGCAGCTTGGTCACCCAGATGCCTTATCCTGTACCCAGATCACGGCAGAGCTCTCTGGAGAGCAGAAGGGCCTATTCTCCTATTCCATGGCAGGAACCCCGTCAAAGCCAGCCGATATGAGGGAAATGCCGCTGGGAGTGGAGACTCTGCCACAGCCACACAGATGAGCTGGAGCACTCACAGGAGTTCTTACACCTGCTCACATCAGCTCTTTGCCCAGAGGAGATCTAATTCTTCACACAGCTGCTACACACAGGGAACCTTTTAGTTAGGGATGAAGGAAGAGACAGAGACCATGCACTGTCTCCTCACCCTGACTAGGACACTTCATTTCACCTAAGGGCTAAACATACACATGCTCTTTGAGTCCAATGGCTCGCTTTTTCAGCTCTCAATAAAATAAAACACACGTTGCAATTACTTCCTAAGAAATATTATTACTTGACAGAACCAAAACTGAATGTGCATAGATTTGAATATTTAGACAGAGTTCTCAGTGCCCCAGTGAGAAATCTAAGTGCCGAGTACAGAGTCTATAACAAAATAAGACTGCCTCCAAAAATACATCAAATGCTTTTAGGTCTTGACAATGTCAGTCAGGTTTTGGTTCTTCTGCTCCTGCTGGTGCTCCCCAGTCTCCTGGTAGCAGTCCATACTTGTTCTTGTTTTAACAAAGTACCTGAAGCAGAGTCACGCACCTGTAAGAGAAAGATCTAAGAGAACAAGAAAGGGAGGGAACATCTTATGTCTCATACAATAAAAACAACCAAGGTAAAAAAATAGATCTAATCTGCCATGTAATGAGGTATGATTTTATGTACTTTTTAAACTTCATACTTTCCTTACATTAATAGCATACACAGCTCTGCTATTTACCACGATCCTGAGAATACTAGTGCTGTACTCATCTGAGTTCTGTCCTATTGGTTATTTGCAGTCTTGTGGGGTAGAAGAAAAAAAGAAGGGAAAAAAAATAATAAAAGAATCATGATGTGGCCTTCCAGTTTGTCCAGATGCTAATCAGGTAATGTTCTCCCTCTTTAAAAACAGCAAATTAAATTATGAAACAGTCAGAAGTCAAGATGCTCAAATGTCCCGACTCTGTGATTAAAGAAAGACAGAAGTGCACAGGCCTGCCTTCTCTTCTTCCAGTGGTCCATCAGCAGAACAAGATTTCCTGCCGAGAGCAGCTGCCTCCTCCCTTGCTTTAGCTTCTTCACCTACATTCTTCTGTCTTCCATTCAGCAAAAGAAACTTCCTTCCTCTCAAGCAGTTACATCCAAAAAGCTGCCCATATTTACACTTGTGAAAAAAAAGAAGTACAGTTGATACCATAACCAGCAAAGCCCAAAACAGCAAACAGAATCATGGCAAAAGGTTGATTATAGCAATTGCCACAGGCAAACAGTTTCAGCTCTGAAACTTTTTATGAAGTGGCATGAAAATAGATACTGATGATACATTTGTGAACCATTAATAAATCCCTTCCAACCTTCCCTCAAAACTGGCAAGCAAGGCAACAAGCCAAAGACTAACATCCGATTTCCATCAACAGGCTCACACCTGCAGTGGAAAGATCTTATAACAGCTGGAGACTGAAGTTGGTCAAGGCATAGGAAAGAGTGCAGCTACCTTCTGGTATGGCATAAGGTTCAAAATACATTTCAGTATGTTTAAAACAATGCCCTTTACTTTATTCTCTAAATGGATAAGCCAGCCTGTTAAACCTGTTACAGGGAACAATGAAGGGAGGATTCTAAAGCCACAGAAAATACAAAGAACTAGAAATACACAAATGCATGCATTTTGAAAATAAAGAGCCTGCAAGTAAATCCAAGGTTAACATTGCAATCCTATTTGCTGCACTTTCAGTCAGATACAAAAGCATGAACCATATATTTCATTCAAGAAGTTCAACTACTTTCTTCCGTTCACAACCATTATTCATTAAAAGAATAAAAATAAACACCAAAAAAAAGGCAAACCAAAACCACACAACACCAAAATGCCCAGACTTCTCCTCCACCTTTTGCCTACCTGTATCATGTCTATCCAGTTAAAAAATCTGTCCAAACACACTAAGGCACATCTTCACTGCACCACCAGCTGGGGTTTCCGTCTCAAAGTGCAGCTCCACCAGCTAAGCCCAGCCTCTTGTGGTCCCACCCTCTCAGTCAGTTTCCCCATTCCACATACCTCCATCTGCTCTAGCACCAGAGCTGTTCCTCTTGCAACCACAGAGATCTGATTGAAGGAAGGCATCTGAAGAAAAACCTACCTTAATTAAACTGAAGCTTCAGTGGAACCACACCCTCTGCTCAAGCAATAGCAGCCACTGAAACAGCCTTCCACCTCTAGCGTCCACCATGCAGGCGTGTGGCTGAGATTAGACAGGGCATGAACAACAGAGGTAGGATGAATTGCTCCGAGATGATCCATTTGTGTCCTACTTTGAGATATCACTTGTTCCCTGTGGTTCATAGGATAAATCTAGGAGACTGGAAACCTGGCAGTACTTGGCACTCCCCTTCTACAAAACACCCAAAAAAACCGAGAGCTGTGAGTTTCACCAGGCCTCGTGTTTTGACCTTTAACATTTAGCTTATTGTGTTTTCACCAAGATGTTTTGCTTCACCAAAAGTGAAGTATGATGAAATTATGAGCCCACATAAACCCCACCACCTATTTACCAATAAATTGTGCAGATTAGCAGTCCAATTACTACTGCTTGTTGGAAGATCTCCTCTGTGAGCATGCAGCCATGGAAGTGCACAGGAACCACAAGAACAACAAAGAGGAAACAGAGCAAGTGTTGACCAGGAAAGTTATGCTCTGGTGCTACGTATCTGAAAGAAAATGGCATCCAATTCCAGCTCAGTTTCAGCATGGCATCCCCACCACATTTCAGACTTTTTCGCTTGTCTGTTTGGAATAGTCAGAACAAAGTTTGGGTTTCTCTGTAAGGGCAGTACTGAGGTTCATTTGGAAGCACACAGCAAGGAGAAAATCACACAGCAAGGAAGAATCACAGAATGGGTAATGCTGAAAGGGCCCACTGGAGATTATCTAGCCCAACCTCCCCACTGAAGCAGGGTCTCCCAGAGCACATTACTCAGGATTGTGTGCAGAATGAGAAAGGATCTCTGCAAGTACCTAAAAAACACCATTTCTTCCCATATCCAAGGAATGGCACCACATTTCTAGTGACTGCCTGTCTTGGGGTGACAAGACTGAGACACTGCCCTTAGCACTCTAATGCCCATATTTAACATAAAGAAATACCAATGCTAGTTCTAATAGTCCTTATAGTAAAAAATACTCGTCTCTGCTGCCTTTCATTTCTGACAAAATTACTACCAAATGTTAATTAAATGCCTTCCGAAAAGTTTTTTTTTCCACTCTATCTTCCAGAAATATCTCTGAAGATGAAAACATACAGGTTACTACTTGTTAAATCCAGACAGGGAGCATAGAGCTCCAATCCTATATCCTCCACATAACATCTTTACAACTACTTAGTACAGTAAATCTATTACATAATACATTATTTTTTCCAGCACTGGCCATAAAGGTTGATTTAAAATCAAACTCATTTTAAAACAGGACCCCTTCATTAGAATTCAAGGGGGAGGAGACAAAAAAAGAAAAAAGTGAGAAAACAAGGGTGGCAGGCTAGCATTCCATATCATGCACTTAAACAAGCTGCTTCAGGAGGTAGTTTAAGCTATAAATCACTAAAAAAGAAGTGTACTATGAACTTAGACTGCTAGAGGAAAAATCACTATGTTTAGGAATTTTTTTTTAATACAAGGTTATTTCCACAGAACATGTTATTTTACTGTCTTAGGAGGCAAACATCTACTGCACTAATAGTCTATTATCATTTACATTCAAAGCTACATCTTCATATGCCAGTGGTAAGTTAAAAAAAGCCTCATGGAGGAAATCACCAAATCGTTAAAATCAAATATGCTTTGAAGAATATTTGGGGGCTGCATTCAGGGGTGGGGAAAGATGTGCCTTTAATTATTTTTTAATTAAATTAACTGTGAGTTTTAAAGTTCAGAGCATCAGAAACTGCTTTGATGTTTCATTTCACATATCAACCTTTTAGCACAATATAAACAGTCATGTTCCCCCATCCTGAGATAAGCTTCCCACCATGTGAACACATTCACATGAATTCAAAAGCAGCTGTCAGTGTAGACAAACCCACAAACTCCATAAAACAAACCCTGTGATATAATTCTGTTAATCACTCTTACCCATGACTGGGCAAATAAAGAAGATCTTTAGAAAGATATTTCTAAATATATAACTTCTGTTCTACTGGCATAACCTGCAAGTTATTTAAATCCTCCAAGATTTGTATTAAGGCACATCTTATCACCCCTCAGTCACAGGAACATGTGGAACAATGGAACAACAGTTTGGATACTCAAATCACCAACTGCTACCACCATCAGAGATTTCCACTGTAAGAGTACCTAAAACTCTCCCTGAAAGTGGGATGACTCCTTCCAGGGAAGCATAGTAAGAGAAGAAAATTCATTCTTCCATAGGATTCAGTTCAGTAGGTATGAAACTCCTCCCAAGAGGTCCCATGCCCACTGCTGCCAGTGAGGGACAGCATAACAACAACTGGAAAACCAAGGACACCCAACAGGAACGAGCCAAACCAACGGGATGCTGCCAATAACTTTGTCTCCTGAAAACACACGTCTAAAGTTCATCTCAGGCACACGTGAGCACAAAGCAGCTTTTTGGTGACAAAACACAGAATTAAACTCCCAGGAACCTCACTATGATTTGGTGATCATAAAGAAGTCAAAAAAATTTGCATTACACTGCCTACCATGTTTCAAACCAACTTACTTGATCTTCTGATAGCTGAACACTTCTTTAGGGTTACTGTTTTAGAGACAGTTCCATTCTTATTCAGAAATTGAGAAAGGTATTTATCAGGAATTACTTCTGTATTTTGTAACAAAGCTCCTATCACAGTATCAAGGCAATCACAAGTGCCCTATGGTTTAGCAAACCAAAAGAGGAACCCTGGTGGAACATGTCCTGCTAGCAACAGAGCCACTTTGATTTACAAAGCATCGCTGGTTCTCCACCTTACCTAAATACTTAGCATTTATTTGGAATAATGTTACATAGGCTGTGATCAGGTCTAAGATGTAAGCACTGTCTACTCTGTGAAGGGTAGACAGTGGCTGGCTAGCTGGCACCCAGCCTAATCCAGATTATAAAAATGTCACCATACTAAGCACAGGAACTGTCCACTTCATTTTATACAACAAAAATTCTGACCAGAGCAACAAAAAGCCTGAAACCCACAGTTAAATCCACTTCATAAAGTCCTGTTGCTCACAGGTTTGAGTTAGCAATAAGAACATTCTCCCAATTATTACACTCTTTGACAACACAGTCTACTGAATATTTACTCAAGAAAAAAGTTGTAATTTACAGCACAGAATTAAAAGTCTTATAGAAGATATTTTCTTTAACATACTTTAATTAAAACATGGTGGTTTTAGTTAAACTGAATTTTATTTTGCTAACATTATACTATTTTTAAAGCAGTAAAAATACCTCTTAGGCAAGCAAGGGACCAACAAAAGTTCAGAGTAATAGATCACATGGTCAGCTGAACACTAATACCATTTTTCAATTTCTGTGAAAACAAACTTGTTCCCATGAAGCTCGAATCAGATCCCAAAGCAATACTGTGCAGTTGATTTTAGAGAATCTTTAGAGAAAGTATTTAGATTTATCAGCAATTCTTGTTATAATTGTTATAAGCAACAGCAGCATGAGTCAGTCTCAGATTTAAAGAAGAAGGGAAAGTAATTAGCACCCAAAGAATAAAACAAGCTCTTGCTTGGCTAGGACCTTGAAGAAAAAATAAGGGGCAACAGGGGGGAGTATGGGAAATTATTCAGGAATGATTTTTGACAGTCAGAGAGCTTAAAGAAAAAACTTAAGAAAGACAACTAATCACATAAATTAATTCAACTTTCTATGAGAATAGAAAAATGAAATTTACAATAATGTGATTATCTGATTCAGAGGTTTAGCTGACTGACATCCAGAAGCTTTGCTGTCCCCTCTGACATTCATATGAATATGCATTAGTCTGTTACCACTAGTCACTAAAAAGTAACTAAAAGGTAACTAAAAGTAATTCAGTATTTTAAGAGTCACTTCTCCAGGGAAATAACTAAATTATATTACCAAATATAACAAAAGATATTTCAGTCTTTGAACTCTACAATAGCCCCACTCCAGAAGACTATCTTAACTAGCTACTGTGAAAGCATTTACTTAGATCCTGAGATCCCCTTACTGGGGTCTCTAAAGCAGCTGAATTATTTTCGTTACAGAAAGAATTGACTAAGGCTCCTGACATTAGTTATCACCCTGTATCCCATATTCTTGGAAGGAGAAAAAGGCATTCCATTAATTCAAGAAATAAAGTGCCCCTGAATATCAAGTTAAATATTCCCAGTTCATCTTAAACTGACCTGCTAACTCATGCAAAAACTGTAAACTCTCCCTAATATTAGATTTTATATCAAAATTTACCCAAAGATCTGGATGAATTTCTAAATACAGAAAATCAGACTTTAGAGTTACAAATTTATGTAGACAGTGCAGTAGAAAAGTAACACTGTGCTAAGTTAGGCTCCATGAAAGCTGTGACTATCATGACCAGTAGATTTCTCTAATGAAAGATCAAGTTCCCCTTAATAAAGCAGATTTCTCTTGCACAGATTACATGGGAGTCTGGTTACTGCTTGCATCAGGTTGCCTGCACAACTAATGCTCCACTGACTCTGCTGTTCTTACACTGCCAGCACTTGTATGTGGGTACCTAATGGAGCAACTGCCTCAAGCATGAATTTTTGATTAAGCTGTGTATTTTTCCACAGGACATAAGACATTGATCCTATGTGCAGAAATATGAACAGGCAGTTTTTCAGCTTGCACTTACAGCAGGACAGACAGAATACTTTCTCTTCCTTCTTTCCAACAGAACTCCTAAAAGACAACAGAGTCACAAATCAACTCCCCATCTCAAATGACTTTTACTATGCCTCACATGTGCATAGGATGATTTAATCCAGTTTGCTCTCAGCAGTTGATAAGTGCTCATATTATCCTTCAAGAGATGGAGCAAGTCTTGTACACAAAGATTCCTTCCTTCTCCTCCTCCTTCACTATCAGATATAAAAGTTACACCTATTTCTAGCTTTCAGCTGCCAAGTCCATGCCACATGGAGAGTTAGGGATTTATTTTAGCAGTTTTCAGGAGCACTCCCTTATAGCAGCATTTACCCCTGGCTATATCACAGCCATCACATGGGTCTAATTTTTGTATCAAAGTACTCCTGGCAATGGAAATGGGGAGCCCGTATGTATGACGGGATCAAAACAAACTTTCCTCCTGCTCATATTTCTGTTCCTTGGTCTTCAACACTTAGGTTCAACAGTCTAGCCTGACGGATCCAGAAATGCTTCTGCAGAAACCCTCGCTCTCCACTGCTTTTCAAAGTTAAACACACATGCACGGTAACAAAAAAGGGGCTGACCATTCTTCAAGTCATCAGTCTGGAAAGCTGGGGGATCAGTTCCTGCAGCTGGCTACAGCATGCACCTGCTGCGCATTTTAGGCACAGCCTAGGTCACTTGCAACACATTAACTTCTTTGCTACTTGCAAGCTAATCAGAGACACAAAAAAACAGGGTTGGTTTTTTTTTTTTTACACATTTTATCATAAATAGTAACATAAGATACCACCTGTCTATGCCTATATTACATAACCTTTCCACACATCAATAATATAATAAAAAATTGTAATACAGTAGTTCAGACTGCATCTGTTTTGAAAATTTGCACTGACTCCTATGCTAATCTCAATAATACTGATTCTTGAACTTACTCATTTAAAACATGAGGAGAAACAATGCAGACCAATTCTCCCATTACACAATACACAACCACTACATTCTTAATCTTTCAGGCAGTGCCAAAGAATATGCCAGTTTCTGTACACACAATCACAATTGGTCATGCTGAAATCCCTAGTGCACTTGGTGGAGTTTATATGGCTTTACCAGACGCTTCTCATATGAACTATGAGAATATTTTACAATTAGATGAGCAGCTCTGAACAAAAAAACTTCCACAATCTCAGTTTATGTATCTAAGTGAACACATTAAATCAAGTTGCTGGTGGACTGAAAGCAAGATGAGCAGGCTTTGATCTTGAGGAGCCAAATTCTTCAGAAGAGAGGAACCCTCTAAGAAAAATAACTCTCTACTCTAAATGAATCACCTGAACTAAACTCTTTCCAGTTTACAGGCTAGTGTGACCTAGGCACAACTGTACATAAGAAGTCACTGAGAGGAAGTCCTCTACAACAGAGATTATTAACCATCAATCAACGTGTTAAACTACTTGTGAAGTATTAACAAATTTGTTCTATTACAAACTTTACTTCAAGGAGGACAAGTCAAATCATGGGATTCCTGCTTCTGCAAAAATAAAATTAAATAAAATTAAGCACTTAAATATTTGGCAAACTATCATGTTCAGTCAGAGAAGAACTTGATATTCAGTTTTTATTATTACAAATCAGGCTTTAGAGAGACAATTGATTGTGTATTGCAAACACAAGACAGAAGAACTTTGCACTACAAGGAAGATTACAGCATGGTTAGACTGTGCATCCATGCACTTGACCACACCTTGGACCAGTGAGGAGACAGATCACAATACAAGCAGTCCTAATTATGGACAACAGGGATATCTACAAAAGATTAGAGACAACTGCCTTTGTAATTTGCCCCTAGTATATTATTTTACGTAATTTATGAAAGAAACACACTTGCAGACAGCATTTTCCACAATTACTTAGTGGGTAAAGAGTGAGACAGAGAAGCTGACAACCGGCACACCAAGTATTTCTACATACCCAACATCAACACTTGATGCATCCTCAGAGGCAGATGAACCACTGCTGCCTTTACTATTATATTCAGCACAGCGTAGATTCTTCTGCATACAGAAACACAAATTCCTCTCCAGCATACACACAGATGAGTAACTAGAAAGCATTCTTAATTGCTGCATAAATCACATGTGGCTACTTAGCATAGCCAAATACATGTCTGCATAGGAAGTACTCTCCTCAAAACTGTCTGCAGTATTTCATCAACCTCACAGAACAGCAAGCATGCCAAAAGAAAAGCGGCAATTACTCACTCCAATTCATACCTGTCTACAGAAATGTACAGGCTTTGATAGAAAACCCATACAAAAGCCTGACCATGCAGTAGTCAGGTAAGGGCTGCACTGAAACCAGGGGCATGACAGCATGCTGGGGTAGCTTCAGTTCCATTAGGGCACACCGCCACCATATGTGGGACTGCTGGTTTTAAGACCTTTCCTGAATGTTGGTCTCAAAAGGCACAAATCCAATCTGTGTGTGTCAGATTTACATACATAAATCTAAACATTTTGTGTATATATATAGCTAACATCTAACTATTTTTTTAAAATGTGAGCATGCATCTCTAACAGCCCTACTACATCTACCTAAGAATGAAGTGCAGGATACATTGAATAGCCTGGCCCAATGTGCTGCCTGCACATTGGCTTTATCTTCCTATCCATGAGGAGAGCTGACAAGAGACCTGTCACTCTCACATCTCTCTTCACGAAGCTTACATTGCTTGTCTTGACTCACTAGCATAGCACCACAGGCAAAATGCTGCATTATATACCGAGCACTTAATCCAAAACTCTCTGTTCATCAGTTTACTTAGAATCACAGAATATCCTGAGTTGAAAGGGATCCACAAGGATCACCAAAGTCCAACTCTTCACCCTACATAGGACAGCCCAAGAATGACACCATGTGCCTGAGAGCATTGTCCAAACGTTTATTGAACTCTGTCAGGCTGGTGCTGTGACCACTTCCCTGGGAGCCTGTTCTTGGGCCTGACCACCCTCTGAGTGAAGAACATTTTACTGATATGTAGCCTGAGCCTCCACTAGACACACTTTCAGGCCATACCCTTGAATTCTGTCACTGGTTACAAGAGTGGAGAGATCAGGACCTGTCCCTCAATTTCCTTTCATAAGGAAGTTGCAGATGGCAATGAGGTCTCCCCTCAGTCTCTTGTTCTCCAGGCTGAACAGACCAAGTGACCTCAGACACTCCTCATACAGTTTCCCCTTAAGACCCTTCAACACCTTAATTGTCCCCTTTGGATACTCTCCCATAGCTGAATATCTGCCTTACACTGCAACCATTCCTTACAGTTTTGGGCAATATGTTCCTTACCTCGCCAAAGACTGCACATGGCATATGAGATGAGGCTGCCCCAGTGTAGAGCACAGCGTGACAACACCGCACCTCACCCAGGCTGGTGATGCTGTGACCGACTCATTTTCAACTTTCCCTTGACCAGGACCCCCAGGTTCCCTTCCACAGTGCTGCTCTCCAGCCTCTCATTCCCTAGTCTGTCCATACATCCAGGGTTGCCCCACCCCAGGGGCAGAATATGTCACTTGCCCTTGTTAAACTTAATACAGTTGGTGATTGTTCATCTCTCTAATTTATCACTGTCTCTCTGCCTTTAAGGGACTCAACAGCTCCTCTCAATTTAGTGTCATCAGCAAATTTATTTCATATTCCTTTCAGTCCTGCATCCAAGTCATTAATGAAGAAATGGACAAGCTCTGGGCTGAGGATGTAGCCCTGCAGAGCCCCATGAGAGGCCAGCTGACAGTCCGTGATGCTTCACTTCGACCCTTTGTGTCCAACCCATGAGCCAGTAGTGTTTGCAACTGTTAATTCAGCACTGCTGCCACTGACTTTTTACAGAAGAGGCAAACTATCATCAATTTCTACTTTAGTTTTTCTTCATAATTTTTCTCTTGCCATAGCTAAATGTTAATCAGCAGGATCCTCTTCAAAATGGTTCTTCTGCTATTATTCTTACACACTAATCTACAGCTGAAATAACAGATAATGAAAAGGATGTATCAAATTATCTCATTAAGTAACTTTTTATTGTATTTTTTAATCTCTTCAGTGTATTCAGACGACCTTGAGCTCTGTTGCTCTACAGAGCACTTTCCTGGATTCACCACTCTTCAGTTAAAAGAAAATACCCACACTTACTAAGTGCTCCTAAGTGAAGCCTAGCTACTGCACCTCAAGACTCTGATAAGTGAATCAAAGCCATTTTTTTCTCCAATAGGAGAAAAAGGAATAATAAATAAGGTGTTTCTCTGGTGGTACGTAATAAATGTCAATAACAAAGGTAACAACACACTGTGCACCCAAAGTTTATAGAGAAGTAACTGCCTGAGATGCACTTAATACAGTGTTAATACAATAGACTAAAGGAAACAGCGGAAAGGTTAAGAGTCACTCATCTAGTCTGAATACTACCTGCTGCTGGTGCTACACTCATGATACTTAAATTGCTGAATCTAACAGCACTCATCACGTGTTTTAGTGACTTGAACTCTGACTAGGACAGTATGTTAATCCATCTCTCCTAAAACTGTTTCTTAAATTTTTATGTGGGCTAGTAGTTATCATTTCATATAGTTAAGTCCTCAAAATTTAAACCAATGATTCCAAGAACCAACTGTGATGATAAACCAGCATATGGCAATCAACATCCTCTGCACAGAGCATAAATCCCATCTCACCTCCAGAGGCTGTCAGATACCAGCAAGGAACTTTATAGAGTTCACCACAAAATGGCCATCAAGCCCCTCCAAGTTACTGATGCACACAGGCCACGTCAAGTCCTCCAAGAGAGAAAAGCGAGGCAAAAACACAAAATAAGAACTGCTAGTTTACCATGACAGTGATGTGGGCTTAAAATAGAGACAATCTCTACCCTACTCATTCCTTCAGCCCTTAACTTTCAAGTATTTCAGTTGCGACAATGTTTATCCAATAATATTCACTCACTGCCAAATGGATTAAAAAAAAAAAAAAAGAACAAAACATTACTGGATATTTTTAGTTGCCTTTTTTAAAATAAGTTTCACGACTACATGTCAAACACAAACCTAAACTTTTTGGCTCCAAAGCAAGACTATAATTAGAAACCTTATTTTTTCTGATAGTCAGGAGAGCCGTTTTCCCCAGGGAATGTTACTAAAAGGAAACCCAGGAAGAGTCGTAATGGCCAAACAACGTGAAACATTAATAACGGACAGTGGTAATACAAAGACATCCTAACTAGGCTTGAGCAGCTACAAATCACATTTTACTACTAGAAACTGTTTTCTTCCCAAATCAATTTTTTTTTAATTATCTCTCTTCCTCTCAATTACATGCCTTGACCTACTGTGCAAATTCATGTGGAAGAAACCTAAAAAAGGGTATCTGTGCCCAAAAGTTTGTCCTACTTTTTCCCATTTTCACCAGCTCAGTCAAATAAAAAAAAAATTGCTACACCCTTCCCTTCAAACCTTTTTCTCCAGCAGTGAAATGAGAGATTACTGATCACCTTGTCAGGACTAGGTAGGGATGAGACTGTCACCATCTGTCTTTTGCCCTTCCCCTTTACACCTCCTCTGCTCTTATCTATCAGCTTTCCATTTCCAGCTTTTCTCTAAATTTCCTTTCCCACCACCATTACCACAGTTGCAAATCCCACTGACATGCAGAAAAGAGAGTCACATCATGGCAGAGTGCACTGGGTGAGGGTGCAGAGTAAGGAACTTAGTGGGTCTGGAAGTCATGAAGACCAAGACCAGTAAGGGGAAGAGAGATGGAGAAATCAGACCTCAGACAGGGAAAGACCAGTGTTGACAGTGAGGCAATGAATTCTTGCGTGCAGAAGGAACACGTGCATTTTTTGCAAACTGCCAACAGAAGAGACTGCATTTTTCTTGCAAACACTTTTACAGAGCCCTGGATGAAATGATAGAAAAACAGAGCACACACCAATATTCTGGGGTTTTTTTTCCAAAGAACAAAGCAGCATCCAAGTGTCAAACTTCCTATATCCAAGCCACTTTGCATGAGACATCAACCAGAACTCTATCACATTTTGTGTGCAAACTATTCACAATTCAGATGCTGAACAGAACCTGCAGGACAGGCCCTCTTCTAGCTGAGATCCATGACCTTCACAGCACTGCCAGCTTCCAAAGCAAGGTTTCCCAAAGCACAGTGATGTCCTGTCTCACAGACTGCTCACAGGAAAGGGCAGAGATCGAGCTTGACTACAGCCTCCTATCATGTTTCAAACTCTAACAGTTACAATGGAAGGGGCCCTCAAACATAGAGCAGGCAGAACCAAGTACAGGGATGTCCTCAGGTTTTGCAGTCATCCTGATAGAAGACATGAGCTCCGCACGGCTTGGAACTAACCACCTACAATGCTTGAAAGGCCACTGTCCGTTGAGACCCCTGGGAAAGGAAAAGTACTGCAAGGATTCACATCCACCCTGGATAATTCAGGGAACTGACATGTGGAAGGAAAGTGCAGAAAACATACACAGGAAGATGCACATCCCTCCAGCATATGGTGGGGCTTGCAGCAGAAGGCATGACTGTTTTCAATTTTCCTGAAGGATGGGGGTGGGTTGGAGGAAACAGGGAGAGAAAGGGGTCAGTTTTCTAAAGTTTGCCAAACATCTTATTTTGGTATTTTCTCTACAGGGAATGGACAATATCCAAAGGCATGATCAGAAGCACCGGTCTGATCTTGCAAAAGCCTAAGTACATGGATAACCTCACATTGGTAGTCGGACTGGCAGGACAAAAATATTTACAGTTCTGCCTTTTTATTAAATTAAATCAAACATTGCAAACATGAAAGAGAGCCACACTGTGCTCCATCTAGTAGCTGACACTCAAATTTTACACTAGACACAGCTAATAAGAAACCTTAAATAAAGCTAAACTTTCAGGAGCAATAAGACAGCAAAAGGCAACATGCATTCTTATTCACACAGTCCTCAGACTAAAATATTTCTTGCTTAAGAAATAACTTTGGGGCTACTGCTGAACCCTAAAGCATCATACCACCTATTATAGGTGGCAGTTTTTTTAGAAGTGGTATAGAAAGGGGAAGAGTTGTCTAAACCTTTAATCACCCTAGAGATTAGGCATCCAAAGCAAACACCAAAGGTACTATCACAAAATTTTTGCACCACAACTGCAGTCAATTCATTAATCCTGGCTCAATTGCAGAATTTGATGTATTTAAGCCCATCCTTAACCAATTAAATGAAGACAAAGATTCACTACTTAAGCTAGTAGATTTCGTTTTCTCTTTCTTTGGAAATCCATATAAAACAAGGCTAAACACTAGTACTGAGTTTTTCTGCAGTCACAGCTGCAAACCAAATGCTCTAAACCATTTCTTCCCTGTAAGAAAAGGGGCAGAGGGAGCTAAGACAGAAGGATAAACGTAACTGCCAGCACTTAAAAGTCTTCTGCAAAAAAAACCCACATTGGAGAACTTAGTATTTGTGTAGTTGAGAAAGACACAGAAACAATAACTATCAGCTCCCCTCTTTTCTCTTTGCTCAAGGGGACATAGTATGCATTTTTTAACAAAACCTCAAATACAAACCAAAAGCACCATCCTCATCCCTACAAAGAGGCTTATTATGACTGTTATTGCTGGAAGGGGAAACTCCGTCTTACTGGACACATGACTGTTGAAATCTACATTCAGCATTGTTTGGAGACTTCTTGGTTTTTTTCTCTCTAAATCATCAGTTGAGAGCAACTGGTAGTAACTTTATGACTAGAAATACTAGCTGAGTATTTCTGATGCTGCAGAGACAGCAATACAGATTAATTTGTTCCAGCCTAGTAAATTCATACTTAAATGCAACACCTCACTGTATTCTTTTGGGAAGTATTACTAGAGCAGAATATGAAATGTCAGTTACAGGATTTTTTTTTTTTTCCAGTCCCTCTTGCTTGGAAATGTTAACACCACACACAACAGTTTACGCATTTGCACAACCTACTACTCATCCAGCTAATATTTAGCAACACAACTCATACAATAGCATTAAAAAGATGTGTATGTTTTTAGGATCTGAATTAGGACATGGACCCTGTCACATGTCACAATACAGTAGCTACACCAAGGCAGACAGCAGTTAGGTATCTATTCCCACAGTACTGTCACACCAGGATCCTCCTCTCTAAGGGCCAGGTGGCAGCCAGTGCTGGCCAAATAGGTTACCAGATGAAGTTCAAGGACACTCCACAGCACTCGGCAGCTTCCAGAGCACACCTGAGGTTAAGTGGGAGGCTGAAACTCAACACGGATGAGACAAAAACGCTGAGGAGAGGTGTCAAGAGAAGTACCCTGGAGAAGCAGCCATGACCTGATACAGAGCTAGTCCCAACCTATTTGCTCCAAGTGCCCAAGCTCAGGTGTAGGAAGAGGGTGTGCCCAGGCTCCCTACCAGACTTTGCAAAGGAAATTAAAGTTCAAGAGAGCTCTTGCACTTCCTCAAACAGGAGCAGGAGTTTCCTGAGGGGCAGCTAGAGGGTTTCAGTTTTAAGCAAATCACAAATAACCTCAGAGAAACAGAAACCAAGACTGGCTTTCTGCAGCAGAACACAGCCTACAGGAATGGCTGTGGGCAACAAATGATGTTTTTTGACAAGTGCCACAGGTGGAAGAGGGCAGCTGACATATCCAGGCTTTCAAAAGCAAGTTTATAACCAGGTCCCCACAGCAGCAGTTATACTAACGCTGAAATACATGGCGAAGACTACCAAGAGTTTGTAGAAAGAAACAGACAACTGAACAGAAAAAAGGCACTGATGCTGGTGAGAACAGATGAAGCAGAAATAGCATAAACAAAACAGGCTCGCTAGCCTGTCGTTTCCAAAGACACCAGCCATCTCTATAATGAGATCCTGTGCTTTGGAAAGAGAGAAATGAGAAGGGATAAACTGCTTAGCTAAAAAAGAGTGACGTTTACCCTATATGGTTTAATGACTGCTCTGGGTCGGACAGATCCGCCACTGAATTTCAACGCTGCCCACACAAGGGGTTGGTTCTGAGTTTTTTGCTTTGTATTTAATTAGTTCTTCACCTCAAAGCCCCACTTGCCTGAGCCTGAATGGTTAAACTAAGCCACTTAAAACACTTCAGACGGCTTTTCGCTGCCAACAAACCAGCTGAAGAGGTTGTCATTCACCTCGGAATGAGCTCCGAAAGAGCGAGGAGGCAGAGGCGGCAGCGGGGCCGGCAGCGCGGCCGCTCACCGCACCAGCAGGGATTTCTGGTCACCTCCCTGCCCGCCGGGCAGCGGGGGTCCCTCGGAGAGAGGGGCACTCCGGCAGGGGCCCCTCCAGCGACCCCGGGAGCCGCGCTGGAAGGCTGCCGAGGGAAGCCCTTCCCGGCCGCCTCCGCCCGCTCCATCCCGCCGCGCGGGCGGCTCCGCGGGTCCTTCCCCGTGGGGGAGGGGGCGGCGGACACGTGGAGGCCGAGCCGGAGGGAGCCGGCCCGGCCCGGCGGCAGCCGCCCCTCCGGCCCGGCGCGCGGCACTCACTTGTGGGGCGGCGCGGCTCTTGCCCGGCGGCCTCCTGAAGAAGGAGGTGCGCGCGGTGAAGAAGAACTCCTCGGACTCTTCCTCCTCCAGGCTGCTGTACCCGCTGCTCATGCTGCTGGTCCAGGTCATCGGCGGCGGCGGGGGCTGCTGGTGGTGCTGGGGCCGGGCGGCGGAGAGCGCCGTCCCGGCCGCCGCATGGGGCCCCGCCGCTGCCGCTCCTCGCCCAGCCCGCGGGGTCCGGGGAGGAGGAGGAGGAGGAGCCGCAGCTCCGGCGGCCCCGCTCCCGCCCTCGCTCCGCTCCCTTCCTGCCGCGCGGGCTGGCGGGCAGCGCCGCCCCGCCCGCCCGGGCAGCAGGTGAGGGGTGCGGGGCTCGGTCCCGGCCCCCTCCCAGCCTCGTGCCGGCGCCTCCGCCCCTCCGTGCTCGTTACCAGCAACGAGGCAGCGGAGAGGGGCCTTGCTGAAGTAAGAAGTTCCCAAACCTTTCCCTAATAATTACTCCATTTCACTTTTCTATGTATTGTAACAGTCATTTAAAAAATGACCGACGGTAATGTAATGGGAAGAGCTTTTCCCTTTCAGATATTCCAGCAATCCATGAATTCCGGCTGAGCAGTCACAGCCTCCGGTTCCGCAGCTGCCGCGGTGCCCGGCCGGGGCCGCCCCGCGCACCATCATCAGCACATGGACTATTAAGTCAATGGAATTCATTGCCCCAGGATGTAGCGATGAGGGAGGCTTGCGAAGACTCACCAGGGATTAGATATGTGTGTAGATAGCAAGAATATCCAGATTTGCGACTGGAAAACATATTTAAATCACAAAAGTCCTGATAAGACACAGGGGAAACATCAGACTCCTCACTACTGGGGGAAATGACAGACAATGCTTGAAGGCCAGATCACTCCGTAATTACCTGCCTCAGAGTCTCATGTCGTCCCTTAATTTATCTAAGGCTGGTCTCTGTCACCGACAGGATACTGGGTTTAAGGTACGGTTTCCTAAAGCTGTGCAGCTGCCCGTAGAAGCAGATTCGCCTTTCCTGCAGGCCCTTAGCCCGGCGTTCCTGCTGTCCCCTGTGCCGCAGCATCGTCCCATGCGGGGAAGTGAGTCACACCAGCGATGCCTTTCAGCAACAGCACAGCCTCAGATTAAACGTATTTGAAGTTGCGCGTTTACACATCAGTTCCCGTGGTCTCAGTACTCAGATACAGATGTAATCTGGGACACCATTAGCTAACATCTCCTCTCCCTCTTCCTGATCCCCATTTCGCTGGTCCCTCACACACTTCTCATCTGCTGTGCGTGGCTGCTCCTATCCCAAGTCCGAGTCCATTTCTGCCAGTAGGTTTTCTTCCTGGACCGGGTATGCCTTACACATTGATAAAGTCACCTCAAAACGGGCAAAACAACTCACTGAGAATTAAAACCAGTCAGTCAGTTTGCAAGGTGTTAAATCTTTACTTTCCCATCATCTCTGATTCTTCCAGATTTTCATACGGAGTTTGGCATCTGGCAGATTAGAAGGTATCATAGCTTTTAAAAACAAATAATTGAGTCTAACAGTGTAGATGCAGATGTGTCAGCTCTTGAGCCTACCTGTTGGCACTGTAAAGCCCTGTGGTATGCAAGATAGCTTTAAGTTGAATGCCAGGTTACTTCAATGCGACTAAAACGTATTAAAATGCTTGCTGTAGAGAAACAAGCTTGGTGTTACCTGGCTTGCTGAGCTCAGACCCATGCCAAAAGGAAGTCACACCAGAGATCTGCTGGGCATGCCTCTGAACGTGGCCAAGACCCAATAACTCCAGTTTACAAAACTTTTGGAAAAAATACCCCTGCCCATGTCCACAGTTAAGGTGAAGGATTTTAAGTGGCTTAGGTATGATTAAAAACGGCACTTGTGTTTTCAAACTACAAAGGTATTTTTATATACTATCTGCTGGCACACTTGATGGACTCCCCAGGAACAAGAGGCACTGTGTGTATAGTTTGTTTGCTTGGCTGCAGTCTCAAACCTGATAGTGTGTGGGTGGAACTTTAAGCTGGCAAAGAGGATCATTGAGACAATAAGCTGCTGCAACAGAGCTCAAGTTCATCTGTGCAAGATCAGTTGCAAGTCCTGGGCTCGAGTTTATATATTCCCTGGCAACAAGGCATGGCATTCACCTCATCTGTAAAGCACATTGACAACACCAAATTCACATTACCATTTTCTCTAGCTGCAACAAAAAACTATGAAGAAAAGATGTCTAAATTTTCTGTGACATATCTTCCAGTATGAGTTCACTCCTCCACTATAGCTCGCTTTTTAAGCCTACTAATTTTGACAACAGATTTTTCATTTTAATTTTTTTCAGATGTGGCACTGAGCCAAACAATTCACATCAAGGTACAAACAGATGTGATGCCTTTCAGTGTTGATTTGTTTGGTGCTTGAAAGTAACATACCCAAAACCAAGTATTTTTCAAGGATGATACTTAAAGATCAATTGGTACCCCTGTGGATTTCACTGTCTTCTGGCTACTCTCTGCCTATATTTTTAAGGTTCCTATCCCCTGACAAGAACTCTTTCACATTCTTAAATTGACTTTTTAATCTTACCTAGGTTAGATTCATTCAAGAGTCTTTGTTAGGTGCTGCACTGAAACCACTACACTACAGAACTTACACTACTTTTGGTTTATTCTGACAGGCCTGTTAAATAGTCAACAAAGAAAATGCAAACAGCACCTCATCATGAAAATAAAAATAGCCATGTCTCAAGATAGTAATAAGCTTTCTGAAAGCATACTTGTTCTTAAGGAGAATTATGGATGAATGATTAGGTTAAAAAAATTAACATAGAAGCCAAGGAATATGGTACAGGAATGAGATCCAAAACACAGAGCATTATGAGGCTTTCAATCAGTCCTTCTAAGAAATAATTCAACCCCATGAGTAATTAAGCTGTCAATCAATTATCATAGGATCACACAGGCATTTAGCAAGAAAAGAAAAGGGAGATGCTTTTTCTAGTTCAACTAGCAAGTAGTGCTACAAATGCACCCATGAAGAAAAGGAGAAGGAGCTTTTTTTTTTTAATTACAGCTTGATGACATAGATAGAATTTTGTAGTATTTTTAAACTGTAGCCAGTTAAAAGTGGTAGCTCAAGCAACACAACCTAAAATAGTAATAGACACTATTTCAAAGCAAGACTCTCATTTATAAAATATGAATAAAAAGCAATCACAGACAAAGATAACCTTTGTGACATACACTGATTTGTTGTGTAGGAGGAAAAAAAGATTAAACGACTATTCATTTCTAGGATAAAATTCAGTTTTAAATTACTTTGTGGTTTTGGAGACTCAGCTGAGAGAAATGAAATATCAAGCATAGCTTCCAGAGAAGTGAAAGCTGACTTCCTAAATGGCGAAACAAGTGTGAATAGGGCAAGAACTAGGACTTTGAACAACCCTAACTGAAATAAATATCAAAGTGCATAGAGGTGGATTGCTTCACAAGGTCCTGCAGCTTCATTGCTTTATTTATATTAAAATATCACTTTATTGAAGTAATCAAAATACCTCAGGAAAGTATGGTTGAACAGGTCTACATGGATTATTAGTTCAGTCAATTAATCTCTTGCTCTGAAGAATAACCAAGTACTTTGCACCATCCCTAACAGTCCTTTAGCTAAACTGTTCTTAAAATGCAGTATGGTGCTGTAGCAGCTCCACTATAGGCCATCCCTTCCAGTGTTTAAGTTATTTATTGAGTTAGAAAGTTTTTATTAACATCTCATTTTGAATCCTTAACCCTGCCCATTTGTTTCTTAACAAAAGAAACAGTGGTGGAACAGTTCATTGCTGGATTTTTAGAGAAACCTTTTGGATATTTGAGGACTCTTTTTGTTCCTCCCATTCTTCTGCTTCCCAGACTAAACAAAGGGACAACTGATAAAACATCCTATAGAGTTTACATTAACTCCATTACCAACTGCATGATGTTTATATGTTTCTAAAACATCTCCTCAGCCCTCTGACAGAGAAACTGGGAGGACTCATTGAAAAAGGAAAGCTGGAAAACATTCACTTGGCCAGTAATTCTACTTTGAGGCTTGGGACCAATATGCTCACTTCTGCACACAAGCTGTGGTCTTCTCTCCAGGCTTGTGCCAGACTACATCAAAAGCCATTGGGTCAAAGGAGCAGGAAAGGAAAAAACAAGGTACAGCATGGGTTGGAGGGTCCTGTGGCATTTAAGACTACATTTCTATTGTAATTTAAAAAGAAATGTGGAGATGTCAAGAGAAGAATTCCTCCTTTTCTATCTCTCCTTTTCAGTCTCCCCTGGCTGAAATCCTGTGAGGGTGCTTGCACACGCTGGCAAGCAGGACCTGTGGTGGCTCCACAGCTGTAGGCAGCAGCCTCCCATGGGGTGGGAGCAGTGAAGGGAAGCAGGACATGGTCTCTGGGAAGGAAAGGTCATCACAGGGACTAAACTTCCTTACACCCTCTAAGTCTGCTTTAGTATCCCTCCAGTTTCACCAGTGCTTTTCAGGAAGAGTCTCATTAACAGCCCTAGCAGTATTTCATTCTAGCTGCTATGAATTTGCCAGATGCCCCTAGCCCCTGGCTGTTTCAGGAACCCTTTTGGTAATTTCTGGGGTGCTGTGAGTCTCTCTCCCTCTCTCATTTTCTGCCTTCATATGTTTTTGCAAACCCTGTCCCTGACCCCAGTAGTCTTATTGACGATTAGTCCCTATGGGACATACTAAATCTTAAGATATGCTTAGGAGTGAAATCCAAAGGTTTTCCTACCAAAGAGCACATTGGATTTGGCCTCTGTGTAACACATTTAACTGGAAAATATAATTATTCCATTATGATATTTATTTAAATTATACCCATATAACAAAAAACATGTCCTAAAAACAAGTTGCAGAGGAAGAAAGACAGCTTGTAACAGACTGCCCCTTTAAAATCTGAATAAATAGTTAATCATGTGGGCTTAGTTTTTTCTACATTCCGCTGAAAACAGTAGTAATTTCAAATGATCAAAGGAAAGCAATAAAGTTGAAATACAACCAACACAGAACATCCACTCAGGCCTGTAGTTTCCTTACACCAGTAAACTTTCTGTTTACTCATTTCTCCCATTTGTCTTGAATTAATAGCTCAGGTCTGTTTAGTACCACTGGCAGCAGTGACAATTATCCTTTGATTCATACCCCAGCAACTTGTTAATTCAAACAAGGTCATTCCAGCCACACAGGCACATGAGTGCAGACTGAAAACAACCAGGAGCCAGGTAAACAGCCTCTCCCCATTTCCTGGTGAAGAAATGCCATGAGGACAGGTACTAGTTATGGCAGTCACAACCTTAGACAGCATTGTCAGGCATTCTTTTCTGGGTCTTCAAATTCTTAATTCTGCCCAAACCTTAAGCCCCTTTGGTGCAACTTTTCATCCAAAATACTCTAAAAGAATGGGATAGCTGGAAATTAAAAATAACCCGTGTAATTGCTTTCTTACATGGTTGCACATTTTCACTCACCAGATTTCTGTTCTTCATCTACCATACTTGGACTGGTCAGATGATAACAGAAATCAGAATAAGTTCACCTTTTCCATCCCAAGGGTTGTGCTCAGAGCAGTCAGACCTACATTAGTTTCAAGGGGGAGAGAAAGCAGATGGAACGAGAAGATTGTGTTTGTCTCCTTTCTTGTGATGCTGCAAACATGTGGCCACCTACCTAAATGCACAGCTTGACTGAAATCAATACAGCTATTCATAATTTCAAACATTTCTTTATCTATTCTTTATCTTGTTGCTACCTAAAGCTATATAGATAAAATTGTACCTTTCTGACAGTTTTGGAATTGCCAACATCCTTGTGTTAGAGTCTGACAGCTTTCCTTCTATACCTTTTTACCTCAAACAGATATGTCATCAATTCTACTTAGCAAGATGATTCAATGTTGTCCAGCATAAAACTACAAGTACAATCTTCCCCAAGGGACTATTTCTGCAGTTTGAAGGCACAGACATGGAGTCTGGCCTCATCATGTGGTATCAGCACTCACATTTCCCACATCCTGCCCTGCCCCAAAACCCACTGGGACCAACTCATTGAAAGACTCTCATTGACTTTGAAAGGATCTTGATAAAGCTGATAAAGCAGTCCTTTGCTGTACTGGTGTGAATTTTCCTATCAGTTTTTTTTGCATCCTAGTTAGGCAGAAGTGCTCTCCAAAATAGATAGGTTTGTTAGCAATTTTCTTTTGTTCCTCTCCTGTTGATTATAGACTGCATTATTAAACAGGTGCTTTCTTGTCAAAGATCCAAAAAGGTAGATTTTATAATATAAATTATGAAAAATATTTCAGACATATGAAATATGTTTAATCAAAGGGCTTCAGAGAGCTGTGCAAATGTACTGAAGTGAGAATTGCCCTGCCTTTCACTCTCATTTCCAAGGCTAGATCAGGGATATGTCAGTACTAGGAAGAATTCAAAGGTGAGGGCCATGTTCCATCTGCCAATCCATTCCCTGCAGCAATAGCCTTTTTAGCTTATGTTGTAGCCAGCCCCAACAATGTCAAATAAAGTCTATCAGGACCCAGACAGAGCCCAGAAACTCCAACTCAATAAACAGGTAAATAAACATCTCTACTCACACAGTCCCATTGATGTGAATAGTCAGACATAAGTATAAGCCAAGGTTGGCATAAGGGAAGCTCAGAGGCCTGGGAGTGCTGTCACCCAGTTCTCTGCAGGCACCCACGCCCTGCCAGGGTAAGCAGTAGGACTACTACACGAGAGAATATAATCTCAAGGAAATATTCTATAACAAAGTGTACAGAAAACAGACATTCTCCTACTTTTAATTCAGTTCCTAATTGCTAACAGTGTATAAAAATACTCGGGGCTATAAAATTAACTAGGACCTTCTGTTTTAAGTATAGAAACCACAACTGTGGAAGCTCAGCATGCTTTGTGGATACCAGGAAAATGTAAGCCCTAATGCACTGTAGCTGCAATCTGATTCCCAGCATCTGTCCTCAAACTGGTGAATTGGTGGGGGTAGGGGCCTTCTGGTTTGGGAATCACATCCCAATTGTCATTTCCTAGACAAAGAACTAGAAATTGTCTTGTCATACTGTGTATGAGATGACATTTTACTCTGTTTAGTAAGTCTGACTGCAGTAGATCATAGAAATTCCCTAGAAGCTGCCCACACAAGTTTAGGACTTTCTACTAAATCATCTCAACAGCAGTCCATGAAGATAACTGTCCCAGAAAAACAGTGCTGTTTGACAGGACAACACATCTGACAACTTGTTTGCTGAAATGCCTGCCTAATCCATCCAGTCCACCCTTAGCTGGAAAAATCAGGAAAAAAATCACCTTGAAGTGCAGTGCCCTGCACCTGTGGAGCCAGCCCAGCCCGCTGAAGTGCTGGGGGCTGCAGCAGGGCAGCCCCATTTGCCTGCTCTGCCTCCCGCTCCCCCCACAGCTCGCAAGTCCAGCGGGCCATGGGAGGAGCTGCCAGCTGCCAATGCAAGGGAACTGGGCTTTGGCCTCTGTACTTCTGCAGCGCTGCGCAAGATCAACATTTTTCACATTTTCAGCAGGATGTGACCACCTTTGAAAATTCTGCACCGAATCAAGCTTTCTCTTAGCTATATCTCACTAACTTCTTTCATATTTAGTCTGTGTCTTGTTCACTGGCTAAAGACCTTTCTGATTCCCATCTTTGCTATCACGCTCTTCCTCCCTCACTGAGACAGCACTGCTGCAGGGGGAGAAAAAAGTAAGACAGTATGAAGAAGAGACAGGAGAGCAGCAAGTGGAAAAAGTTAGAAGTGAGAAATAGGCAAGTCAGCAAATTAAAACCCAAATTAAAAAGGCAATACTTTAGAATAGAAGTAAGTTTTCATCACAAGAATTCCATAAAATTCCAAAATATATGTGTATGGAGATTTATGGGTGGAAAAAGAGCATATGTTTAGGGAAGCTGATATGTTTCTAATTTTGAAGGAAGATTTAGAGAAAAAAACATACTGAAAAATTAGAAATTAAAATAATGAAAAAAGGAATCTATGTGAAAGGCAGCTAAGGAAAGAATATGTATCAGGGCTGCGAAGATACTGGAGAACTAGAAAAGAGAAAACAAATGGAAAATATGGTGCCTCTATTTTTCTTTCCAAATTATGGAATGACGTGCACACAGCATCACAAATCCTCAGTTTAGGAGATTTAACATATGGAGGCAAGAGAAAGGGAGGAAGTGGATGCTTTACATCAATGAGAAGTCCAGCAGAGCTGCAGATCACACGGGGCTGTAGCCTTGCCAGAGGCATCCTCGTTCAGTACAGCTCTTGCTCTCCTTTGCCTACATTTTATCAATCAGACAGCACTTTGGGGGAAAAAAAGAGGTGACCAGAGGAGAAAAAAGCAATATATGCACTTAAATGCAGTAGGAGCAGCACTCCCACCCTGAGGGAAAGAAGCCATTTATGCCCCCACAATCTGCCACGTGGGTGAGGAGGTCAGAGCCTGAGCCCTGGGCTGATGCAGGGAAGTTGACATTGCTTATTTTTATCTGTTTTATTAACAAAACCCCCATGATGTTTTAAAAAATAAACAAAAAGGAGATATATTTGGGCCTCAAAGGCATGTACTTGTAAGATGGGAAATGCCTCTTTCATGACTGACTGCCTCAAGCTTAACATATTCCTGCAAACGCTTCATGCAGGGCATGACCAAGACCTTCCTTACTTCTCTGGCCTGCAGCAGAGTTCAGACATGGGTCAGTACTCAGGTCACAGAGGAAACTGTAAATCTAGCAATTTATATATTTTGTCTATTTGCTATAGGTAGTCTTTTATACATAACATGTACATGACCTAGAGTTTAGAGGACTTGAGCTAACACTACCAAATAATTCTATTTCCCATCTCAGCCCCAGGGTTTGGTGTTCTGAAAATCTTATTTCACGTGTTAGTTCATTTGTGGGATTTTTACAGCAAATCAATACATTTCCTTCAAAACAAACCCCAAAGGTTCTTCCAAGGGTAGTCAGCACCAGAAATCACATCATCATGGCAGTGTGGAACTCCTAAGTCTTTTTCTGTATTTCACCATCCTCTTACACTATCCCAGCCAGTGGCCCTCAGCCCCCACTCACACTTTCCAGGCACTTTGAATGGATAAAACATGCATGCCATATCCGGAATCCACGCATACAGGCGTGTAGGACACAGCCTGCTCCGAGAAATGTGGACCTGAGGTGCTTTATGGGACCTGGCCAGATGCCAGAGGTCACTCCCTAGGATGGAAGCCTTTGCCCACAGAGACAATCACGGCTGGCTCAGAAACGGTGCTGCAACTACTCATTACTTTTCAGACTTAGCTTTAAAAGAAAAATATTTGATTATTTTAATTTTACAGTCTTATGTTTACATGGATTATGTTTACATTGTCTAGAATGTTAGGCTAAATTACTGTTTTCTAAAAATGAGTGTCTAAAACTTTTTTCCAGGAAAAACTCCCTATCCCTACAAAATAAATTCATTTTCTTATTTTACTGAGCTTGCAAGGCTTGCACTCTTTCCTGTGATCTGAAGAGGAAGGATCTGAGGTTTTAGTGCTGCTGTCATCTGTATGGACATAAATGGTGGAAGAACATGTTAAAAAGAGGTTTTATAGTGCAGAGATTTGAATATGAAACTTTGCCAGTTGTTGGACACAGCAAATTGTACAGCAATCCTACAGAAGCAACATCTTTGGTATTTTCCCACCACAGCAACATCCAAACTCTAATGCCATGGCTGTAGATTGATTTTTTATGGCTTTAAAGAGTGTAAACTCTGAACTTCTGGAAACTAAAGTAGTTGTAAATTAAATAATTTTTTTATAAAATCATATGTAATTTATATCCAAAGCTTTCACTTCAGACACAGCCCAGACTGAGGGCACTTAGGTACTGCTCTTACAGAAGGCAGGGGTTTCAGTTTAGCATATGCAGAGGTGCCTTACACAGGAGCAGGCTGTATTTACATGCTGCCTCTCCAACATGACCTGTGCTTCATGAAAACTTGGTACATCCTAAGAAGAAGCTGGGGGAAGGGAAGCAGAGGAGCAAAGCAGATGTGCCTGACTTGGGCTGTCTTACAAGCTATGGCTCCAGTACTTCGTACCAAGCATATGCTGTATTTTCTACTTGAAAGCTGGCTGCCACTTCAAATGAAATGGCTTTGTATGTGCTGCACCATAAAATTACACAGACACACAGACACAGAGGGCCACTCTAACTAGCTGTTTACCTCTGTGCTTCTACCACAGCACATAAGTTATAATCGGAGGAAGGAAACTCCTAGGAGATGTGAAGGCTTTAATTGTTTCAGTGTGCAGATGGTTTGCATTACAGCGAATCGACACAGCACAAGGTCAATTCATAGTTCAGTAATAGCTGTTTCGGCAAGTGAATTTAGTTTGTTTACATCTCTTCTGGGAAAGTTTTGACTGCTATGTAACTTATTTTATAGATATTTCTAGACTTAAGAAACACTGCAACAGGTGAAACTGGAAGAGCGTAGGTTGCCACAGCCATTTCCCTCATGTCTGATACTTAGCAATTTTTACAGCAGCTAAATATAGCTTTTTTGCTACAACATTTGAACAACATGTTTCATCATGTTCTCTTTTCTGTCACTGACATAGAAATGCTCTGTTACAGGCTCACATAGACATCTTCCCACAACTCCAATTTCCTTTGCTATACTGAGATGTGCCACACAACCTGCACACCTAGAGACTGAAGTATGACACAAGTAGTTACTCCTGCCCTTAACTGAGGGCCTCAATCTGAGCTGCCTCTCTCTGAGTAGTTTATGTTCCTTTTGCACAGGCAGCTCAGCTGTTCTGAGGCAGCTGCTGAGCCACCTCAATTTAGGGCTTAGATGGTTAGGATAAACTGGAACCAAATTTTTTCTCTCTTTTTTTTTTTTTTTTTTTTTTTTTCCTTAATAGCACCAGGCTGAAATCTGCCACAGTAGAACAGCTGCCTCATCAGCTGAGCCATCCCTCCAGGGAAAATGTAGCTTTCCAAGAGGAAAACAAGCTAGGGGCAGTGGGGGACTACCATAGCAATACCAAGGTAAGATGCCATTGGTCAGAGCTTGGAAAGCTCCATATAGGAGGGGAACACAAAGTACACTGGGGCACAAAGCACCAGACTGCATGAGCCACAAGCACTTCCATTTGTGCCATTTACCAGCTGGATCCCAGATCTGTCTGGGTAGCTGCCATTACTAAGGCAATGCCACCAATGCCAACTGTGAAAAATCTGCATCTGGCATGAACAGTGCACAACTTTTGTTTTAAAAAGGACGTTCTTTGTTCTTCACACCTTGAGTTCTGCTGGTCAGTGATTATTCTCATCAGCCATACTCTGTCTCCATCATTCACCCCCTACCTCTTGTCCCACAGGAGCAGTGCCAGACCCCCACATAATCATGGGGCAGCACTGCATCTTCATGGCTGCACTCAATGTCGGGAGTGCCAGACCTGGAGAGCAAACCACAGCAACACGTTGTCAAAGAGAGGTTATGTTCATGTGGCTCAACAGATGTACAGATGCATGTCCATATGCACAGGTAACTTAACACTGTGGGTGCTCCTCCCATCCTCTGACATGTAACCACATTAGCAGAGACACAGGGTAATTGAAAGATGGGTTGGACCTCAAAGACACTAAGTGGTAAGTGAACTTGCAGTCCTACATGCAGACCTCAAAACATGTCAGAAACATCACTCATAATAGCAGCAGAACAATGCTAAAGAGCTCATGCTCTGTGCTGTATGCATTAGGGTATCTACCTTCATTTTCTTTGGGTCTGAAAGTCTTTCTAAAAACTCTTTGTTTCAAAGACCTGTTTTTAAATTAACTTACAAAAAGTCTGCAAAACTTTGAAAAATATTTTTGCAGCAGAGGTGTGAAGATTTGAAACACAGAGGCACATCAACACTGCAAGCCATACCTAAGAATTTCACATCTGTATCCTGGAAGCAATCTCCTCCCACGCTGCACTCAGTGGTCCTTGATGTGGCCTTAACATCTGCTTCAGCATCTGCTCTTTCGGAGGACCTGCCCCTGTGTGCTTGGCTGCCCTCAAAGGCCTCCTGCGATTGCTCGGGACGGCTGGCAGTGCTCGCCACCGCTCTGCAGCTGTGCAGATACCCTTACAGGGCAAGGCAGCGATCGCCCCTCTCCCCGGCCAGCCTCCGCCAGCACATCCACCACTGTACATCCTTGATCCAGCTTTCCTGCATCCATTTAAAATAACTTTGGGAGGCAAAAAGCAGCCCGAGTTTTAGGTCTAATTCTTCATGTAGATGATAAGCTGAGGTGCACTTACAGGACAGTGAAAAGAGTTTGTCTAGCTCCTAACTTGGACAAGAGACTGCAGGCATCTGGGCCAGAAAGTATGCAGCTGCCAAAATTAAGCAGGCAGCTGGAATCAGAGCAAACTGCCTCTAGCAGCCCTGCCAACAGATTCTGCAGGTCAGCTATTGAAATTATTTGCACATCAGCATATTTCAAATTTTGAATGCAGCCTTTTGTGAAGGATCACAGTGAGAGCATTTGTAAAGAAGGGGTTGTTCTTGGACAAAAACAACTTCCTAAAGAATCCATTTCCTTAACATCAAAAAGGTGGAAGGTTTTCCTAAAACTGGCACCAAGAGCATATCTGTGACATGGAGATAATTACTGGAAGTAACCAGTGAGACTGCCAAATCTGACTACAGCGGAACTGCCAGATTTTTTTCCTTCTTAACGGATGCCAAAACACACAGGTGACTTATAAGAAACGAAAGTGTGGAGAAGAGTGTAAAACAAGACTGCTCTTATGCACAGTGCTTTAGCACAGTCTAGAGGACTTGTCTATAAAATGCTGCCAGCAGTTGGACTATGGCCAACTCATCTTAAAATTTAGATAGCCTGAGGGTGGGTGGGATTGAGGCACACATACTGCCCTCATATCAGAGGCCCCATGGCTCAGGGACATGTACTGACTTCCCATCAGGCAATCTCAGTCCAAAGAAGGCTCAAAACTGCAAGTTGAGGATACTTTAAAGAAAAAAAGAAAACGGATGTTTACAAAGTGGTAGTGAAACTGGATCTGTTGCAGCAAAACTCTGCTTTTAATGACTCTGCTAGACCCTACATCTCCTTTTTCACTGTCTAGCCTAATGCCATGATTCTCAAGAATCCCCAAGAGTAAGGCTGCTCTGGGAGGTCTAGACAGCTTGATGGGACACAGAGAATAAAAGAATGGGACACAAAGAATAAAAAGTCCAGATGGCTCCTGTCAGCCCCTCTTGTCCCTTTTCTGTGTATCTCTTTCCCTGGCAGGGGTCCTCTCTCTGGCCCCACATGGGGGATGTACACATCTGACAGGCTGCTCCTGCACTGCATGGAAGGACCTGGCAGCAAAGGGGTGAGGCCAGCAGCCTGGGATGTGGGTTAAGGCAGGGCAAGTTGTGGGAACTGTGCAGCCCAACACAGCTTGGCAAGTTCCTGCTGGGTGATGGAGCATGGGATCTCAGAAAGATGGTTCAGCCAAAGGAGAGGGCTCCTGATCTACCCACAAAGGATCGTGTTAAGGAGACTTCTCAGACAGACAGCAGCTGCCAAATGACAACTGAAAGCGTGGATCCTAGGTATTTTCAAAACACTTTTTTCTTCTTCATTCACTCCAATCTATTGTTCCTGTCTTTAGTTATATCTGCTGATTGTGGAGAAAATAATATGAAGAACTCAGTAAAATCATAGTTCACAAATGCAAGTGCCAGAGATTTTATTCCTTCTGCTCCCTCTGACTGAGCTAACTCTGAATTTATCTTCATCTGTAATCCTCAGCTTTAAGAAATCAACCTTGCTTTCCTTCCCCAAATGATGGATTTTTTAACAAATTCAGGGATATTCATAGAAGTTATAGGTAAAGAATAAAGAAGAAACAATCAAGTTCTCAGAACTCATAACTCTGTGCCACCTAGTGCATTCATTCGCCCATAGCATTTTGCAAGAAAGAGTTCATCCTCATTGTGGTGATAGGTAAGGAACACTACTCACAACCATTTCTAAAGCCAACTTCTACTTCTGACTGCCCAGATTGAGACATATTTTTAGGTAAAACAAAATAGTAGGTTTGCATACCATAGGCAACTGCCTCCCCACAAAACAATGAAGAAAAGAAAGCTGGAGGGAAAAAACTAAAAATTAAATCAACACATCTGAAAACCAAGGCCAAATTGTCTTGCTGAAGACCATATCTGTTCAGTCATTAGTAGAGCAAGGACTGCAAATCTGGCTTCCTCAGTCCCTGTTTCATGCTCTAATTCTCACCTCCAAACTGCTTTATAATAATCATAAGACCTTACTGATTAGTCATATATGCAGATAAGGAAATCTCTCTTCAAGGTTATTGTAAAGGAAAATATTACTCAGGATGGCAAAAGGAAGGTCAAGGGAAGAGAACAATGCAAATGGAAATCAGAAAAACACTGGAAAGCAGTATTCCGCTAAACCAGAGTTCATGAGTACTGGGAAATATAAAAGTAATGTTCAGCCTTGTGATATGATGGTCTTTCTGCCCCAGAGAATAATGCTGCAGAATTTTCTGATAACAAATTGTGATAGAAAAGCCTAGTGAAATTAAGACAACGTAATTTTTATCCTGAAGTCAACTAAGTGAGGTCCAGGCAGGATGCATGGTACTGACCTCATCCTGCTGCCCCATGGTAACCATCATCACTGCTTTGTTCTCACCTATGATTGTAAAGCAAAATAACCAATGATGGTATTTATCTTCCTGTAAACAAACACTCTGTCAGAAAAGACAAAGCCTTAAAAGGGGATTTACCATGGCTACAATACACACTTGCAAGCATCAGCAGGGAAAAAGATGGAGGAATACAGGGTATGATTTAGGCAAATCAAGTAATCGTATCCAGTTATCCATCTTACTGCAACACATCAGCAGACAAAATACCTGGAACAGGCATGTGCAGGTTTCCAAGGGTTCACTAATTGAAATACTTGTGTCTGAAGATCTCTTGGGATCCCATGAAGAAAGTTTTCTTCTCAAATGCAAAAGGGAGGTAATTTTTCCTTTTTTTTCTAGGGGTTATCCAAATAGGGCAGGCATCCAGAGATCAGACAGGTTTATCTTCTCAGGAAACTGTCCAGTGTCCAAGCATCATGTCTCCATCATCATCTGGGCTAGGAGCTGATCTAAAATTCATCCATAGGAGGGGCCTCTTGATTAGGAATCATGGCACAAGTCATAAGTAATATGAAGGTCACAGGTGAAAAGTGATCAAGATGCAAAACTACTGTTGAATCGAAAATCCCAACTGGGCCGTCACAACCATAACGTAAGGTATGTATCTTGAAAGAAATGGTAAAGGGACTTTATCTAATTTTTTGAAAGGTTTGTTACATCATTTGTGAAATAAACATTCAGAAAAAAAACAACAAAAAACAAACCAACCCAACACAAAACCAATGACAACTGATCATCAGCGTATTATTTGTAGAACAAACCAGATCTGAAAAGCTTGTAGGAGTATACATTTTGTATCTGTGCCTCTGTGTTCCCAATGAACTGTACAACAGCCTTTTGTATCCAGGCAGCTTTTTTCACTTGGCAGTAAAATATCATAAGGTCTTGGGAAGCAGAGGTTCTGAATCAGCAGTGGACCTATGCTGCAGGAATGGAGGCTTACCATAGCTGAAATAAAAAGGGAGGAGGGAACATGACAAACTAGTTATTGCTTGAGATCTCCTGCTAGTGCTAAGAGAACCCAGCATGTTTTGATCTGAGGCAGCCAGCTACGTCTTCCTGCTTTGGGTAGGAACAAAGAGACTACTCTCCAGAAATTTAACTAGTAAGACTTCATTGTCATGCATTTAAATGGCATACAACTGGTGACAGTTTCCCCTTTCCCAGTAAGAACATTGAAGCATTAACTCTACGTTACTGAATTTTTACACAACTATATAAACTATTTGCAGAGTAAATGGAGAAGGTTTAAGTTCTTATCCTCAGTTCCTGTGAAGCACACTGATATGAGAAAACATATACAAGAATGGAGCTTCACTGTAGAATGAGATCCCTTGGAGAAGGGAAACAGAGTGCAGCACAGGCACATAGCTGGGGAGAAACTGAGCTGCCGAGAACAAGTGGGCTCTTCTGCACTGAGGAAGAGTCTGGAGGGCAGCTTTTAGGCAGTGTCACCAGTTAGAGGAAGCCATGAATCAGTATGAAAAAAATGATACCTGCTGTCATTTGAATCCTGTGCTCTGGGAAACAAGACTTTTCATTTCTGTAAGAAAAACAAACAGAACAACATAGGGCTCTCTTGTCTACCTGATTTCCTAACAGCTGTCTTTGTTACTGTTAGTTGGCATGCTACTTGGATCAAAGACTGGGAACAAATATTTTCCTATCTTCACCCAGCAATGTTATCATTAAAAATAATCAAAAACCACTCCCCACCTTCCTTCCCCACCAGGGAAGGTTTTGCATCATGCCCTTCCTGCACTGAGTCAAAAGGCAGCAGCAATCTCTTCTGTGTATATTTCCAACAGCTGCTAATGCCATAAGTCAAACAAAAAGGCTGAAACTCTATTAAAAAAAAAAAAAAAAAGCAGATAATGTAAAGCTGGAAGAGTATTTGAGAACATACATTTCCCAACAGTTTCCCAACAGCTCTGACTTTCTTTCCTAATCAGTTCTCACTGCCATCTCGTTATTTGCTCAGGGCAGGTCTACATGGGATTAATTAAGTAGTCTGCATAATATCACAAGCCCAGCTACCTTCCTGAATATTCAAATGCGAAATAAAATCAGTCTCTTGAGTAAGTGCACTAGAAAATGTCTGATATTAAATATCTCTTCAGCCCCTTGTTATACTTGACAACCAGTCGCCCCTTTACCCCTGTGGAGAGTAATATGTTAGGACAAACCTGACATGGCTGCTGGTAATTCTATTTAGACTGAGGTGTTTAATGGATATGAAAAACATAATCAGGCCATGAAGGGTAGAATGAAAGCCATTGTCACTCTGTTTGCCAGCCTGTCGCTAACTGAAAGGCAAAGTTCAGTACTCCATCTGTTGTCTACAGCATATAGACTTCTGAGAAAAATCAGTGTTAGGACTTCACTGAGACAGATTTGCATGGCCCAGCATTTACACGCCATTTAACAATTTCCCTACCAGTGCTGATTTTCTTTGCATGTTTTGAGGGTTCAGTAAGGCAGTCAGGATGCTATAATGATCAGTGATCTATCACCCAGCAATTGTGCAGCTTCCATGAACAATCTAATCTACAACGTAAATCAACAAAATACACATCTTCAAGCACACAAGTTTTGATGCAACATCCATTTGCCTTCCTATGCCACATCAAAACCAACTGTCCTAGTGGTTGCTGTCCTGATCTGCAGGTTGAAAAATCTACCCTGAAGATAAGACAGAAATATTCTCTGATCCTTCTGCTGCCAACTGTCACAAGCCCAACCCTCAGGCTCCACAAAGAATTTAACATTTTAGAGGATCAGTTCTCCTTGAACTTTTTCTCCAACATGATTCAGCAATGCTGTTTGAATACTGGAGAACCACCTGGAACATACAGGATCTGCAAGCCTCTATTACCTGTGTTAAATTAACAATGTTATCATCTGTGCTATGCTGAGCCTGCTGAGATACTGGGAAGATATTAATAACTTTGAATTAGGAAGAAAATTGGCACAATAAAAAAATACAGTAAGTATTTTACATCCTACACCTGGCACAACACTGACAGCAGTGGAAAGGATTTGAAAAAATATGTGTATTAGAAATAAATAGTGGAAAAAGAACATCAATCTTATAATGGCAGCTGACAAAATGGCAGGCTGAGGCTGGCTACATTTTAGGGAAATATATTTTCTAGGAAGACCATACAAACCTCTTGCATGTGAAAACACCTAACTACAAAAAATCAAAAGCACATTTTAACACCCCTTGTCTAATAGGAGCATTTTCCTCTAATTTGAAGCCTTGTCTGCTTCTTCAATGAAACTAGAAAATCAGAGCTGTTTGACAACATTGATCTGGTTGGTAAACAACTGATAACTGACCTTCTCTATGTTTCAGTAATGTGTGCCTTAAGCAGTGACCTTGTTACCTTTCTGTTTGAAAGGTTGAGCCTGAATATTGACCAAGTACTTAAAATGGAAAGAAACCCCCAACAAGCCAAATTTAAGAAAAAAAGATTAAAGACAGATTTACTGATCAAAATGTGTTGGTTTTTTAAGTTTAAAAAACATAATGGCGTACAAACACAATTCAGATTGCTTCTGTGTGCTGAAAATTTCCACCAGGAAGCTGAAATTTATTCTGTTAAAAATATCAATTGTAATGTTAAATCTATTTGGTGGTATGATGATACAAGTCTCCTCACCACGTGCCCCATCCAGTCTTTCCTTACTGGGCTTTGAGGTCTACTCTGAGTTCTAAAACCCTCTCCTTGTTTAATGTGTCTTTTGGATTCATTCTATGTGCAATATTCAACTACTGCCTCAGTCCCCATCAACCCAAGCATTTGCTCAGTGTGCCCAAGGAAACCAAACAGACTATTCCTTGATGCTTGTGCCAGAGCATATGAAAAGGTCCAAATATCTGATAGAGCAAAATCAACTCTATAAAATGTTACAATTAATTTATGATTTAAAGACCTTAAGTCAGTATCGTGCAAAGCCCGTTTTAATAATATTCCTGTGAGGGAGGGTTGCAAAAGGTAGTTCCCCAGGAACTGTTGTGGAAAGTCTCAAACTATTTTTCGAAAGCTTGGAACTAATTTCTAGTTTATATAATTGATCAAGTCTTTTATTTTTGCCAAATGTATATTCCTAATAGTAACCTGAGCAATATAGAAATTAGAACTGAAATCAGCTTCAGTTTTGGTTTAAAAGCTTACAGAATTACTGTCAAAATTTAAATCTTGCTTTGCCTGCCAAAACAAACATAATTCAGTTTTCCTCTTTTCCTTTCAGCTACTACCAAGCATAACCATGTTTAACATAGATTTGAAATACATGAGCCATAAACCCCATACCCATTGTACAGAGTACACACCATTACCAAGAATTAGTAGAGGAAAGCAATCAGTAACTCAAAGGTAGCTTTCATTATTAATCAAGAACTGAACACACCTGATATTATTCTCTGTGTTGTCAGTTTTTTCACAATGAGTTATTTTTGAAGAAATGTTCAGCTACCATATCTTTTAAGGGAAGGAACTGAAACCACTTTCAGTTTCTGGTACATTTAGGCGACAACCACAATGGCCTTCTAAGTCCAGAAGTTTCTGTATTAGCACTGTGAGCGCCTCTCATTCTTCTCCATGGCATTCATGCAATTGGAAGCAACCTGGGGGGTGTTGTTATCCAAGCCATTTGCAACACCCTTTATCTCTTTATATACTTTACCAAGTGCCTTAGGTCTTGTACAAACTTCAACTCTGAATGCCCTCTGTCTTTGAGAAAATTTGAGCATAGTGAGACCTCTTCAGGAAAGCTTATCAACTTGAACAAGAAAATAAATTCCATCTGTGACTTATGCATAAAAAATTGTCACTTTTTGATTCATCTAGGATCATAGAAAAGCAGGAAAATATCAACAATCACATAATGGCTTTGATACTTCTTAGACTTTTGAGAGGGCCATGGCATGTCAGTCAGAGGTGGTGTGCCTGTAGTCGGCAACATGGCAGAACAGGAGATGATTGCTGGAAAGGAGCTTTATTCATCCTACTCTGCTTGCTCGTGGAAGAAATTGGCAACTCTTTCCCCAGCTTTTTTTGAGTGCTCTGTTACAAGATCACAGAGAACCTATATATGTAATTTCCTCTTTAATCTCTGTAGGAAGTCTGTTCAGGAGGGAAACATCTAGGGCCACACAATTTTCACCTGAGCCGTGTATTTCTGCCATTGGGTACTTGCAGTATGTTTGACATCGTGAGTTTCGTTTCCCCATATTTAACCCCGCAGCCTTAGCGATCTGTAAGAACAGCTTCATCATGGAATTTCCTTGACCTTTTTATAATGAAATATTTATGTGTGTATATATACACACTCAGAGAAAGAAGCTCAAAAATTAGGCCTTTTGAGCTCCAACGACTTGTTAACAAAGTCAAGCTGTGTGACCACATTCCAGATTCTGAGACTGTTTGAGCATTCATGTGTGCACCCAAGTGCTCTGGTTGCTGGCAGAATTGCACAGGAGGGAAATCCACTGGAAATCTGTAGACTCCCTTTGCAAAATCAGCAGTTAAGAGCCTGTAAGAAATTCCTCTTTCCTATAAGGGAAATCTTAAGCCTAAATTCTCGAACTGTGTCTCAATGTGACATTTGTTCAAGGTTATTTGGAGTTTAAGGTGTTCCAGCCACATCATAAGATCCAGTCCCTGTTGTGCTGACAGCACTGTTCACAGGCTGTGTTGAGAACTGAAGAGCTGATTGGGCTTTGCAAGGACAAAGATTAGAAGCTACAATATTTCCCTGACCCATTGTGAAAAAGCATTGTCCAAAACCAGCAGTCCTGGTGCCAGTGGGAGTGGAAGAGCAAGGGGAACATGGAAAATGTATGAGCATGAACAAGCATTCAGGACCAGGAACTACAGCAGGGCGCCAGGCTCTGCTGCACTCAGGGCACCACCAGGTCACTGCAGCAGAATGAAGGGCAGTTTATATCACCTGTATCAAGCAGGATATACATTCACACTGCCTGACCAATCTGAAATGGTGTTAGGTCATAGAGAGTTAGAGTGCAAAGCATAGGCTACTCTCATCACAAAGTAATATTCTCCGTATTTGAAGGAGCTTATGCAAATACAGAGGTGCCATGACTCTTTACAAGAAAAGATCTAACCTGTACCAGCACAAGAGTGCCAATATAATGACTTCAAACTAGTGCTTTAGTGTCTTAAAAAAACAAATGCACTCCAAAATAGAACATCCCAGGAAGAAAAGGCACAAAGCACAGGACTGTGGTCTGTTAGCAAGTCATCCCTCTCTATAAATACTAAAAAGTTTGAGTATTCCTGCAAAATCCCTTCACAATTTAAATTGATGTTCACTGTAGGGGTGAGACATTCCCAAATACATGTGTGATCATTGCAACTCTGCATTTGACTAGCATAGCTCATGCAAAATTAACTGGTTTTGCATGCCATGTGATTTTCAAAGTCACGATATAGATAAAGCAAAAGCATGCATCACTGGGGGAAGTTCTGTGCCAAGAATCTAATGCCTGTTTTAGCAAATCGTGTAGTGCAACGCACAGCTCTGTAAAAGACAGCAAGTTGTGCTGAGAATCCAAAGTCCTCAATAAAAACCCTTCATAATGTTTACTTAAGAAAATCTCTGCATTGATCTGGTAGACTGAGTGTGTTAGGTTGGCTCCTGGAGTGCCTCTTCTCACAGGCTTCAGGAAGCAGCTTAAGTTTTCACCTGAAGTGGAATTGATTTTTGTCCTATGACTACTCCCTGATATTAATCAAAACAATGGAAGTGAAGACAATTGGAAGATTTGCTTCAAAAGCACAGTCCTGCATCTAAGTAAAATCCTGCAGACTAGACACCATCCACAGAATAAGAATGCAATGATAATTTTGCAAAGAAGATAAGTTCAGTCTTTTTCCCATCCTCTTTTTTTCATCCCCTGACCCCTTCACAATCTTATACTAAACACCTATAAAATTTCATACATGATATGCAGGTTCACACTTTAAACAGAAAGTTAAAAATTACCTTTAAGGCTGATAAAGTCCAGGAAATTTTAGCATGGAAGGAAACAGTAATTTTAAGAAGGCAGCTGAGCTGGGAGTTGTGTTTAATTAAATAGAAACCTAATGCCAGCTTTTGCAACAATGTTCCACTTCAAAAATATTAAAATGATTTTTAAAAATTCTAATTTCTTTTTTAACTACAAGAGAAGCAGATAAGTCCTAGAAAGATAAAGTGGTCTGAGCAGGTCAGCAGCAGAGAAAGGAGCGAATTCAAACCTTGCAGATTCCTGTGGTACCTCCATCTGCACTGTGCATGTGGGACAGCCGTGTGTAAAGAAAACGACCCAACAGGAAACATTCCAGGTTTTCTGCATGTAAATGGTTGCTGCCTCAAAATCAGCGGATGATTGATGCTGAAAATAGCATTTGAATCCTCATCTTTCATGTATCAGTTGTCGGGCACACACTGACACAAACAGATAGTTAGGAAAGAGATTTGCAACAACTGTCATCCACTGCAAGCAGCCAAAGTGTGACTTCTTCCAAGAGGAAGGAAATCATTAGGAAAAAACAATATTTCTTTGATGCGATCTTGTTGCGCACAAAACAAATGCACATGAAATTTGGCTCCCCTAAGTACTGTAAGGCTCAAAGAACAAGAAACAGTTTCCCTGCTCAGTATTGATACCCAGGACAGCACTTTCTCTTTTTTTGATCTCTTGCAGGTGAGCTGTATGTGTCTTTTTGAGTAAAAATTATTTGTAATGCCCTTCTCTCTCTGCTCCTGTCATGTTTTCTTGCTGACAGTTACCCACACTTCCAAAACCTGTGTCGCCATGTACTTCCTCCTCTCCATCCCTGCTACTCTGCCTCTCAGCATCTGAGTTATTCCCCTTCAGTCTTCCCAACAGCAAGACACATGGAGCTCACACTATGTCCTCAGTCACAGTCTGGGGGGTTGGACAGTTGGGTGGTGTTGGGTGGCTTCTACAAAAGAAAATGTTGCACTTGCAGAGAAATTCAGTGATGACCTGGTGGACACACACCAAGCTCAACAAGGATGCTCAGAAATTTTAGAATCATAGAATCATTAAGGTTGGAAATTCTTCCAAGATCATCAAGTCCAACCTTTAACCAAATACTACTGACACCACTAAACCATATTGTGAAGTGCCATGTCTTCCCATTTTTTAAACATTTCCACAGATGGTGACTTTACCCCTTCCCTGGGCAGCCTGTTCCAGGACTATCCTGAACAATCACTCTAGTCACTATAATTCTTTATACATCTTTGTATTACCAAATATTATTTTTACTTATCTGGATTGTTTTATTTTTGGTAGAATTATCATTTCATAAAAGTTGGTTTTGATATAAATCTGTGGCAAGTTCCATTTTTTTTTTCCTGCTAGAAAATAAAATTATAAAAATGCTTCCTGGAATCTGTATGACTTGTCTATGGCAAGGACTGAGGATAAAGTCTAATCTGTCCATCACAAATGTTTCCCAGCTGGATTTTAAGCCTTCTGTGTATGCTATAAGAATTTTGCTTAACAGGAACATGGAAAGGAAAAGAACTACAGTATTTTAATTTTTTTTTTTTTATTTGGAATCCTCTGAGAAAATTCATCTTTGGTTGATTCACCGGTAAGTGATAATCACTGAGGAATGCAAGCACTGGGTTTTATCTCAACTGTGCACAAATACTTCTTGCTGCTTTTGCCACCAAGTTAAGCTTGCTTTGCTTTGTGTGTCCTCAGACTATTTCACTGAAATGGCAGTGCATCATCTTTAGTTAATGATTGTGTTGCTGGGCTTCACATAAATTCTTACAGTGAATAAATGAGCATTACCAATGATAGCTGGGACTGGGATTGTTTGGGTTTTAACCCTTTCCCCCAATAAGGACATTTCTTCAATATAAGTCCTAAAGATAGTAAAAGGATTAAATTGACCACTGTGAGTATGCATATTCCAATTCATTTTCACTAATTATGTTTTGAATAACATTTTCCAGTTAAAACAGTAACACTGTAAGTTTAGACCAGACACGCATTAATGAAGGAGTTTTTTGATGCTCAAATAAAAGGCTTGAAAAAAGGAACTTACACACAAAAAACTTGCCACAATTCTTCATTCTCTCTCCCCCTTAAAAATAAAAGCAGGAGAGTGTCTGTATGTTACCACAGGTGACATCTCAGAAGTTTCTATTGATTAGGTGTAAATGACCCCACAGTGGCCAAAACCAACAGGAAAAATACTGTTTTGTGGGATTAGTTTTCAGCTAAATTGACTGGGGAAGGAGTGACCCAGCTGGCAGCAGCCAGTTGCTCCTCGACCCAGCTGTGCTGCAAAATCACAGCACTGAATGGGAAATCCAGCTTTGCTGGCCATGCCTAAGTGAGACATTCTTCCCAAGCAGCCAGATGAGGCAGGCAGACCACACTTCACAGCAGAGCTGATAAGAGAAAGCAGTAACTACATGATCAGAAGATCTCTTACCTGACCACTGCTGTAAGATGAATCTAAGGTGTCATACGTAGCAAGGCAGTCCATTAATTTTCCATTCCGTCGGCAGCCCAGGTGTACCAGGTCTTGGCAGTAAGCATGGCAGGTGTACCTGCAATCTTAAAAACCCACACACAGAAACCAGGGGAAAAAAAAGAAAGAAAAAAAGGAAACAAAAAGAAAACAAAAAGACAAAAAAAGAAATTAAAATCGTATTTAGAAATTAGTTTTCTGCAGGCAGAACACAGGAGTGAGACACATCCTTATTTGCTATGTGACCTCAGAACAATAACCACCTCTCAAGTGGATTTCCCCACCCGTATCAAAGATAATAATAGCTACACAGTGCTGGAGATGTAAATTCACCGGAGCGAAGGTGACAGTGCAGCACACCTCCCAGTGTCACACTGACAGGCCTGCAGTCAAGCAGGTCTTTAGTTAGATCAGGGCTGCCTCACTGAGATGGTCTTGCAAAAGGTCCATGCCACAAATGAGGTATTAGCTGTTGCAATGTAAGCATGAAAGGGGCATTTCTCAGAAAAGACACAACATTTTTGACTTACAGACAAAAAATTCAATCCACATAGAATTACTGCTACATACCTTTTCATATTTTAGGCTCTAGGTACTCATAAGAATATGCACATGAATATTGAAAGCAGAATAAGTGGCTTATCTGAAGCTTAATTATGCTGATAAATCAAAGAGTTACCTTCAGTAACAATTCAGAAATTTCACTTGCTGGCTATCAAAGTCAACTAAGATGGCTATTAGAAATGTAAATTCATTATAACAGGCATATGGCCCTATCTCTAGTAAGAAACAGATGATAGATACTCCCTTTAATCTCAAAGAAAGAATCACTTTAAGAGTATTTGCAAAAACAGCTTGTATTTGCTTTGAAGCCCTGTTGTGTTTGCTGGTTTTCTGTGTAAGCTGGGCAGAGTTCACGATGCCATCTTTGTCTAGGACTGAATGTCACTTTCTATTTTTAGGTTTTAAATTGCTTATAATTTTGCCAAAGAGCAACCACTTGCTCTTCAAGTTTCCGTGCTGGGGAACATCATGCTGTTTGTTTTAGAACATTTCGGCTAAAACAATTCAGCCATTTCCAATAATTACTTTTGGAGGAAATGCTTTAATTTTTTCTAACTAAGCTACATTTTTTTTTTGTTTTCTTTGTTGTTACAAAGCTTTACACTTTCAAGATTTATTGCAAAAGATGAATTCTGGATGGGCTTTTTTGTTCCCTTATCAGCTTCTCAAAAATTTCAGTTTCCCTTATGTTTAATTAGATTCCCATTGCAAAAAATAAATTCTTGAACCTTTGCATTTCCAATCCATACTCATCATGGTGCTATGGGGCAAGATAGCTGAGTGTCCCCTGAAATTATATTCCTCTTGGCTAGGGACTAGATCTTTAATGTAATACCCCTGTACCATGAGACCATTCAAAAGTAAAAATTATAACATGATTTAAGTATAAACCTGCACTCAAATTCCTGTGCCTGATACACAATTTATGTTACATTTATGTTACATACATAATCTTGCATTAAGGCAAGATTAAGTGTATTTATTTGGCACAAAGTCAGCCTGTCAAAACTTTTTCAACACCAACATCCCAGCAAAATGAGTCTATCCTGGATCAGCAGTGAGGCAGATAACTGGGATGTTTCTGATCTTAAAACAGACTGACTTCATCACAACAACTATATCACAATAATATCACTGTATCTCAAGTCACACTCCTCTGGAGACGTCAGCAAATAATTTCCAGCTAATTATGGGTTGCAAAGGACCCTGTTGCAATATAAATCAAAGCACTGAAAAAGACTCAAAGTCTCTAAAACAGTCACTGCATTTAACGCAGAATTTGAAAAAGCTGAAGCAATACAGAAGACTATGGAGACAAATAAAAAGAATGGTTAGGCAGCTGTTTGGTGCCCAGGAGAAATTACCTACAGCTGTAGGTACAGAAATTACCTACAGTTGTAGGTACAGAAAGTACCTACAGTTGTAGGCAGAGAAAGTACCTACATCCTTGTGTGATGCTGGCAAGCCACGTTAGGCTTGCTTCAGTTGCTGCCTAATTTCTCCTGGGTCCCACATTTTTTTTAATCCAACTTTTAGTAAACATGGAGTATTCCCAGCTGCAGCTGAAGTCAGGGAGAACTGTGCTTTTGACCCAAATGAGGTTTCCCCAGGGCTCTGTTTTATGCTTATGCATCTAGGATTATTTTTCAGATGATTCATGCACGTCATGAAATTCTGGAGGAGACAGAAGACTCATTTTCATGGATGCCTTGAGAAGTGAAGGATTTTGTCTTTGGGAAGGAAGCCCATAAGACACAGTGGAAAAGCCAAGAGGAATAAATAAAATTCAGAGCCATTGTTTATCTGGAAAGAGAACAGGGCATCTCCACAAGAAAGCCAGGATCGGAGCAATTTACATAACACTGCAAAAGCAAAAGAAGATAAAATGAAAGTAGTATTTTAATTTTTTTTCCCCCCTTAATTTCTGTGTTTTTTACTTTGCAAGTTCAGTTCATTTATCTTCTTTAGAAAAAACGCTTATGAGATTGCCCTGTATGGGCACCTTACAATTCTTTCAATTCTCCCCCTGTAATTCTGACAGAGCTGGCCATTTCAACTACAAATGGTCTAAAAGCTAATTAAGTTTTATGAAAATTATGTCCAGGCTAAAGGAGGGAGACCCAAACTAACACCCACACTCAGGGCAAAGCTGGCAAAATTCAGCCATTACGCCATTGGCTGGCCATGTCTGGCCAACCTGCTACTGCACATCACCTGCGTGGTGAGGAGGTCATGGGGAATCTCCTACAAATCTGTAGGACACCAGGGTTCACTAATTTCCCAACTTCCTATGACTGCACAATTGTAGGTACTGAGCATGCACCAGTTCACAAATAATATTAGCAGAAAATCTGGTAGCTAAACAGTGTTCTGAAACAGGATCACTTATTCAGTTAGGAAACATTAACTCTCAATGATATTTTGTTTGCCATTTATATTCATTTTAATTTGTGAGTCCATAATGTCATTTGCAAGACAAGCCCATAACTTCCACCTGGTTATTACAGGCATAATTACAAAAAATGTGAAAGCTTCATCTCTAAAATTGTTTCAATCTTAAGCTAGATTTTAACATATTGTTTATAAGTTTAATAAGCAAGTTTAGAAAAAGGATGGTTTTTTTCCTAAAACAGTGGATTTATGTATGATCTTTTTTTCATATATGTTTTAGCTTTAAATGTATTATTTCATTCCAGTTGTGGCATATAATGTTCCACAAAGGTTTAGACAGCATCAAATTTTAAAAATACTTTCTTCTGGTAAATATTTACTGGAGCACTCCCAAAATTTCCATTAGTTCAAAAAGTCTATATAATTCTGCAAAGACTGTTATGGTCATCAGATCATGGATTGTGTATTATTTCTGCTTCAAAAACAATCAGAATCAGGTGCTCTCTCCTGATGCGGTCTGAAATGAATCCTTTGAAATCAGACTCTGGGGACTCAGTACATTTGATAAAAGCATTCAGTGACAATTAGGAAAGCTAATAGTTTTATTTTACTGGTGCTCAGACTGTCATGTACACTGAATTTATGTATTAAAATGATGCATCAATGTGTATTAATTATGAAAACTGTCCTGAATTATTAAGAAATGCAAACTAAGTATCTATTTATTAAACATATAAATATTATGGTTTGGAAGTTTCATCGTCAGCTACTGAGACATAATGAAGCACCTTATGATTTATTATTCTATTGCAACAATGTCTTTACTAGAGTCATAGAAAAAAATAACTTATATTATTGCTAGAAATCAACACCACTCCTATCCTGCCCTAGTAGGGGTGAACTGTAAGGCTTCAACATGTTAATTTTACATGAATGGACCCTACCCGATGTTTGGGTTTCTTCACCCAAAACTTGACTTTGCCTGATAGCTTGTAAATAGCTGTTTCCATAATCAATTTGCTCCAGAGCAGTGCAGCAGAAAGCAAGAAAAGAAACAGGCAAGAACCCAACAGATGCTCCAACATCAGAGCTTAGTAACTAAGTATTAATAAATCAGGCAGAGGCTCAATAGCAAAGTGTCTCTATCCTGCTGTGGTCTCCTGTGCCTAGGCAACTTGTGATTACATTTCTGTGATGGCCCAGACAAATTTAACTTCCAAATGTATATGCAAAATGTACATTGTGCCTAAACAACTGAAGCACATGGAAAGTTCAAAGCCAAATTTGTATTACTTTTTGCATTATTTATCAATCACAGTAAAAAGTCTTTATTAGAAAGTGTCAGGAGGATACACAACTTGGTCCTGCTACTGTGTTGGGAAGTTAGCAAGTAAAATCATCCTTACATGAGAACCTGTGGCTTGGTTCTCAGCAATCAGAAGACAGTTTTAGTGCTGTGCTTGCTCTATGGAAAGTATGCCTGTAAAGCTTCTTGGAAAAATTATTCAAACTATATGAGGTGTTTAGTGCTTTAATTTTTAATAAATTTTCAGCCAACAAGTAACAAAAGGAAGAAGAATGAAGTTTAGCTATATTTCTCCTGCACAACAGAATTGAACTGTGTTGTTTCTACAATACATTGGTATGAGCATGTCACATTTCAGTTAATACTTAATATATATTGTGTTGGTCTTTTTTTTTTTTGCTGATGCTTAAATGTCTACATTCTAGTTTGATGCTGAAGTTGCTAGAAAGATCTTTTTTAACAGTTTCACTCAGTTCCGTAATGGAATGAGTAACCTATTTGAAATAAAACAGCCTTCAGAAAGCTCTAAGCACAGCTACTAGGAGGTGGAGATCTGCTGTAACATGAGTTTTATCTCTCTCTTAAATACTCTTTATTTCTGCTTGTTTATCTGTTAGTCACACTTAACATCAGTCTGAGATTAAAATAAAGTTCTAACCATATTTCTCAACTAGTGATTTTTTTAGAGATCACTGTTATTTACAGATAAGATACAATTTCTGAGATCCTTATGGCCATCCTTTCCCCTGAGGGATCTTTGTGTGTATTTTGTGCTCCTTCCCCACTGGGAAGCTACACAAGGCTTAGATCGGATTGAAGTCCAGCAAAGCCCACATCTTCCAAACTCCTGTAAAGCTGTGATTGTCTACAAGTACCACTTAAGGTCGTCTGCTGTGTCTCTGTAGACTCTGCTGTCAATAGATACAATGGCCATTCACAGTCACAGGTCAAGACCCTTTTTGGGATACACACTTTCCACAGAGAGGATCCTCTGTCATTTTCCCAAGAACAGAAAGACCATAGAACCGGCTTAACTTGCTGTCTAGGGAAATTCTCCAAGAAGCACTTGAACTGCAGCTCTATCTGTAAGTGTCACAGCCTAACTCAGGGTCAGGAACCCTGCCTTGGAAACAGGATAAGCTCCTCTAGCAGTCTCTATTAAGAGACTGTTAATGCTCTATTAAGAGCATATATTTGTACCTCAGCAAAAGACAAGTGCTTTAATCAAACTGTCCAGGTTCCAACACAAATGCTTGTGCTGTTTTTGTTTGCCAAGTCTTTCACTGCGATGGAGTTTGGGTACTGCACAAAAAAAATTGCCATATTACTCACCAGTTTCAGATTCAGAGTTTTTAGATAACAGTTTATCTATCATCTAGGCATGCAAAAACCTGACATGCAAAGGACATTACATTTGTAAAGCAGGAGGGCATTATCAGCCTTTTTGTAATAAGAAAACACTTCCCTGAGTGAATCACTGAGAACTTCAAGGGAGGCCCAAAGGAGAAAAGAAGGTATAAAAATCTTCAGCCTGCATGAACTTGGGACTGTTTGATGTCTTCACTGTCTGGGAACTCAGGGACCATATTTCTGATTTCATGCACCAGATAGCAAATAATTGGTTAATACTTAAATTCAGCTTCCCATCTGCAAAACAGGAAAGAATGACAGGTATTTTAGAGTAAAGAGCCTGAACTGGATTTTTTTTTGTTTCTGCTGCTTGTACCTCTATTAACCTCCAAAATTCTGTCATCTATCTTAGAGCCTTTAAATACTTTTTTTTTTTTTGTATGAGCTAATGTTAACATGGTTTGTGCCAGATGGTTTGCTAGATAACTGGCAAACACCAGGACACGTGTTCTGTGTCATGGTCATCCTTGGCTGGGGAGGGGAGATCAGGCAGGCTGGCCAGGAATGGCATCTCAGGGCAGCTCACCAGCCTTTTCTGAGAAGTGGAAGGTGACATTGCCATCCAGCTGCACGTTGAAAAACTGGCATGTAGGTGTTAGCATGGATAAAGCATCTCTAAGAGACCACTGTTAGCCAGGTAAGGTTGCTGGCAGCTGCCACAGAAGGGTCAATGATTCAGCTACTGAAATCTACACTGGTTCTCAGATGCTTAAATGTCTCTGAGCCCTAAGCGACCTGGCCCTAAGTGACATAGGAGCATAAATCCCATTGACTTACTCTGGAGTATTAAAGAATTAAAATCAATCTAATTGGTTAATAAAGCTTGTTTGTATTTTTATCAGTGTGACAAAACTCAAGTCTTCTCCCTCCTTCCAGCGTCTGCCAACATGATCCAGTGACGACATGTCACAGGAGACTCTTGCACAAACATGGGATCCTACATAACCTGCCTATAAACAGGCTTCTGCTCCCAAAATCTATTAAACTTCTTTTGGCCAGATACTGCTATGCATACAGTGTTGTTTACAGTCACCACTCCTACAGAAAGAGAACACCCAGTGTTTGCCAGACTACCCTGAAATAATCACAAAATCTGTTTGCAAACAAGGCTGAGAATATTCATTTCATTCAATAGAAGTATGGGTTAAAACATAAAGTTGCAATAGTGGAAATACTGTAACAATTAAAGCCCAAGACAAGAAAAATCGAGTTTAGGTTATGTTTACTTCTCACAGACTCCTTTATCTGTTTCAGCATCATACCTAGCTGGAGAGCTGGACCACACCCCCACCTCAGGCTGTACCATAGCTATCATGATTTTGGGAGCTCTTAGTATGCCAGTTTCTGGGAGGCAGACTGAGAGGGAGATGGCTGAGCTCTCCCTCCCCAGGAAACCTGAAATGCCTCCTTCCTGTAAGGACTCCCTGTAGGTACCTGGGCATGGGAACGCCACAAAATAATGCCAGAGTGTGAGAGAAAGGAGAAGCCTCTTTTCTCCTTTAGCCCTCTTCATATACAGATATCTATAGCATTCTGTAGTTTTTTTAACTTCCAGCTTACAGCCTCAGAGACAACTTCCTTGTGCTGATTACATTGCTTTTGCTCTGAGTGTCGAGACTCCTACTTCTCCATGCCAGATAGAGGTGGGGAGGCCAAGTTCCTCTGTGCAGTAACTCCAGACAATGAATTAGAGACAAAACTTGGCAGATACCTTGACATATCACCATGTCTGTCCTTTCATGACAAGCTTCAGAGAGTGCTTTTTGTACACCTGACCCAGTGAACCACAGACCCCTCTCACATAGGCCCATAGGCTCCAGAAAACCTGGGGGACCTGGATAGTGTCAGGCTTTACTGACCACATGTACCAGTGACAAAACCAGGGTACCACATAGGAACTGGATTTCTTCTTCAGCTCAAGAGCAAAGAGATTGCATTTCTGGAACAGAAAACAAATCTTATTCTTCATTTCTGAACTACAGTGAAGTAATGCCACACACACAAAAAAGTGCTCCATAGGTAAAATCCTAGATTTGACCTGTCTTAGAAATCAGCTTATGATAGTTCATTTACATTTGATTTCCTACATAAGTATTGATTTTAAGCTTCCTTGTGCAAGCCTGCAGCAGCTGTTGGGTATCTCTACACATCATTAAGCAGCAGAGGGGAAAAGCAGAGGGCTGAGCCCCTGGCCAGCATCCAGCTCGTAGCCTTGTGCTGTGCCACACGCAGCCCCCAGAGTCAGGCTGGAGGGACAGATAGCAGCAGCTCCCCAGCAAGTTCTGGCTGCTCCACCTTTTACCACCTGCTCCATAAGGCCAGGCAGCCAGAGGGGTGTCTTGGCATTGCACTGGGCTACACTTGCAGCAGCCACATGGCAGCAGAGTAGCTGGGATGGTAAAATGGCAGCTATGGCCCCTTTCCTCTGGCAAACCTGTCCACGGGCATTTGAATCCCAGCTACCAGCCTAATCCACCAGACCCAGTAAATTCTACCAATAGTCTAAAAGCAGCTCAGGTTGTCTTTAAATTAAATTAAGTTGTCATATGAAGACCACAAAATCCAGCAGCCCAGAGCACACGCTGAATTTCCAACTTCTGAGGGAACAGAGCCTGAACAAGAATGGGGATGTGGGTCTACAAACATTCACACACCTGATTTTCCTTTTGTGGTGGCTTCGTAAAATGCCATTGATTCTGTCAAAGTTGGATTTGAAATGCATACGAAATCCACCTTTGACAGAATCAAAGGCATCAGATATTACATTCAACAAACACCTGGCTCGGGAACACATTGCTGCATACACTTCTGCATTGAAAATGCAATGGAAAGAAATAGCAGAATTTCTGTTTAATAAGTCAAAAATCAGTCCAAAATATTTATGCAGTTCTACTATGAGTCATGCTGGCATCTTGGGACTTCCACTTGCTTTGACTGTCATACTCTTTCCAACATTAAATACCTAAAAAAATGGGTAGAATATCCCTTCTATATAAAAAACCAAAATTGAGCTTTCACTTTTGTATGCAAATCCAATAAAAATGCTTATTTTTGAAAGCATTTACTCTAGTGCCCTCTATTGCTGAATCCCCGAAATAGCCAGCATTACGGATACTCACAAAGCAGCACTTCCTTTTGTTTTCCTTTTAGGAGAAAAACAGTGGAAACACAACAGGAAAGAAAAGTATGGTTTAGGTCTCTCCATCTGTACACTCACAGAACTTCCTGACCAGACCTGAGTAACAAACTCCCTCTTGTTCCTGGAATTGTTAACAAACGATTTTCAAGTTCACAGAGGAGATGGAACACAGAAGAATAGTCCTGAGAGCTCAGAAGAGCTCCCTGCTTTACCGTGGCCACAACACTGGGACTGGGAGTTAATTCTGAATAGCTGCTGCAGGATCAATGATCACTCTATTAGAGGAGTGAAACAGCAGTTATATGCAACCAGGACAGAAGCCAGACTTTTAAGTGACAGGTCACATGAAACTTAAGTTTGGACTTTCTGCCAAACAAAACCTGCAGTCTCTTCTGTTTAAATGTGAGATGAGAAAAAAGTTGACTCAAACCCATCAAATTAAATTATGTTTAATACAAAAATAGTTGCACTTTTGCAGATTATCTCTCACGCCGGGTACAGCTCAATTCTAAACCTGCTTTTGCATACTGCATCCAAGCTTGGTCTATGTTTACATCTCAAGCTCTAACATCACATTATCTCCTTAAAATAGGTAATTCCGCACTACTAATTTATTAATGTTACTCTTCATAAATGACCAATTCACCGCTTTTATTTCAGGTGTTATGGGTCATAATGCCAGCCCTAAGAGAACCTTGATGCAGCTGTACTGGAGAGGTGCTTAATTCAATGCACAACAGCTGGTCATTTTCTTCCACTCCTCCTCCTGCTAGCACCGAGGGTAGCAAAGAGGTGCAGGGGAGAGAAACAGCATCTTCCAACTGCTTTTCTTGACATTGGCAAAAGAAACAAAAAATCAAGAAGAGATGTAGGGCTGCAGAGCTACAGTTCCCAAATGCCTCTATGCTCTATCACCCGTGTTAGGACAAAACTCTCTCCATCTTTCCCAGAGGTGGCCACTCTACTACTCAGAACCCCTCTGCAAGCTCTGCATGCTCAGCCTGAAAGGGCCACACTGACCCCAGATACTGCAAGGGCTCCAGTTTACTGTGGGGGTGACCAGGAGAACTTTTTTCACCTAAAAACACCGGAGTTATAGGCGCTCACTGGAAAGTTACAGTATCCATGCAGGATCCATACAGGCCTGACCGTAGGGACTGCACAGGTGTCACACACCCCTGGCCTCAGGGAGACAGGGAGGCAATGGCTTTCACCAGTTGGGTTTTGACAAGGTATGCTACCTCTACATACCCAAACTATTGCCAGAATAATCCAGTTAAAGAGGCCACAGAAGGATGTGGGCACTTACAGCATAAGCCGTCATATGTCAGTTGGTCAAATATGAAAACAAATTAATTTACAATTATTTTAACCTAAGACAATCTAAGTTGACATACTGAGCTAACATTGTCCTCCCATCCCATATGTGTTATAGATTTATTTTGTCAGCTGGATATATTTTGAAGAGAGCACTGAAAGGTTGGCTTTTTGTACTGCATGATCAGTTAAAGCTTTATATGTTAATTCTTTGAGAAGGTAGCAAGTTTAAAGCAAGTCATCATACCCATGTATGGATTTCCACTTATTTTCTAGAACACATACCTAAATGCAATTTTATATTAGATGCTTAGCCATTCATACCAAAAGTCTTTTGAAACCAATCAAAATATTCTAACTTTAACATTAGAGAAGGATTAAAGGAGTAACTCAATAGAGCAGAAAAGTTGCAAAAAATGTTAATGAACAGCAAAGGGTAAAAATAACTTCCAGCTGCCTGAAATATAATCAGTTTAAAATTCTGTCCATAAATTTTCACTTTCTGCCCTCTGAAAGAACCTTCCAAAGTACCTACTAGAAACAGTAGCTCAAAATGATGAGAACTCTCACCAAATGAGAGCTGAGAATAAAGGTCTTCATGAGCTAGCAGAATTTGGCAAGAAACAGGACAGAAAATCACCCACCTCAGACAGACTTGATTTCAGTAGTTATTTATTCTAATGGCTGCAGAACAAGCAGGGTTTGCTTGGGGCAGTTTTGCAAAGTAAAAAAAAAAAAATCAGCGATCATCATGTTTTTTATGTTTTCCACAGAATAATATGGGATTCTCTTCTGAGCATGTCTAAAATCTGACTTAACAAACTCCCTCTTCTTGCTGGAATTGGTAACAAACTAATTCCAAGTTCACAGAGGAGATGGAACACAGAAAAATAGTCCTGAGAGCTCAGAAGAGCTCCCTGGTTGTTTTTTTTAATATAAGCCTAAAAAAATATCATAAAGGTTTAAATCAATGCAGGTCATAAAATTATGTCTTCCAGGGGGGTGCATTAGTTGCTTAAGGAGAAACTCATGAAACAGTAACAGTTGTGAGATCTGAGCCACAAAATTATCTCAGACTAATCCTTAATTGTTAAAAATTATCTTAACATCTTAAGCAAGAAGATTTATGTGTCTTTCAAAGCTTTTATTATAGATTCAATTATCATAATATTAAATATTCTTATTTTTCCAGACCCTCTTTAAATCTTGTTACATTCCTGACCTCAGCAGCATCCTCTCGTAATGAGTTCTACAATTTAATTACATACTGAATTAAAAATAATTTTGTAAAATCCTTTTATCTGCTTTATATTTGTCACCCCTCACCTTATTCCTCTGCTATGAGACAGAGAAAACAGGACTTACTTGTCTACTTTGAATTTTTGTATCATTCTATAGTCTTATCATGGCCCTTCATGATATTTTTTCTAATTCCTTCATCTTTCAATATATCTCCCTGTACATACATACTTTATCATGATAAAATTTCTAGTCACATGATGTGCCAGCATAAATTCTCCTAAGATGCTCTAGGAAAAATTCAAACATATTTCAAAGAAATGAAGGCTCCAGAACCCTAAAATCTACATCCCTCAGTTTAAACCTTTTATGTGTGCTTGATCAAACTAAATGCAGTTAAAAGATTATCAGCTACATTTAGAATATTCTGAACCATGGCTAAGACATTTTTTTAATCCTTCAGTACGTAACTTAATCAATATCAGCTACTGAAGAATGCTCACAAATTTTCTTCCTTCTTTTATAGCTTTGCAAGGAGCACATTAGCTTGTAGGCCAAAGTCTGTGGTCAACAATCCCAAAGTACCCATCCAAGGACAGGCTGAAAAGCTAACAATTTTTAGGAACAGCAACCTAATTATGCTTTGACAGCTCTTTCTAAAATTATATCAAATGCACCTTTCTGAACACAGTGACCTACAACAACACTAAGTTCATTGTTATACTTAAAAAATAATTATGTGTTTTGGCAGATTTTGTTTCTGTGTCAAGCAGAGAGGACAAGGCATCCTGAGACATGGAGTGATACAAGCAGAACAAAAGCAGCAAGTCTGAGGGTACTATGCAGAGGCACAGTGCCCATCTCTTGGTTACATGATGAATGAGATCACCCAACATCTATGACAAAGCATAACAGAGAACATAATCTCTGACCTTCCTAACATGTCCAAATAATGAAATTTTCCCTTTTGTTGTTGTTAAAATGTTAATTTATGTATTAAGGCACAAGTGGCTAAAAATTATCAGTAAGTATTACTGAAAGCTTTAATTGCCAGCTAGATTATTCATCCATGGGACAAGCCTAACGACACAGAATTGTTCTACTGGGTCATCCTGGGTCCTAGCTCATCCTGAATAAAAAATTCTCTTAGTGCCAGTCTTGGAGGTAAAACCTACCAGGAAAAGACATCAAAAAAGTTGTTGGATTCTAGGAAGCAAGGGTAAATCTCTGTGTACCAAGGGACGGTAGTAAATTCTGCTCAGGGTAGATGGTCAGTACTGCTCAGAGTAGGCTTTTGAGCTGACTAACTCTCTCAGGAGGACAGAAGTGCACCTTGGTAAAGAATTACCAAACTGTGATGTTTCAGAGTAGAGGAAGCTGAGGAAATGGGTAGTTTTGTAATTCACCCAAAACTAAAGGGAAATTCTGGACACTGAAGAAGAATACAGAAATGTTTGTGGACTTCAGGTTAACTAACAGGTGTAACTTGCTGTCTTTGTACAGACTAAAGAGCAATCAGGAGCTGTGTCTCCTCCCCTGTGAGAGGAGCATCGGGACTTTAGCTTCCAGTTTATAAGATTGGCTTCTGTAAACTTGCAAGAAATTTGAGCTGAATTTTAACACTGAGATGTTTTCTGCTTGGACTCAACCTTCCGCTGAAATTACACATTTCCATCAAACCCACAATTTTGTGACAAATATCTCATTGCACGGGTTGCAAAGGACTTCAGGGCACTTCAGACACTATTTACAAATTCAGTTCAAAAGAGGTGCTAAAACATACACTAAATTTATAGTAAAAAAGGTAAATTTTATTCAAACCACCAGATGTAGAGGGAGAAAGAAGGCAACCCACAAAAAGCATTATTTTTAAAGCACTCAGAGTTCACCTCTTTTCTTGTTACAAGTCATGGATGCAATTTTTTTTTTTTTTTGCAATACTGGGGTAAAAGCTAACTAGCATGCAAACATTTTCACATGTGTGTAAGCCAGCTAGCAATTAAAGCTCTCAATAAAAGTTATTGATAGTTTTTACTATCAATAATTAATAAGGGATGCAGGAATGATCTGATGTGTTAGGAGGACTCAGGATGATTTGCATGTATTAGGAGGACCTGAGATTACCAGTATTCCAAGAATGGTTCGAAACTCTAGATTAATCAAGGAAAGTTTCATACAGACTTCAATGTCCTGGGATTTCCTTCTGAAAATTTGTGGACTCCTTTGGGAAGAAGTCATGTGTCATTTAGACACAGGGCCTAACAACCTTACTGTGACAGATTTCAGATGGCACATCCCCTTTCAAGAGTCACAGATCTGTTGTCTTAAGTACAGCACTAAACTGCTCAGCTGTGGAACTGACCCAAAGTCTATGCCATGCAAACACAAACTTGTTATTAATGTTGCAGAATTGACAAGTTCACCATTCTGTTCCAAAGAGTCCCAATCAAAAGAAATCTGACCTTGTAGAATTACTCCCTTAAGAAGAACAGAAAGAACTCGGCTTCCCCCACTATGGCAGTGCACATTCTTCCAACCCCCTGAGAACACGCCTCAGCCCCAGCCTTCACAGATCATGCTAAAGGGACAAAGCTGTATTTGGGCTGTAAGGGTGTTTATGAGAATGTTAATCTGAGAGATGCAAACAGTTTTCTGCCAGGCCTGGCCAAGGATCAGAGCACTGAGATGCAGTGAGGAACAACGCCATTTACTAACTGGTGAGCTGAGCTGTACTGCAGTTCAGCTGATAAAATGGAAGAGAAGGCAAGTGCATCAGTGTTGAGCATAAGCCCCTCTAAGCTGTCCATCACTTTGTGTGAACTCTGGTACATTAAGTTAAAGTCTTTAGTCAGTTCAATCTTTGCACAGCCTTCTAGATCAATTAACAGCTCAAGGCAATTCTAAATAATTTTCAGGCAATTATTTGAGTCATATTAGAGCACCTATATACATACCTAAGGGAGAAACACGGCAAAAACAAGATACCAAATATCAGTGATGTGAATAAATTATGCAGCTGCAAAGGAACTCTTTGTCAGAACAAGCCTGATGAACCTTCTATTGCTTTACCAGAATATTTTGACAGTTTTGCCTAATGAGCCTCTAAGAATGAAAAAATGCAAACAATTGTGGCCTGGAAAAGTTAACCAATTCAAAGGAAACAGATTTTGTTTTGTTTTGTTTTGTTTTGTTTAGCAGGAAAAAAATCTGGGGAAAAATAGCAGCAGACTTACCAGGAGATTTCCAGAGAAGTTTTACCGTCCTTCTTCTCGAACTGCTCAATGATTTAGGAAACCAGTAAAAAAACCGTGCTATCCTCCTGATGGTTTTGTTCAGATCATTTCTCACTGCCATGGCTGAAAGGGCTCCAGTGCTACACCAGGAACAAGAGGCACATGTGTCCAGAGGAGAGAGGAGAGCCCACCAACACCCCCAGCGAGCGCGCTGGCTCTGAGCTCAGCGTCAGCCAGCACGTCTCAGGACCGCCTGTTAGTCCTAAATCCCCTCCCTCCCCGTCACTCCGCTCAGAGCCCTCCAGACCTCCCTCTTTATTACAAGAAGCAGCTATTTTAATAGATGCTTCAGCTAAAGAAAGACCAATGCTCTGCAGTCTTAACCTGTTACTGTGTTTCCAATGATGTTAAGACATGTTTTCTGCCGGAAAGGCTTTGAAGGGCTCCTTTGTTCATCTGTAGCTACCTTTTCCAGGCTGAAAACAAATAAATACCAAAACTGATAGTGACAAGTAGTCTTTCAAAATCCCCTAATGTAAATCAATAGATTTCCTCTGGAGAGAGAGTCTCTCAAAGACTTTCTTCTGAGCAGCAGAAGGTTCTGAGCAGCAAATTTAACAGCGATTTCTATGGATACACACATTTTTCAAAATGTGACTTTATCTTAACAGAGTTTAAGGCAAATATAAGAGTCAAATCATTCACTGCCACAATTTACTTAAAAATTGAGCATCTATTAACATATCACTAAACAAAGAAATTAACAGCATCTCAATACATAGCCTACGCCTGCTCCAATCATAGTACATATTAAATTGTAAATCCAGAGATACTATTTACTGCAATGCCCCCTGCAACATTTATCACAACTTCTAAAATACACTTTTAAACAGTAAGCCTATGTAACAATTTCCCAAGGACGGTATGATTTCCTTGACTATGTGTCCAGCTTCTCACATTTGATTTTATTTTTTTTTCTTCTGTTAGATCTGAATGGCAGAAATCCCTGGAAAATCAAGACTAATGTCATTACAAAACAAAGGTCCTTTTGTATCAACCTTTAAACTACAGAAAGTAAGGGTTTTGTTGCACCAGCTATGTTCACAGCATACAGTTAATAAATCTTCCAGAATTCACAATGTATTTTTCTACACTAAAATATGTGAAGTATTTAACTCCATTTTATACATCTGACTTTCTAAACATACTGCTGCTAGTCAGGACTGAGCTACTGGTTTCTGATTGCATTTCCGGTTGTCAGTATGTCTCTAAAAACAAATAAACATTTCTATTTATACCGTATCTGTCACAATTCTTTAGCCAGTGTCAATGAAAAGAACAGAAGGCAGGACACAGACCATTGGATTTTGTCTCATTTGAGCTCCACCCTGTCATACCAGAAGGAATTTAGTAGCAAAGTGATGGTTTTAGCAAAGCAGGAGGTCTGTCACCCAATTCAGAACTGGAAAGGAGCAGAGTTAAAGACCTAACAGACAGATTGCTTTTCTTAGGAAATAGCAGCAGTCTGAGTGTGTACTGGCATCTGTGAAATACGAGATCAAACAATGACTTCTTTTTTTCTGAAATTTTTACATATAAAATTGAATGAAAATCAAAGTGGCATAAAAAACCCTGTACAAGTTCACACCCTAAGTAAATATGTAATAAATTGACTAGTTTTGCAATTTGTCAAATAATATATATATATATATATATATGTATATATATATATATCCTTTAGCAGAAATGAAGGGGACAGGAATATTTTTTTTACTTTATAGAAAATGCTGATAGAGTATCTTTATACTGGTATTTTATGAGGCTTTAAATAATATTCAGTAAAACATCCAGTTGGAACAACATTAGGGGATAAATTGACTTTGTTGATGACAGTAACAAACCTGTGGATGTTTATACCTTACAATATTTAGTGAAACAAAAATAGGCAAGAACATAAAACACTGTGTATTACTTTAAAGCAAACAGATCTTACATTATACAAAGAATGCCACTGGGATGAATCTGGCAATTATACTGTGCAACAAACCATGTAATACAGATGAGAACACAGACCTGAATTCAAGTTAAACTGAACAGCAGTGGTAGTTACAATATAGTAATTTCACAACTTCTACATCACTTTACATTTTTAGGCCATAGTTAGGCCAAAGAGAACAGCCTGCCTCCCACAGCTCAGGGATCGGGGTGTGTGATGATGATGGGGGTTCCTCTCAACCTGACCTGCTAGCTTTAGAATATGAGCCACTGTGCTGTGCACAGGAATGCACTCCTCTCAGCTGGACTCAGGAAAGTCCACAGAGCTCCTCCTAAGACAACTCTGATTCCTCACATTACACTGATGTATTATTAAAGTTAAGAATTCACTGTATTAGAAAGGTACTACACAGGGCTGCATATGTACCTTTCAATCTACTCTGACAGAGAGACAGCACAGAGATACTTTCCAAGGAGGACAAAAGGACCTGAAATGTGAGCAGACTCAGACTCTTGATCCCTGCCTCCATTTAGGGAAAAAAGCCATGTAAGGCTTTTTCCTACAACAGACTTCAACCCGCAGGTCATACTGTGCTCATCTGAGCAGTGTCTGGAGGAGGGAATGACTGCTGCCTTCATTGCTGTCCCACCTGCCTGGGAAGGGAGGTGAGCAGCTGTCCCCTCTGCTGTGCAAGCAGCCTCTGACCTCCTACCTCCCCACAGCAGCGCAGAGGTCAGAGCTCAGCGGCCCCTGTGCAGGGCACCAATGCCCACAGAGCCTCTGTGTGTGGTGCCCGGGCTGCGTGGCAAGTCACCACCTGGTCAGAGAGCTGGGTCTGCCACACTGCCCTCTGTGTCTGCCTCCCAGCCCTCTTTCTGCTTGGCAACCTGTGCTCACCAGCTGGAAAGCAAAGGGGTGCTCATGAAACATCCAGCGGTTTAGACATGTCCCTGTCTACCCTGACCTACAGAGCTCAACAGACCAGCTCTGAGCAGAGGGGGATACACGGTGACCCGGTGGCTGCCTTACTGCAGCCCTCCCATGCCCACTGACAGAGCTGAAAGAACTAAAATCACCTCAAACTAACCTTCATTGCTACAATAAAACACTCTTAAATGAACTGTAAACAACCAACAGTGCTTGACTGGAAATATTCTCTTGGGGTGTGCTGAGTTCATATATTTTAAAAGCAAATTCCCTGCTAACCAGCATTTTTTAGAGCAACACAGCAGTGCTGAGATACCATAAAAATGAAGTCTGATCATCAGGAGGAGCACACACAGTGGTGCTAGATGTGCAGCAGATGCAGAAGCCTCTGCTCTGGAGCAGAAGAGCATTTTTCCTCAGTGAGGATTTACTGCCATTTCCACTCTCCCCAGCTCTTAGGCAGCAAATGGCTGGGATGAGTAATGGATTTAATTTGCTTTAACTTCAACTGGAACTTCTCCATTTATTCTGGTTTCAGGAACAAACATCCCCACACGCCTGTTCACAGTAAGAACTATGTGTAGGAAAAGCTGAGAGTATTAAGTAGTATCTGCTTGTCTACATTGGCAAATATCCCTATTAACTAGGCTAAAAATGAGGTTTTGCTTTCTTTGCAGGCAATAATATATTTGGAAAACAAGGCAGTGTCTTTCCAACCTGTCCCAATGTGGATGTATGTCACTATGCTCTATGCCACACATGTAGGCACAGCTCAGTATGGAGAAGTCAAGCCTTCACAAGGATATTTTCCATATTGATGTACCTTGAATTAAATTCTGTTCAGCTGTATGCCAGAGTAAATTTTATCCAACTATAAAAAAAGGGCCCTGCCTAACTAGTCCCTGGGATTCAGCATTACCATGACACTGTCAAGACACAGCATTACTGATTTCATAACAAAACATAATTTATAACATCATGATGTGTGACAAGGCTATGCGGTTGCTAGGAAGTTAATAAAGAACACAACTAATGAAAGAAAAGAAACAAAGACCTGCTGCATTTGACTTTAAATCAGTTGAAACTAGCACAATACTTCCAATTTCTAGCTCAGCTGCTCATCCCTCCCTAATCCAAATAAGCAGCTATATTTGTGAGCTTTCTAAAAAAACTTTTGATTCTCAGCAGCTGCATGTACACAAAAAGAAAGGACTAAAAATTAAACAGTGATTGGCAATCTGCAACTTCCAAAACCTTGCCTCCTTTTGAAAGGTAGTAATTGAAGAACTGTAGTATTCAAACTGATGTGAAATACATCTGTTATCAGATTTAATGATCTATTAATGACTCTTTTTGGAGAATAATTTGATTTCTCCCCTTAAGATGTAAGGAGTAAGAAGCTTTCTTCTTATCAATAGCTCCAACGAAACACATCCTGGATTTTGAGGAAGAAAATCACTGTTCCAAAGCACATTAGGTCATATTTGATTAGTTCTTGTTTAATTCTACAATATATTACTCTGTAAATAAATGTCTTCCTGCGTTGTTACATGGAAAAGAATGTCTGTATATTTCAACAATATTTCTTCTTGATACTTTTCACTATCATTCATTGTACTGTACATTCCCTGTTTTATTTCAAATACTTCAATCAGTATAATTTGTTGTAATTTGCTTTCTGTTCTTTTCCAGATGCTGGGAATGTGCAGAGGCAGGTAGGACCCGTACAGTACTGTGATGGAAGTGTGTGATGGAGGGCGTGGCTGTTGCTGTGCTGGTGCAGCTGAGCATCAGGGAGGTAATGCACTATTTCCTGGAGACTGCTGCTGGTACAACGTGCTGCACTTGTTCCTCTTTAACGTGGTTTGGTTACAGGTTTACTGCATGTCTGCAGGTTTGTGCTTCAAAACTAAAGCTGAATGTAAGATTATAGAGCCAGATGAAGAGAACAATAGTGTAATGTGAAAATAACCGATTTGTGTTAATTTTAGCTTTGCATTAGATATTATATTAGTAGCAGCAAATTCAGGGAAATTACGGAACAGTCTCTAGGAAAAGCACTTTGGTATGTAAACAGCTACACTGCATAGCAGAGGAAATATAAAACTCAAGGCTAAAACTGGAGAGAAGATACTGAGTTGCCTTGTAACATAGTTTGACACATAGGATTTGACTCAGCGTGTGATAGACCAACTTGCCTGTAGGCTTTGGGTGACTTTGTGCCAAAATTAGTAGACTTCTCAGTGAGAGCTTGCAGGGAACTATCATTAAGAGAAAACTGATTGAGGCAGAAAAACTGAAACGTGTCAAACTGCTAAAACAGTAAGTTTGTTCATCCTAATCTGGTCTGCTTAAAACCTGATAATTTTTAGGTGCAAGCAAGCTGTGACCTTCCTTCTTTAGATATCTGTATTGCAGTAAGAACGATTACATGCTGTTTGCACTTGAGATTAACCTTGTACATTTCTTCTCTCTTAGAAAAGTAGAATGTTTCTTACTTTAGCCATAGCAGCTATTAGATAATAAGTGAATGTTAAGAACAGGAGTATAAGAGAAAAATACAATACAAGAGGACTTTCACTGTAGCCCTCCATACTTTCTTCCAAGCTCCTACTCACTGTCAGGCTATGGCACCCAAGCTTCTGCACACAATGCACTTTTCCTTTACTGAGCAAAATTAAAAAGGCATTCCTCAATACTCAGTACAGTGTGGAGAAAAGAGACATGCCTAGCAGCTCCTAAAGCCACCCCGCCAGCACACTGCTGACCTGCATTTCACTGTCTGGATAAAGAGATCCTTCCAAAAAGGCTGGAGATTTCTGTTCAATGCCACTTAACAACAGAAGGAAGAGATAGATAACCACAGTCCCTGGACAAGAGCTGACCTCTAATGTTTGCTTGACCAGTGATCTTACATGTAAAATATTAGTTAATGTATTGGGGCTTCCCTCTCTGTCTGCTTGGCTCATAGCAATTCAAAGTGGGGACTGCTTCTTCCTGTCCAAGCATTAATTATTAAGGACTCTCTATTAAGGACTTACAGTGGCCTCCTACTGCTAGCCCTAAATGCAAAAAAAAAAAGCCCCAAATCATGTTAGTCATTTAACAAAAAGATATATTATCCAGTAAAACTTTCAGTTTTACCTATTTCTCCAGTGTGTTAAAATCATAGATACTAGCAATATATATATATCATGCAGGCACAAGATAATTTAAAAGGCATCTGGATCATTACATCCCACGATGAACTGTTGAACTTTGAGCATGGTATAACTGTATAAAACCTTCATCAAGTCACAGGAAGCTCTTCAAAGCTTTCCCATGACAACATCAAGTTTCTCCTTCGTTCCCCAAGACTTTCTCTAAGCAGACAATCAGGAGTTATCACACTGGCAAGAAATGCCAATATTTTTATAACTAAGATCTTTGCTTTTCTAAACACATCATTGCTTTGATGTTTTATTACACATCTTGAATGCATCCAAGGTTAGGAACACTGCCTACAGAAACACCAGTTCTACCATGTTTCTATTAGTAGACTCCTTTCTACTCCTGTATCATCTCTCGGATACTGGTGTGTTTGAAACCAAGCCTTATGTCATCTGGGGTTCCTCCCCCTGTATGTGAAACAAAACACAGGGTATCTCACATCAAGATGTCCTGGGCAGAGGAGGCTCCTGCCTGCTGAAATAATCCTCTGAAGGAGCTCCCAGAGAGACTCCAAAGCATGTGAGGAAGACAAGTGGGAAAGCCACAGACCACTTTCAGAGCCTTTCTTTTCAGTGATGGTATATGAATGTAACAGGATGATTTAGAATATTTTTCTCTTCACTGCTATGCAGTCTCAAAACAACTGCTTGTATTCTCTGTAGTCTCTTAGGTTTGCATCTGAGACACCCAGACTCTGAAGAACACCATAATTAATAATTAACCATTTATTCATGAGATGATGAAAACAAGAACAAAGAAAGGTGTTCAGAAAGAGGTGAAAGTTTTTACATGGGACAGTGTATGGCTTAGGAGTGGAAGATGGGAGTCATGTCCTGCGCCAGGCGCAGTACAGCGCCCGGTGCAGGACAGAGTTCCTGCTGCGCTGCACAGGGACTAATATTTTCTCCAGCTCTACCAGCCCTGCAAGCTCCAACAAACACTCCACTGGGGGCAGCAGACCACCCACACGCCTTCAAATCCAACAAGGAGGAAAACTGGGCTCTCTCTGAGCTGAGCTTCACCAGCAAACCCAAACCCTGACACCTCCTGCTGCTCCAGCCTCTAAGGATTCTGAGCAAATGTGGTAATTTTGGATTTAAAAGAAAATATAAAGCACTGGGGAAACTATGCATCATCTAAAAACTCTAAAAAGAATGGGAAAGGGAAGCAGACTGCCCCCATCATTACTTCTAATCTGATGCCCAGTGCTCAGTCTCTATAGATAAAGCTTTCAGAGGCTCCTTCACCTCTGAACAGCTTTGGTAATTCAAGTAGTAAGCCTTGTAGTTTCAGCAACTTAATGCCCTCATTACATTTACTTAAATATGAATGTAGTCCTACTGAAGAGATAATGAACAATGTCTGTTCTCTTGCCTAAAAATAATATGTTACACAAATTTGGTGGTCAAAAAGTGCCTTCTGGAGGGAAAAAAACCACTAATCTCTGTGATTGCTCCTTTCCTCCATATTTCACTTTCTACAGGGGCATCTATTTCTTTCCTACTCCTGACAATTAGTAGGCATCTAGATAATATATCCTATTTTTTCCTAATGTTTTGTGCTGCTGTTTGATTTTACACATATTTAAAAATTCTTGTAGTAGGAGAGCTATACTACATATTAAAATATAACATCTCTGCTCTTCAACTGCACTAAAGCAGGAGTCAGCTACTGCATATTCAGAGCCAACATAAAAACATGTTAAAAACTGAACAAGGCTCCCACCAAAATACCCATTTCAGCAGAGAAAAAACAAAGAGAAGCCCTGACACTGTGTTATACACTTCACAGGGAACACTTGCTCAAAAAACAAAGACTGAAAATCTGGTAAAAAAAACCAAAACATGGAGACGGTGTCCCATCACTAAATGCAGGAAAGGAGACACCTAGTTTTCATGGTACCTCCAAAGCATCTGCTTGAATATCTTTAGAAAGTCTGAAGTGAAAGTCAGGTAGAACCTGTAATTTCTATACATTCTCTTAAGTGAAGAGTAAAACTTCTGAAAATGTTTCATTTGGTTTCATCTGGTTCAATGGAAAAGTGTAAAATGCAAGGGAAAAGAAGAGTTACAGAAATTAACTAGGAAGTCCAGAGCAAGTGGTGCATAAAGTAATTCCTTTCACGCTCCCACCACCTACGTACACCCAGTCTGTTCTCCAGACTATGAGGAAAGTAAAACTGCTCAGAAATTGTATTTCATAGCATGGCAGCAGAGACTTTCATTCAAAGCCATGATAAATGCCTCATCTTTCAAATGCCTAATGACATGTTGATACAATGCAAGAACCTCTTACACTACATAACGCTACACACCATCAGGAAGATATAAGAAACTGAGAATTTTCACTCCAGACTACCTTCAGATTGAGAGAAAAACTGAATGTTGAAAACAAAACACACTTTTTACTGTACATCATTCCATTATATAAACTGGAATAATCCAAACTGCTTCTATTTCAAACAACTTCATGCAGAGTATTCAGGGCAGGCAAAGGAATTCTGCATTTGCACCAGGTTTTTACCCCAGATAATAGAGGTCAAGAGGTGAATAGCAGAGCAAACCTGGACTGCAAAACCAATTAAGCCTCTCTTGAAAAGGAATCCAGAACAACACCAAGAAGTCGGACACTACAAAGTATCCTTTTCAGAGGTATTTCCTTACACTTGGCTTTCTTCCTGGGCTAGGGTCCAGGAATATCAGCACTGCCTTACTTCTTTTCAAAAAATAAGTTGCTTGAATAATGTGCACCTTGTGCAATGCATTGAAATAGACAATACTTAATCTTGACTTTTTTCTTCTGTTCTTGTCTCTCTTCCCTGAATAAAATGAAAATAGTTTTTCAATTTTTTATCAGAAGTGTGAAAACTTGTGAATTCCAAACAAAAATCACACAAAAGGCAGAAAGACCTTTTCTTAGTAGTTCAGGGATTACAGCTCACTTTATGAGGTATACCAAGGAGTGTACAAAAACCCCAAGTCAGAGACTCACTGAAAAATGGTAAGAGTAAAGCCTAACCTCTACTGAAGCTCAGCTCGGGAATTCCTCAGATACATTGTAGGGAATGAAGGACAGAGATACTCAAAGAAATCCCCATTCCCATAGACAAGTCAAAGACTTTTCTATCAGAAAAAAGTCTTTATGTAAATACTTTAAAATTACTCCTTTGATTTGTCTTTTGACTGCTTCCCTATCCCAGAGGAAATTTCTCATGCCTTTTTATCCTTGTCACTACACTCATCATGTCTGACTTAGATCATGTCTAATGGCAATGACCTGACTTCAACCAATACTGAGAGAGGGTAATTTAAAGAAATATAGTATTTATGTCTTTGTGATTCAGTATCATGAGAATTTAGTACATAGGTCCCTCTTTATTACCAGATGCCCATCTGAAAGATGCTGGTTTATTCAGCTTTTTAGATGCCATTAAGTGGCTTCTGGAAACATAGTTTTATTTGAGAAATTTCCAGCACTGTTACACCTTGCCAGGCAGATTAAAATATTTGAAATGTACTTCCAAACCTCTGTTGTAATCTCTGCTTTGCAAAGGATACCCAAAGGAAACCATGGCATTTTCACAGAGGCCACCACAGAGGCCACAAACTTGGCTATAGTCCTGGACACATCCGATTCAGCTTTCAAGGCCAGTCTAGATGCACTTCAGCTGTTGAGCACAGCCATGTCTGCTGCCTTCCCAAAGGGGACACCTTCCTCTCCTATACTCGCTCACAGAAGAGCCTGTGACTGGGTGTGGACTGATACCTGGCCAGAGCGGATTCAGTGACTCTGAGCCAAGAGGGCAGCCAGTCACACACACTCCTTCAGGTCTTCTGAGCTGTCCTGATCCAGTCCCTACTTTTGTTGCCTTCAGCCACTTTATCAGCCAGATCTGTTCACCAGTCTGGCTCAACATTTGTGCCTGCCAAGTGGGTAAGAACAGAGGTTCTCACAGCAGCCCTTGTGTGCTTCAGCTGGTGTTTCCTTTCATCTCCATAGCACTTTACAGCTTCTAAATATTATATTCATGCTACATCATAAAAGCTGAATGTTTCCTCTGCTACTTAAAAAGCAATTTAAGAGAGCAGCTTGAAGTACTATGCCTCATAAAAATTGAGCTTGTCACAGAGGAGAAGGAAAAACACTGTAAGCTGTAATCATTCTGAGAAAATGTTGCTGGAAGGTGCATAACCCAATGTGACACTTGAAGTTCTTGTCATGGAGCATTTGATCATAAAAAAATTATTATTTCTAAGGTCTATTTTCACATCAGTGCACTACACATCCTGTCAGAACAAACAGTGCATTAATGCAAATGATAAATAGAAGTATTTTATTTTCACAGCCAAAGTATTTCTATTCCAAGAATAACTGTAAAAATTGAGCTACTGAAAGTGAGTGTAACTGTGAGAACAGTGTGTCATAACATAAATTACATTCATCAGCAGAGGACAGTATGAGATTATTACATCTCCTTAAGAATGAAAAAAAAAAGACTGACCTGTCTGTACTAGTGTTTCAAATATCAGCTGTTAAACAATGGCTCAGTGATGTAAACCAAAAGCAAACCACACACCTGAACATGTCACACCACTAGGGATAGCATTAGATTGTCCTAGAAAGTGCAGCAGCACTGCAGCTGTGGGCGAGGAACAGCCAGCCAAGTGAACACGCCCATGGAGATCTATGCTGAAAACCCTCGAGCTTACCATGAGGCCCAATAACGTGGCCAAAGCCTTTTCAATCAATCAAGGGATGGCAAAAAAGGACTTTTCACCATGTTGTATGTTGTCCTACTGTAAAGGACAGGAGCTAGAAGGTGAAGGAAATCACAGTATTTTAGAGTGTGGCATTGATAACGAAAGGAATGCAAAGGAGGAAAGTGCTTTATATGCAGGAAAAGGAAAACACACCTTTGGCTACTAAGAACCAGAGCCCAGAGAATGGAAGGACACGTATGTACATGCTGTGTACGTGGGACATGCGACACACTAACGCAGCTCCGCCTTGACCCCGGCGGCCGGGGAGCAGAGCGATGGCTTTCGGCAGGGCTGGCAGCATCACGGGCCTCTCAGGGCAGCACGCCCCGCAGCCTGTGCCACGCGGTACCCTTCCGCCGGGCGGGGACGGAGCACTTTCACCTGGATCACACTGCATCCACCCCCACGCCAGGCCGGTGTCCCGGCAATTCAGCTCCCGCTCAGCAGCCGTCGTGCTCCAGCACTTCACATGGCGAAACTCTGGCTCCCGTTGGGGCTGGCGGAGGAGCGCGTTCCCGGCGCGGATCGGGAGTCGCCTCACCTGGCCCCGCGCCCCTCGGTTTTGGGAGGGTCTCTCGTCC
>QUSF01000009.1:16863137-16989937 GCA_003676055.1 Chloebia gouldiae | reverse complement strand
CGGGCGGCGGGCGCGTCCGGCTGCGGGCGCGGCGGCTGCGGGGGCCCCGCCCGGGCCCGCCGAGGCTTCTCCCGCCGGTCCCGCGCGGCCGCCGCCATGCGGAGCGGGGCGCGCCGACCGCCGCCTCTGCCGCCTCACGCACACGGCACCCGCGGGCAGGGCAGCGGGAGGCGGCGGGCCCAAGGAGGCGCTGCCGCGTCCTCCCCGCGGCCTCCCGAGTCCCGCCGCCCCGCGCCCGGCAGGCACAAACTCCGCATCGGCATAAACGCGCTCCGGGCGGCTGCGGCAGCCCCCGGCACAGGGGGAGCTGACAAGAGCTGGTGACGCGCTTCAATAGGTTCCCATTAAAATGAACTGCCTCAGTCCCTTAAAGCAGCTGCTGCGGGAAATATTTCCCAGGGCTGGGTAGAGCTGCCATAACCCACACCTCGATGGGGAGGCTGTGGCGGCCGGGGTAGGCTGAGCTTGCATTCAACACTTGTGTGAACGTCCAGGAGCACAACGGTGAAGAACTGCGCCGTGGCCATTTGCAGCTCAGCCTGCTGCTGCCGGCCTTACCTGCCCACAGGCAGCGAAGTTCTTGGAAAGATGTGCACCTACAACTACTGTTGCCTGAGCTGTACCTACAACTACAGCAAATTCCACTGAGGGATACTGCCCCTACCACATTTTTTTTTTTTTGTGACTGATTTAAAAATTAAGCTGTTTAGGGCACAGAAAAATAGATGGTCGTGAAGCCTTGCCAATGGCAGAATCAGTCACAAGAGCTCCCACCAGTTAACTGGTTCCTATAAACCCTCTTCAAACGGTATTGCTATTCCCAGAACAATCTGTTCTGGCACTTGCCTCTCTCTACCATTAGAAAGGCTTCTCCAAAGTTGTAGGCTGGGAGCTTTTTGTTTCAAGTACAGTTGATGTTAATAATCTATAACCCTTTCACCACAGACAAAGTGAATGATGATCTTCTGGAACAGCCTATAGATTAGCAAAGACTTTTACTTCCCCTTTCTTCCAGTCCTCCCTTCTTTCAGCCAACAACCCCTTTTCCCCAGTTCTACTTAGGATTCTCCAGAACGTTCTACAATTACCACTTCTACAGTGATTGACTACATTAGAACTGATTGAGTTCTACCAGTGAGCAGAGACTAGGACTTTTACCACCATTAAAAGAACTAACATAGTTCAGAAAACATGTCAACCAAGTAGTTAAAAAAATAGAATTAGTGGCTCTACCATATTGCCTATGCTAGTGATTCTGTTGTGCAAGGCACATTTTCTGAACAGTTGGGTAATGCAAATTGAGTTAAAATTTGCAACTTCATGTTTCAGGTTCTCTGTTGTGCTTACAAGGAAATAAATCTCCCAAGGCAATCCTGAAATCAACAGAAAATGAAATTATGAAAAGGCAGAAGTACACACTGTACAGTAAGTGGTTGGTGATGTATTTATGTCATTAAGCTGTTCACTCATGCATTTTCACAATTCATATGAAGACAGGTTTGTTCAAGTAACAGATAATTAATATAATTCAGCTGATTCCTACAGCCCCCCAAACCAGTAAACCAGCTTCAGGAAGAACCATATATTACTTTCTATTACTTATTTTGGCAAATGAATAGCAAAATTCATAGCATCAGGACACTTAGTTTGAGAAAAAAGTTGATGGTACCAACATTATGCTTTGACTTGAAAAATTATTTGCTTCATAATAATGTAATCAGAAGATTATGAACTGATCACTTCAAGTTCCTTAGCTACTGCTTTGTTAAAATTGCTTTAGAAAAAGAAATTTTAACATGATTAAGATTACTGATATATTCAGGAAGACTAAAGCCAGCAATGTTTAAAATAAACATAAAATATAACAAAAAATTTTAAAACATGTAAAAAAATGCTGCACATATTTCAACATACAGACTATATTTTTACTACAATTAACTTTCTTTTTCAGACTGCTTCAGTATAAGGAAGTTGAAAATTATAAATTCCTCCTAGCATTTGATTTCTTTCAAGATTAAGAAACAACGAAGTGTTATACAGTTTATGCACATCTAGAGAGCCCAATTCTTTTAACATTTATTCATGTGTTTTACTGATATTCAGTGAGACTGTGGATATGAATGAACAAATGTACAAGCAGGCATTAAAACATTCCAGTTAGACATAATTCCAGTATTTTAAAACTTTTAAGAAAGTCAAAGAAAGATGTGTGACAAACGGTTGCACTCCTTTTGCATAGCTAGGTTTTTCTGGTGATAAAGACAGAAGCTGCTCACATGAGTGTAAAAATGTTTTGAATTCCTTTTTAGATTCTCACCAAGAACATTGGAATGCAGGTCATGGACATCAAGGCAAGAGAATTTCCTTTTTTTTTTTTTTTTTAATGAAACACTCATTTATAAATTTCCTAAGTTTCTTTCCAAATATTTTCTAAAAAGGAAATGAAAATGTTTTGTGTTCTGACTGGGACAGATAAGCAGGGAATAAGCATCACAAAACTACCAGATGCTATCACTGGTCGATGTTGTTTAGCTTACACCTAAATGTTCCACCAGTAATTATGGAAAATTCTAAATATAGTTGGTCCAGTTCTTACAGGTGTAATGCAGCAATGAAAAGTGTTATTGGACACTACTGAACATCCATGGTCAGGTTTCCACATGGAAGGAATGAGTTCTGTAATATTTGCATGCTCATCTGAAACAAGTAGGTACACCTATAGTATCCAAACAAAGGGATGTTTCCAGAATTTTTTGTTTTCATGTTCTCTTTCTTATTTGTATTTTGAAGCAGAATGTTTCACTTTGCATCTCTGCATCCCAATCATGTACTACTGAAAATAGTAACTATTGATGCTGGAAAATGAATATACAGTCTTACTATATTTTCCATCAAAGCTTGGTACCTCAGTTGTAAGGCAGCAGAGGGAATGGTCCCTTTCAAGATCTAGACTGGTACCTTATTTTCCACTATTCAATTACAACTGAGGTGTGATACTATCCAGTCTACTGACTGTCCACAAATTCTTCTCATACCAAATTTTTAGCCTTTTAAAAAAATCATACCTGCAAATAAGATTAAGAAGAAGCTGTTTTACATACCCACTGTTGTAGTGAGCAACAAGATTTCAGGGAAAGTCTGAAAATGCTGTACTCCAAAAGATGAATTTTTACATTCATTCTGACAAGCTGGAGTGAAAAACTTCCATATACTAAGCAGTCAAACAATTACAGACAACATGGCACCAAACATTTAGAGAAGTTAAAAAAATATTGTGAATTTGCTTTCTCAAGTAGAAGTGAGCTAACAGTTTGAATGTAAAGGAAAGAGAAGGAAAGAGAAATGCATTTCTGTGCTGTCCTATCTTCACTCTTAGTCCCTATTCACACTCATTTAAAAACATCTCATTTAAAACATTCATCATGTTCTGTGATGATTAAAGTCATTCAGCTAGACTCCTACATAATAGTGGTTGTTGAATGAAATCCAAAATACCCTCTATACAACGGTGTCTTGGAGTACTGCACGTCCTCTTGCAATGAAGACTAAATTGCATTCTGAAAAAAAAAGGCAATATTCAAAGCAGACAAATGTCAGTTTCATCAACAATACTTTTCCCTTTAGGACTCATCAGAGATCCTCCAAGGGGCTCAATTCCCTGCCAGAAGTTATTCTATCCTAAAAGTGACCAAGAAAAGATATATATTTCTTTTGTATTTACATATTATACATATTTACATTTTCTTTAATATTACAGTTGCTGAAGGAAAAAAAAAATCCTGGATACAGGTTTATTATCTGCTTTTAACTGTCCCAACAGTGTTTTTTCCCTTTGAAAAAATTTACAAGTCCTCTTCAGGTCCTTTGGAAGCTACATACAGTCCACATTCCGCAGGCCACCATCCATAGTCAAGGCACCAAATCTAAACCAAAAAAACAGTATCTTTTTAGGTGGTTGACTAGATTATAGAATCAATCTTTAATTTGTTTATGAGGTTATCCTTCCCCTTGCTACATGCCAACAGAGGCATTTGTACCTAACTTTTTTGTCTGCAAAGAAGATGGAAAAAAAGGAAGCTTTGCTCCAAGTATGGGACTGGGAGTGGGGAACAAAACAAAACTGATCCAGCTTGAAGCTAAACTCCACTCTACCAGCAATTTACCCTGGGACTTTCAGGACATACTTATTTTTATATATCTTCTTATCTTCATAGGAAAAAAAAATCAAAATCAGTCTGTATGTTACAATGATAATACCCTCTCAGGATTGTAAGAAACGTGTTTGACTCATCACTTTACTTGAGCAATCTGTAAACTGTAAAATCATTAATTCATACTGGTGTAATTCCACAGTTGTCAAAAATAACCTTTAAAAGGGAGGAATTAGAAGATACCACCACATTGCTGCAACAGTATTGTGTTTAAATTCAGAATGAATGTGTCTGTGCAACAAGAATTTTTATTATATTTATATTTTATATTATATTATTATATTTATATTTTATTTATATATTATTTTATTAGATTTTAGTATTTATAGCTAAACCAAAGTAACATGAAACAACAAATGCCACAAAAATTGCTGTAAGTTCATTCTGACTCAGCCATGTTCCAAGGTTTTGAATAATTTTTTTTTGTTATACCTCATTTGAACAGCTCAATATATATTTACAGTTAAAGACATTAAATAATCGTTCCCTCAGTTTAAATTCTGGACCTATAAAATGTACCAAGCCTGCCCCTAGTTTCAGCCTCAAAAGGGAAAACAATTGCTTACCTTTCCAAAATGTGATTGTTTTCAGCCAGCTCTTTAACAACACCTTCCATTTCCTCCTTTAGTTTCTTCATCCTGTAGTAAACAGAAGCAAATGAGAGATTAAAATTTTTTGGGATAGATTCCTGCTCTGATCACTCACCACCAGAGTTTTCAGCAACTTGCCATTATATACAAAACAAGGGACAGGTAAGTTGTTTATTTACTAAGAGACAGATGATACATTAGTGCTGTCCCCCACTCACTTCCAAATCTGTGCCACCACTATAGCAATGTAAAATTCTTGATTTTAATACAGCAATCACTAAGTCATTTAATTTGTTTTCAATTTCCCTGTATAGAAAGCATACAATATTACATCAATTCCATTACAAAATTCTCACCCAAGAGTCATTTCTACTAATGTGTTTGAGCTTGGATAGACTGTATTCATCGAATGTTTCATCCCATTGGAAGCTGCAAACATTTTCTGTGGCAAGGCATCTTGTAACTGTAATAGATAAAAAGGAAATTTTAGTTACATTAGAAGTTGTCATGTACATCTTGATGCCCACTTTAAAATCCTTTTTTAAATTCTTCACTGCTGTGGTACCGCATAAATTCATTACAGTACTAAGATGGCTGATATGCTCTAAGATGAGACCATAACAGCAAGTTTTGTATTGACATGACCAATAATTCCCTGGTTTGTTCCATCTTCTTATCTAATACTTTCATAACAAACTCTGGAAAGGAAGAATTATCTATTTGTTATGTCTGTAGATATCCTAGGGCAACAGGATCCTAATCACTGGATCGGTGGTGCAACTAAAATACAAATAACAAGTAAAATGCTGCTGTTCACCATTCCTAAACTGATTTTACAATTAGCAAGAGCTTTTTGTTCATTTATATTTCCTTTCTAAAAAATAATAATTTTACTACATGAAAATGCTCTTATTCTCTCAATCTTGAGGTAATTCTGATGTTTGCACCCTGTAGAGTCCCTGTCCAAATCATTAGTTTAACAACGTTAAGTATGTATCCCATAATCTTGACTATGGAAGCAGCATTTTTATACTTCATAAGAGAATTAGGATAATCCTCTAGGTCTTCTGAAAATATTATGGTAACAGTTGCACAGAACAGTTCTCAATGAACCCACATCCATTGCACTGATTTTTTTTTTGAGGGTGACATGCTAACATTATGGAAAAAAAACCCCAAATCATTTAAACCCACAAACTCCACCAAAAAACCCTACACCAAAAAAAAAAAAAAGAGACCACCACCACAAACCAAAGTAACCTCACCAAATTCCAAAACCAAGTTACAATTCACAAAATCCCATTATTCAGTTATTCAAAAAATAACACCATCCTGCAGTCCACACTGACATGGCAATGAAGCTACTGCAGACCACATACAGCACCCACAAAGGCCTGTATTTTAATACAACTGCATTAATGTAAGACTCGTTATTAGCAACACTACTGACATGAAAATATGCAGAAGTTTTTTAACTATGTAAATGCTTCCCATAATTTTGAAGCATTCTACCTCATTTATATAGTCCTGGTATTTGGACACCTCTTCTTCAATACCAAAACATTGGTTGGTGAGAGCCAGTAATTGCTTCCTTGTGTGAAGCATTTTCCTGAAAGAAAAAGAGTTTTCTTTTAAGAACTGCTTATATAAAAGTGGTGCAATGAACATTACCAAATATTAAAGAAATCAATAGCTTGCCTTGTCCAGTCCTCAGCTTTGTCCAAAAATGCATCATATTTGCTGACACATTCATCTTTGAAAAGAGCTATGGCTTTTGTAGCATGCAAATACAGCTTCTGCCTGCAACACAGGAACAACCAAACCAGTGTCATACTGCTTTCAAAACCCCATTCCCCTAACTTTCTGAAATCTGCAGAAAGGTTTGTGGACTTAAAATCTGTGCAGCCACCTTTATTCAAGCTGTTGTAATGTGTAAGAATTCAACGTTCTACAGGAACTGACAATTTATGTTTCAAAAATATACCCTAGCAGGGAGGAAGAAAATTATTTTAAGCACTTAGTTTGTATTTGTATTTGTATTTTTAGATTAATAAATGGTCAAATGTCTTCTTTGAGTCAGCTGGTATATTTCATAACTCTAAATGGAAAGGACTAAAGTCCTAATTATTTTACATTTGCTACTGCAGATACTTGGAACTTCTAGCATCTATGAATAATCCTTTGCACTGAGTAACATACATGCAAGAAAAAGAATATGAGTTTTGTGTCAGCCTAATTTTATGACAAGAGGAAAAAGAAAAAAGCAGAAAAGAAAAGCAAGGAAAACAAAACCCAGTTCTTGTTAGTGTGGCAGACAGTAGTCCCAGTGTAATTGCCTCGCCATGCCATGCATTGCACCAGTAAGTGTAAGGGATACTGGAACACTACAGACCGACACCTACTTCAGGTATTTCATTAAGTCTTGCATAATAAATTAAATGTTAATTAAATGTAGCAGCTAAAGTGTAGCTGGACTGGTCATCAGGAATACATACCTATCATTCAACCAGAAAAATAAAATTCAAATTGAGTGCTGCTCCCTTATCTGTCTAGAGATAAATATTGCATAGACCAGCCTCTGCTGATAATAACACACAGTCTTTAACAAAAGCCACTGCCATTTCCCTGTGGGGTCAATCAAGTATAAAAAAGATGGACTTAGGATATCAAACCTGTACAGTCCCAGGGAGATATTTCTGGCAGAAAATATACTAGTATTCAAATCATGAAAATGAAGCATACTTATTTGAAGTTTATCATACACTAAGGCAAGGGCATGGTTTTAGTAGTAGAAAACCCTCTCCTCTGCTTGGCAGTTATCCACGTTAAGTTTCACTATGGGAAAATCAAGTGGCAAGGTTGTGCCCTCTGCATGACAGCTTTCTATCTGTAACTGTCAGTAAAGCCACACTCATGGTAGGAAGAGCAAGATTTTTTTAGAAAATTATGTAAGTGGTGTCTAAATTCATGTAGCTTTTAGCAAAGTCTAGGGAACCATGCAACTGACCAGCCACTAGGAGAATAATTTATTTACTTAAACATAAGCATCTAGCATCATTTGAGGTAGAATTTTAGAATAGTTTGGGTTGGAAGGGACCATAAAAATCATCTAGTTCCAACCCCCCGTCACAGACCACTGTCAGGGCTGGGGCAGCTGCAACTTCTCTGGGTGATCTGTTCCCATATTCATCTGTTCACTGCCTTCACAGAGAACTTCTTCAGTGTATCCAACTTAAATTTCCCCTCTTTTAGTCTGAAGCCATTACTCCTTGTCCTATCAGTGTAGTTCCTGATGAAGAGCTGCTCTCTGGCTTCCCGGTAGCTCCCCCTTCAGCTGAAGGGATCGACACTAGGAGAACTCCCTGCAACCTTCTCCAGCAAAGATACCCTGCGCTGCTTCTGACCACCTGTCCATTTGACAGGTTTCCCATTTGACTTGTGTCCCACATCCCAGTCTCAAAGCATGTCTGATATTTTAGGGCAACTTAAATGGCATTAGACATCTGCATATGAAGAATTTAATAAATCCTGAGACAAGTACAGCAGTATAAAATCAATGGAGACTATGGGAGTTTTGAGACACAAGTTTAGAGCCCCCACAGATACTTAATGTGAACACCTTGCATGAGTGACAATCTTAAACAAGCATGGAGAATAGCATTAAAATTAATTTTGTGTGCTGTATTTCCTGTAAGATTAAATAATTCTAGAATTTCATTGAGCTAGTTCATATTTTACTCATCTGTAGAAAATTATCTCCACCTTAGCTATAAAGTCATTTCCATCTTACTCATCTTGCTTTTTCCTGCCTGAAAAAAAACAGGGAAGAAGTGAATTTCCTACAAAACAGTTATGCCCAGATAAAATCAGGTATTTTCCTTTTAGAAGGCCTATCAGTGCAGAAACTCTACAGCCAGAAAGCACCTCATTTTCATATGCTAGTATCCCAATGTATTTAAGATATTTAAAAGGAATTTTTTCCAAAGCAATCCTAAAGAGGTTACGATTTACAATAAAATTGATAGTATGGGTTATTGGCAAGAGCATCTGGAGGACCTGAAAGCAATGATGATAGTTCCCAAAGGTAACTTCAACACTTACTTGTCAAACTTGTGTATTTGTTCTTCATTATAAGGAAGCCCTAGGATCAGAGCAGATGACACATATTACCAATCTATCTCTGCTAGTTGTATTTATGCAAAACTCTACTAAGTTTACCCATTTCCTACACAGTTTCCTTCTTTTTACAAGTCAAAGTGGTCATACACTTTTTTTCTCCTCTCTAGACTTGCAATTCAAATTTATGCTATTAATAGTGGTGTTTCATTCCTAAGGGCTTTACCATGGTATCACACTAAGGACCTACAGACACATGCACTGTGATTAACTGTCCATACCTACCACTAATATCCCAGTCAAACTAAGACTGACCTGTGCTTCGCATTACATTTTATGTTAAAAATGAATAAAATAAATTACTTACTTCGTTCTGCTTTGTCTTTTTTGAACTGATAGTAGATGTCTGTGATGGAAGACAGCAGTGCCTGCAGCCTTTCTGGACTAGAGTGACAAAAGAAAGAAAATGAGATGGTTTATACATAAACTCAAGTACCTATCAATGAGCTTTGTGAACTACAACTCAATGCAGAATTCAATACATATAAGAACAGTAAGAAGTTACTCACTTTCTGTCTTTTGGATGCATGCCTTCCTGATTTGCCCAGGTGTCAGCCAGTAAACCACCAGGAGAAAGTTTGGTTTTGATATCTTGCAGACTAGTTTCTATGGTGCCCTGAGAGCTGGAGAGCTACATAAGAGCAAAAACGTTCAATCTTATCACTAGGTAAAGTGAAAAATTACTTGATTACTACTTGAGCACATTAATACTACAAACTTGTTTGTTTCACTGATCTCCATTAAATAATTATGTCCAATTATTTGCCTAGGCTTAGCTAGAAGCAGATGAAACAAGGTATCATTAAAGAAAGAATCATATTTGACGCTGGCATTTCTATTACTTAAAATTTACTTTCTTTCAACAATAACTTTCACCCTTTCATAAATCCCTTATTTACTTCTATCCTTATTATTCTGGTTTATTAAGAATTCATATAATAACTATCCACATGATTCATACCTTCCTTTGTCTGCAGTTCATACAACCTTCAAAATAAAAATGCACTAATCATCTTTTGTTTTTAGAATGGAGAACTTTATACCTGCTCACAGTGTATTAAGTTATTTTCAATTTTTCCTTTCATGTCTGGAAACATGAATGCACATTTCAAAGCAGATCTCTTTGAAGAGTGTTTGTGAATGTAACATTTTAGAAAGCCAACAAAGTAGTCAATTATTCCTTAAGGAAAGGAAAAAATTGAAAAGAAAAAGTAGCAAAGCAAAATATATTTCAGGGTTATAATTCTAGAGTATTTTAGAAAATTGGAATATCTTTTCAGGAACTGATTTTCACTATACTGAGCTCATATAAAAGGATCTGCTCTGTTTTCAGAAAGATATTTACATTAGTATGGACATTTTATCAACTGGCAATCTAGAAACTACATTGAAAATTCAGAGTTGTTATTCACAGAAGCCTGTGTTATCTTGTATTTGGCTTTTTCTGTAGAAACACCATTTTCAGAATGACAGGGTAACTTTGTCAGACACTTACGCGCAAGAGTTTTGTATGTATCTCTGAAATTTCATCTACTTCTGATGCTTCCAAGTTGATCTGCATCAAATTTTCATATCTGTCCAGCAAATAAAGATAGTTAAAAAAAAAATAAACAAGCAGTGACTACACTCGAAGTATTTCTTGAATCCAGATCATAACAGTAACTGCCCCTTCTGGTATATGAAGTACAGTCTGTTAAGCAACAACCAAGAAACTGACATGTGGCCAATAACAATGGAAACATTTTAGATTTAAAAAATATTCCTTGATTTTTTTCCCTACATTGGAACTGTTAAAGTTGAAACTTCCATTCCTGAATTTTTTATTCTAGTTTTATTACTTGTACTTGACAGGCAGTGGCAGCTATTTCCTTCCATCAAGTAATTTTTTTAATCTTATCAAACTAAAGGTACCTAAAAGTAGTCATTAACAAATTAATAATTCTGTGTACCAAAATGCTTTTCTGAGAAAACTTACTGGGTTAAATGTTTAAAGGCTGGGATAGTAGGACCATCTGTTCATATTGATACTTTCCATATGACCATAGCTCAAGTGCCAAATAAATTATTCAGGACAATATTTTTCCTGTTGAGTCTTATGTACATTTTAGTTTTAAAAACACCATCACAAACAGCTCAACTGCTTTCAAAAAATACATGCTTCACTCAAGTTCAATGCTTTATTTACCTTTTCAAATAAAGACTTTGTATTGTCATGCTTTGAAGGACAGCCTTGAAAAGGAAGGACAAACAAGAGGACATGTCCTTTAGAAGACTTTTATGGAGTTAGCAAAGTCAAACAAACTGAAAATCCTGATCCTTTGTAGGAGGCCAAAAGACCACATGCAAACACAAAGAAAATTTATGTTCACATGAGAACTACTCCAGTTAGAAAATGAATTTAATTTTTTTTCAAACTGCTGCTGAGATACTCTTGAGTGCAACAGAGTCACAAAACAGAATTGACAGTCTGTCAGAATGCAGGAAGAAACTATCTGAACCAAACACAGACTGATCAAGATCTAGTCCTGCCAACTAGCACAAATGGGCTTTAAGAGGAGTTTGGGTTCTCACCGTGATGATTTGTATCTAGGCTGCAGAGGTGTTATCTTGTAAGTTACCAACTTCACTATTTCACTGTTGTGGTTTTGTGGTGTTTTTGAAGCCAATACAAACAGACACACCTGGATTTTAAGGCAGGTTTGGCACACACACAGCAAATCTTTGAGCATCCACAATTACTCTGTATAAGGTATTCAATTTTTACAGGCATAGCAGCTCCAACAGGTTTAAGTCTAATTCTTAAGTCTACTCTGCAAACCCAGTTGTTCTACATATGTGTGTTAATCATCTTGTGGATAGCTGCATTTTCAGAGCAGCATGGTGAGAAGTTCAGAAAATTCCATGACTAAGAGAGCATTTGGGAAAGACTGGCAGCAGGTTAAACAGGAAACCTACCACCCATAGGAGAATGCTAAGAAGAGGTGCTATTTAAAGTTCCTATCACATTGCCTAAGAGTTACACCTTCCTGGGAAAGGACCAAGGAGGGCTGGGCTTGGTTGTTTGGGGCTTTTTTTGCAGCTGCTGTGTGTTGTATTTCAACATGAAAATTCCTTCCACACAGAAAATGCTAGTGCCTTAAAACTGTGTAAGGGGCAGTATTTGAAGTCATATGCAACCAAACACAGTGGCAAAAGCACTAATGAAAGCAAAGCTACTTGATTCTTTGTCCAAGCTTTACTATAGCTTCTAGAGTCAATAAGAGCAAATGAGCTGAGTCAGAGAAGAAATGAGAAAAAGAACACACACAGTTACCACTAATTAGTAATTATTTGTTCTTATCAGGTTAAGCAGCAAAATTAATACTCTAACTTGAGGAACATATATGACTCAATCTGCTTAAGTCAGTGCCATGCTGACTCAAATTTAATTTTTACATGCAAAAACACTGCGAATAATCATAACTTATAATATTGTTGTCACTAAAAATGATAATGAAGAATCAACATGTATGGTGTAGTGCTTCTACTCACATTTTCTCAGCTTTCTCAATGTTTCTGCTGCAGAAATCCAGCCTGATGACAATCTCTGCCTTTTTATGAACCATTTCATTGTAATCATCCTTGATTATTTCACTAAAAAAATGAAGCATTAGTCTATAACAAAAGTTTTCAACTGCCATCCTACCAGCAATCAGTAATACAGTAATAAACCTGCAGTAATAATTGCCAGGAGGAGTTGTTTTCAGTTCGAGATGCATTAACATAATCCTCATATAAAAATACCTTGTGCAAGCTGTTCAATTCCATCTGCATGTTACCAGAAGTTAGACTTAAATTATACACAGAAGAAAGTAAATTTGCAAACACCTTAACTTTAATTATTAAAAAAAAAATTAGTTTCCCTAATGACGGGAAAAAGAGAAATATAGCCTATCCTTACTCAAGGATAACCAAACCCTCACAAGATATCAAGAGATTACAGAATTATGTATTGGTAATCAAGGCATATCTCAACTTAAAAACAAAAAGCATGATGAAATGCAATCGGTTGCTTACATTAGCCATCGAATTCCTTTTCGCATCAGCTCCTGGTAAAGTAGCAAAGAACTGGCAACTCTACAGGCATAACACACAATACCTGTCACTGCCTGGAGGAAAAAAAACCCAGTGTAAGTACTGATCTGGCATCTTCTCAACAGTTGCTTCAAGACAATACATCACAACAAAGCAACACAGATTAGTAAAAGAAAGCAACATGAGGATGGTAGTTTAAAATGTGCAACTTGGCCTAAGTTTTAGTCAGGCAACAACCAAACAGACATTATGAAGGCACAGCTAAACATGGGTGTTTTAGTTATGCTGAAGCACCTGTTAGGGATGAAAACAAATCTCACAAACAAAAATGACGCAACTTACTATTTCTGTCAAAGTTACATGTACATATCTTAATATGTACATGTAATCAAGGACACATTAAAAGGAACGTGTAAAAACTGACCCTTTTTTAATTCTAAGGCTAGAGACTCTCTTAATTTACCTAATTCAACTTACAAGATTGCTGTGTTTTTTAGAATTGAGAACAAAGTTTCAGATATTTTAACTTAAAATACATTAGTATCAGCTGATGCTTTTCTGTTTATTAATTTTCAAGATTACTGGTACTTAAAGGGGCATACATTTTCAGGACTACTATGTCTGAATAAAAGGCTCCTCAGCAGTCAGTATTACACATGTATAAGTGGTTGTCATGAAGTCAAGCACAGCTGTGCATAGATTCAGTAGTTTTAGAAAAACAACCTAAAGAATGCAACATCCTTTACTTGTCTCCCACAGATTCTGAAAGTTTTTAAGAGGCAACAGAAATTCCACCCTTCTGCAGAATCCTAGCGACTCCTCTCTATCGAGCAAGAGTTATTTTTCTAATGTTAAATTTTGTACCATTAGAAGTTATGAAGCTTCTAACTAACTTCAGGACTACACAATGTCAGGATCCTTTCCCCACCAAGCACTGAATTATACAGTAACAGAACACTTTGAATTTAGAAGACTGGACTTTGGGTTTAGTTTAAAAAACAAAAACAAACAAACCCAAACCGTATTTTGCATCCAAAGTACAGCTGTAATATACTTTCCAATCCTTTGTTAAAAAATATATTTCTATCAATCAGAATCCTCATTAATAATGTTAATAAAACTATTTTAGTATGCTAATTTGAAAATTAAGTAGCTTTCATTTCAGTATCATTATCCAAGACAGATATATAACCTAAAATGGTAGTTACTTACTTTAGCCATACTGGCATCTCCATCCAAATCGTAACGTTGATGTACTTTAGGAAGTAAAACTGAAACATAAAACAAGTGTCTGTATTTTATTATTTTTGAGAAGAGACTTCAAAAGTTCAGATTGTTTTCCCTCCCCACCCTGTATACTGCTTTTATGCCTTTTAATATCATGGGGTTCTCATGCACTCCTTTAAAACCAGCCTTTGTCTTAACTGTTTTAAATAACTTGGTATCTTCAGCAAATTGTCCTTCCTTTTCCAGACTCACTTCTGAACATGCTGCACAGCACAGAATTCATGCAGATGTCCACCTGCAATCTCTCTCCATTGAGAGAGCAAACTGTTTCTCTATGTTCTTCAGCCCCATTGTTGCCGACATAGGAGACCATTCCCTTTTCCTCACATGGTTGCTTATTTTTATTGAGGCTCTTAAGGGCAGCACTTCACCAGCCTCAGGTAGCCCCTATCAACTGAATCTCCTTTGTTCTCACACTCACTGGCTCCTTCAGAAAGCTCTGTGACACAATATAAAGGCCCTGTTGATCCTTCCACAAACAGCTCACCTACCCACGCTCTTCAGCACCTCTGTGTGAGGGCCAGCTGGCCAGAGCAGTCAGTATTTAGGACATACTGACAAAAGCAACACTGACCTCTCATCTGCAGACATGTCCTCCAGCTCATCATTTATAAAAAAAGGGCTTTGGCATAGACCCCTCTAAAAGCCTCACAACGATAAATGGAAATTCAAAATCTTAATTTCTTTTTTTTTCCCCTCTGTCATGGTATTACCTTATCCTCTGAGCAAATGTACTTTGTAAAGACTTCCTCTGTTAACTGAAAGGCTAACCACATTCACAATAAATAAATAAAAAAAAGTAAAACTTGACTTTCCACTTAGTGAACAATGGCACAAAAGAACCAGCTTTGAGTTACTTTCCATAATGTTTCTTTCTACTTGTTTAAAGTGTCATATTTCAGAAAGGTTCATAACTCCAGAAGCACCACTACATTTCAGCACATTAATGTTCGGGTTCAAAGGACTTGGAACATTACAAGCACCTACTGTTTCTATAAAAATGTTCTGGATACTCAGCAGTTTTGAAAAACATTGGACTGCATACTTTGAACTTCAGATAACAACAAAAGAAAATTTCCAACACTATTTCTAAGACATAACAGACATAAAACAATTACATTAAGTAACCCAAACTATTACAAAAGATAGCTGTGAGAAAAGGGAAATTACTTTTATATACCTTCTTCATAGATTAATCCAACCATGTTCACAGCCTCCCTGCTTACTACAAAGATAGGATTCTCCTCTGTTGTTCTGGGGAAGTGCTGTGCCAATCTGCCAGGCTCTAGTATTAAGCGCCGACCTTCATATATCAGTTCTTGATTCTGAGATGGTATTTTTGTCTGTTTGTAGACCAACTCATGAAATATAGCAGCTCTATAATACAAACAATATAATTGGTAGCAGTTAGACTCGGTACAATAGCTCAGCAATTCTGACTTTGTATTATTTAAATAAAAATTGCTTTTATTTCTGGTTAATTAAGAACTGGGTTTACACATTAAGCACTTGACTGTTGTTAAGTAAAAAGCAGTAGCATGGTGCCTAAGATCCCAGGTTGCTGTGTTACAAAAATAAAAGCTATTTCCTGCAAAATATCAAACTTCCTTTCTACCTCTGATTATCAGCCAAAGCATGTCTGTCTAAACAAAATTGCTCTGGTCTGAAGGTCAGTAAAAACAGGCAACACCAGATGAGGGGAAGGAAGCCTACTTAAGTTTTCTATGGCATATCCTTTTCTTAAAGGAGATGGATGGTCTCTCCAAAAGCAGAGTCTGGTGTTTTACATGTCAAAAAATTAAATTCAGCCAGTAAGCTAACAGATAGCCAGAGTATTTCTTAAAACAGAAGTGATAAGGAAGAGCAAAGACACTTTGGAATTTTATTTACAGCAATCAACAGATACAAGGATAAGAACACATAATACCATCATACCTCTCCTCCCTAAAAAAACCTACCACAAAAGCCTACTGCCACAACAGCAACAAAAAAACCAAATTAGCAAAACCTCCCACAAAGAGGAAAAACCTTCAGTACACTAACAGGAAGGACCAGTTTGCCTCCTGCACAGCACTAGTACACTATTGCTTCTTAATACTAAAGCTAGTTTATAAATAAGCACATACGTAAATAATAATAAAAATGAGAAGCAAGATTTCTCTGCAAAAACAGTATTTAGGCTCTCTCAAAATAAAAGTGATTGAATAGAAAAGAAAAATTGAAGTGGGCAGAACTGTATTTACACATTTGATGAAATAACAGTATGTATCAGTATGTGTATTAGAAATTTACACGTGCTCTGTATTATCTGTAATTCAGCAGAGAAAAGGCATTTAAGTTTGTATGTCTTACAGCTTTTAACATCAGCACTTCATAGTCATAAAGTGAACCCCACACAAATCAGGATCCTAAAGTGCACCAATTACCACTTCAGAACCCCTGTGAGTTTTACACCAGAGACAATGCCTGCATTTTTTATGCTTGAGGACAAGGTGAGCAAGAGATTAATATAATCTCTAAAAAACTACTTCATAAATAAGGAATGTATAGAAATGTGCAATGAGTTGGCCTCTGTTGTCAAAACAGACATATTATTAACACATCAAAGATTACGTCTTTGTTCTGTCACTAAAAATGACTAAGTTTAAGATCAGTTGATTTGACCTTCAATGACTTTATTTTTGATCAACATGTTTCTATATGCACTGTGACTATGCAGGAGAATTGCACCCTTTCACTTCCTCAGATAAACTGCCAAGGAGGGTTGCTGAATTTGTAACACTGCTGACATGAGGCCACAGGCTACTGAATTTGTAACTGGTGGTATGAGGTCACTGGTGATCAGTGCCGTTAGCCTGAACAAGAGCAAAATAATGCAAATAGAGAGAGAGAACACTTACGTATTATAGTTGTGAATATAAACTTTGTGCAAGGTCATCTGCTGTAATGAAAAGATGTGGATTATTATTCGGTGAAGTATGTCATTCGTCTCTGCAAAAAACTGGTCAAATCCCCAGCATTTTTCCTGGTCTGCTTCAAGAATATTCGCAAGGACAGGTGTGAGCAGTACTTGCAGACCCCTAGAGGACACCAGGAAGAGATGAAACAACTTAGTTCTATTTGGAATGTTTTATCTTGCAACCAATTGCAATAATTCTTGTCTCATGTATACACATCTATTATCCCTTAAAGAATATGTCAGTGCCTTTTCTCCTACAGTGATCAACAAAATGTTCAATGGCAATTTCCATTGTTTCTCATTAATACACATGCTTTAAATGTTTTCTTTTTACAATTAACTATCAAGTTGGTTTTTTTTTGTATTTGAGAAATTTCACTCACACTGCAAAAATTACACAAAATTTTCTGAGTCTACCTTGTAGAGCTGAGGCCACTTTCTGCCACCCTAGTAGCATTTTATCCAGCTCATCCCACACACCACAATGTATCACTTAGGGAAGCTACTGCCATTTAGGATTTGCTGGTGGTGACGCTTGTGTGAGCACACTATGCTGCTTTCAATCAGACGGATTAGCAAAGACTCATTATTTAAACTGTCAACACTAAGAATTCATCCTGATTGAGATGGGGCTAAATAAGTACTCTGCATATGCAGCTTCAATGGTGCAAAAAAACCTGTGATACCCATTGCCTTACAGTTGTTACTGCTCTAGAAGAAATGCAAGAAATTTAAGCTGACCTATCTACCATGAGCATCTGAATGGTAAGGAACTTTATGGATCCCACTTGTGCATTACCATGAACAACTCCAAAAATTTTAACATTATGTACACATCAAGCCTGAATCCAGCAGAACTGGTAACATTCTGAAGCAAGCAGCAGTGGCTTGCAAGCACACTGCTGAATGCATTAGAGGTTAGTGGATCCTGTGTTCAAACTCACTTTAGTACTAAACTTATAGTACTAAATACTGTTTGAATGCTATTTAAAAGTATTACTGTAAGCAGATGTTCAATGAGAAAAAATTTGCTTCCTTTATAATTTCAAGCAGTTCAATTGTATAGAATAAGCAGAGGAACAAATGAGCAGCATCATGAAAAACACATACAAATTGCAATTTTGCACATTCTAAACTAATGAATTCATATAAACTAGACTTTGACTCTACACCCCTTAAGGATGTACATATTTGGCTTTCAGAGAAGTTTGCTTCTACAGTCTCTTCACAGAACAATTTATTTCCTCCTTTACCATGAAAGATTAGTAACTTTAAAGTACAGAAGAAGTCAGAGGAAGAAAAATGGGTAAATGGTTTATGGGAGGTGTTTTCAAAGTCATACCAAAATCAGATCTTCCACGGTTCTTCCTACTGAATATTACAGATATATGAAGCAAAAATATGATGATAATTGAAAAGATACAAGAATGTGTTAAAATGCACCAATGACATTTTTCCTAGCAAAAAGTAAGCCTCTGAATTGTCTTTGTTTATAATTTCCTTCCTACTGCCTAATCTTTGTCACATCTGAAGTCACATTCTTGCAAGAAATGAGGGCCATCAAAGTTATTGACTCTTCATTCCTGAGGGTGGAAAAAATGCAGTAATAGTATTTCTTCTCAAACCACATCAGGTGTGCTCATTTGTAAATTAGCATCATAAAACTATTTGGACAGATGGGAAGGAAAAAAACACTTCAAAACCAAGTATCAGACTGTACTGATGTACTGAAGAGTTCAAAGAAAAAACTGTGTCAGATCTCTGCTCCAAAGACACAATCCCAGAAAATAACTGGAAAAGCCAAATCAAGTGACATTGAAACATTTTGTGAACATTTCTAAGTTCAAACTTACTTTGAAAGGCTACAAGAAACAGGCATCTCCCAGCTCCACTCAATAGGTCCATTTTCCGCTTTCTGTATTCCAGAAATAGCACCAGAAGGCTTTCCAGTGATTATTTTATACCTGCAATACATTACAAAAATAATGGAAACCTCAAGCACTACCTCTTATACATAAAAAGGTTGAGTAGCTAATCCCCAAAGGGGCAGCAAAAATGACAGGTTAAATGACAGGTTGGCCTAAATTTGTAGATGGTACAATAATTAGGAAGCTTCACTTACAAGCTGACAGAGCAGCGCTAAAAGAGTAAAGAATAAAAAGCTACGCTGGAGAATCTACCTCAGCCTTGTGGAAAACTTCTGGAGATATTTCCAGCACACTGAAGGAAACGAAAGGTTTTCACAAGAGTTAATCAATGAAAGTCAATTTAGTTCAATTTACACATTACCATGTTAACTTCTAGCATGTTCCACAGCAACAGACAACGTTTAGCTACCACAAAGTGGTTTGGGCATAGAGAAGGAACATCCAGAAATCTGGACACAATTTGGCATTGTTTAACTTTGTATTGCACAGGCAACTATTTCTCAAATTTTTCATGAAACAAATGAGGATCAACAGACTTTTTGCAACAGAGTATTTCAGTTGTGCTTTCTCTTCCCAGAGGACAAGATGCATACAAAGCATCTCTCAAGCAGCTACAGCAAGAATTCTTATGTGAAAAAATCACAAGATGGACAATTTCTTCAACTAAAAAAACTGGAGTCAGTTTTACACAGTGCATCAGAACAGAGATGTTATTGATGTGTTAGAGGTTGCAAGTATCACCTTGCTTTATTCTTAAAATGCAACACAGAGCAAAACAAAATAGAACCAGTCTAAGATGAAACAGGATACTAATACAATTGTCACATCATAGGCATATCTTCTGTTTTCCATTCAGGAGCCATCCCTGTTATCTTCACCTGCAGTCCACAACTATACTACTCAAATGTCAGTCTCATTGGTAGTGCATCTGTTTCAAGACTGCTGGGTAAGACTATCGTTTAAAGGACAACAAAAATTTACAGCACTGAAACCCCATTTCAGAATACCGTAATTTTGCCTGAGTATCCAAGTCATATAAACAGCAGTGCAACAGACCAGCCTAGTGCCATGCTGAAAGAAATATGAGTGGAAAAACACCAGTATTTTGGGAGAGCTCAATTCAGGTCTTTCTCAATTTAAATGCTTAATTCAGATCTTACAGTGCCACACAATAAAATCCTTGTTGAAGCAGAATGTTTCTATTGATTTTGGCTGGGATAGAGCTAAGTTCCTTCATAGCAGTGTATGGTACCATATTTTGGATTTGTGACCAAAACAGCATCAGTAACAGGCATGTTTAGCCATTACTGAGCAGTGCTTACACAGCATCATGGCCTACTCTACTTTTCTACTCCCCCACCAGCAAGTAGGCTGGGAAGCAGGCAAGAAGTTGGAAGGGGATACAGGAGGACAGCTGACCCAAGGAATATTCCACACCATATTGCTCAGCAACAGAAGCTAAGGAGGAGGTGGGGGGGAATTTGCCAGGGTGCATTTGATCAAGGACTGACTGCGTATCAGCTGGCTGCTTGTGAGCAACTGGGGATTTTTCTGCATTACTTGTTTTCTTGGTTTTGTTTCCCTTTGGGTTTAAGAGGCAAGGGTTGCTGTTCACTGTGGAGCTTTTTTTTACTTATTAAACTGTCTTTAACTCAACCTATGAGTTTTTGCACTCTCACCCTTAAAATTCTGTTCCCCATCCCACTACAGAGTAGTGAGTGAAGAGCTGTGTGATGTTCAGCTGCCTACTGGGGTTATACCACAACAAGAGAGTGTATTTCCTTAAATATTTTCACAGTTTTAAAGTTTACTATATGTGTTTAGGATTCCTTGGTAAAAAGCATTTCAAGGGCTGATTAATTTACTAACAGATAAAATTCTCCTTCTAAATTACCTACATCACTTCCTTGTTTCTACGAGGTCCTTCAAAAGGTCGGAAAGGCAAACTCCCTGTTGCAGCATGGTAAAAGGTCACCCCTATGCTCCACAGATCAACTGTTGCTCCATACTTTTTCTGATGCTCTTTTCTCAAAACTGCTCGCTCATACATATCAGGATGCTAAAGAGAAAAAAAAAAGTTACAATTGCTTTATAAAGCTTTATAAAGGAAAACCCCAATCTATCCTTTCACAGCAAGGTAATTTTGTCAGACTAAACTTTCAGTTCTTTAAAAAAGAAAAGCTTGCTTGTATCATAGCAGTTGCTTAAGCTATTCTGACAAACATCACTATATTCCTAGGTATGACTATCGCTTTTGTTAAAAAGTTTGCAAAAAATATTTTAAAATTCAGCTGAAGAGTGACTACTAGTATAAAAACCACTAAAAAGAGTAGAAATTCAGTATTCCTCCAGATGATTTTGAAACAACAGAAACTAAATGGAAAAAAGATCCCTAGCAGAGGAGAGTATCAGTTATGATTCATCAGTTATGATGTGGAAAAACATGTCAGGAAGAAAATCATACTAAGGTGCAAATATATTCATAACTATAGTATCATTGTTCCTCCTTTCACACAAGGCAACAGTTAAAGCTGGACCTGGAAATTATTTCAAGGCTGATATATTTCCATCAGCAGAAGATAGCATGACCCAAGATGAAAAAGTCTGGTCGAAAGTTACAAAAACAATTGTAATACAAAAGTTTAAATATCAATTTCCAATAACCTGACCTTGACCTATTCAACTATAATCATGAACGGCCTCAGGCTTCAAACATATACTCAAAGAGAAAATTAAATTATATGGGCTTACTAAATACTCTTCTGTGCCATAGAGAGAAACAAATTGTTCATCATCTTCAAGTTCTCTTGCTGCACCAAAATCTGTAAGTTTGTAAACAGACTGCCCATCTTCACCTATAACACGCATTATATTGCCTGGCTTGATGTCACGGTGCACTATTCCATTCTCACGGAGATGATTCATCCCAGCCACTTCAATTGAAAAAATAAATACAGAATTCATGTACACACTGTGACACAAACTGTGCAAACACTGAATTGTAACTGATGCGAGGAAGACATGCTTATGTTCTCATTGGGAAATGGGAATGAGAAGGGACACTTAATTAACAGAAAGACTGTGACCACAGATTGCTTTTTTTTCTTTCCAAACAGCTAAATTACAGCATTTCTTGCTCTCAGTAACATCTTTCCCATAAAGTAATTTTTATAGCAGGTAAATTAGGAGGAAAATTTTATAGTAGGTAAACACAGGTAAACCATATTATTTTTCTAATTAACTCTTCTGAAATTATCACTAGAAGTCTGTTCAATATATGAAAAATAATCTTGAAATAAAGAAAAAAATTACATCAATACTTTACACAGAAATGGCTCCTTAATGCAGATACCTATACCAACATAGATATAAATATGTGATTCCATATGACTATATGAATTCGCTCAATTAGTTGACAGTCATTTAAATTTGTCTCTTGTTGTTTCAAGATAAACAAAACAAGTATGAGATTGTTTCAGTCAACAAATTAGACCAAAGAGCTAAATATACATACCCACATCTCTCAAAACAATTAAGAACTCAGACTCTGGCAAACCAAAGGCATTAGACGGCTCCTCTAAAACTGTGTACAAACTCCCACATGGACAAAATTCCATAACTAGTACTTTGTGTCTAGTAGTTGTCTGAAAAAGAAATCAAAGAGATTAAGAATCTGACTATAGTGACACCGATGTCAGAAACTACCTATAACCACAAGATCTTACTTTCAAAAAAGAAAAGTAAAATCTATAGTTATAATTTCCATTCTGCTGATCTTCAAAAGAAGTGCAGGTGGATTTTTATATTGTTTCATTTATTCCAATTTGGAGAGGGGAAAATAACTAAGAAAGCCTCAAATTCTAGGCACTCGCAGGTTAACAGCAGTATTGACAGGTGGACAAGTGAGAAACTACATACCACTAGTGATGAGAATATCAACTATCCTTCTTTAATCATTTCATCATCTGGGTCATTTCAACTCATCAGTCTCAGTTTCAGTTCATCTGCTCCAATTTATACTATTATACTACTGTATAATAGTATCCTATGTCATCATTTCAGTTAGTTGCAAAGGAAAGGCATAAAATTGTCAGCATTACTGAAACACCTTCAACTATAAACAGTTCCATTATTCAACTACTAAATATTAATACATGTAGATACCTTAAAAATCCTTATTCGAGATAACAGTCAGGACAGTGGCTTCTTGAGATAAGATTCATTACCTGAGCCTACACAGTGAAGGTGTTTCACCTACTGAAAGCAAGCATATTCTTTCTTACAGTAACAACAACAACAAAGAAGGAAGAAAATCAAAATATGGTGGTGGTTGGGTGGGAGTATTTGTATCATCATATATGTTACCATTCTTTAAAAATGTAACTATACACTCTATAGTTGCAGATAAAACAAAAAAACAGTTACTGCAGTTACTTCCACACATCTCAGATCACAACAACAATTCATTACCTCTTCCTCAATGGCAAACAATTTGACAATGTTCTTATGATTTAGTTTCTTCAATACTTCAAACTCTCGCATCTGAACATCCACAGGACGAAGGAAACTTATACCGTTAAACACTTTGACAGCATATAAATCCCCAGTTTTCTGTTGAAAAAAAAACCAAAACTACTCATCAAACAGAAGCAAAAGATTGTAAATGTACACATAGACATTATTCATTCAATCATTTTGAGATTTTCTATTGTACATGTGAGTATAATCAGACTAGAAATATTTCAAAATACTACCTTGTGCTAAGATGGAAATAAAGATTCTGTTAAAAAAATAAAATTGCATTAGTTTAATTTAGACCAGAACCAAACAGACTAGCCAAATGGAAGCTCATTAGATCATAAAATCTAAGTGTTCTTAAAAAAAAGAAGAGTTAGTATAAGAAAGGCTACACATTTAAGAATTACTCCTAAACTTAGCTGAAAAATATTTTTTCAGCAAGAGTTACTTGCACTAACCAGTGAGAGTCACGCACATACTTGGCTTGCTTAAGTTAAATGACAATTTCTGGTAGCTGAACGTTGCTCTCTCCTTCTTTACCTTTCTGTTTATATTGATAAACCAGTATTTTGTTTTTTTCAAAGGCAGTTTCAAGCACTACATGCCATTTGTGTAAAATCCCGAAGTAGTTCCAACCCACATAATAAGTGTGAGGAGCACAATCATGAGCTTAATCAGACTTAAGTTCTCCAGAGGGACTAAGCCCCAACATGCTCAGGCAGCAATGCCACCAGCTGGAAGCGCATCTCCTGTTCCTCTCAGGGCAAAGCATCTTCCTGTGCAAGGAATAAGCTTGCAGTAGCAGCTGTGCAAAAGATTATTTCTAAGGACACAGCCTTCCTGTGCTTAGACAAGCAAAGGAAGTGCTTTACAGCACACTCACATGCACTACTGGTGCCCAGGTAAAAGCTTTCTCCGATGGCAATGAGCTGCAGGTCACAGGCTCAGACTAGTGAGGGTGATGACAGGTGCAACCATGGTTTACAGGGAATCATTCTGTGTTGAAATTCACTTACCCAGAAAAGCACATTAACTGCTAAATTATTGCTTAATGCTGTTTCACACTTGTATGTAGAACACAGAAACAATGTATCTTACAAATCACTTTGTACTGATTTCACACAGACTATCATTGCTGTAAGGCAACTTTCACAACTATACTTATCTTTGCTTTGTGAAATTCATAGCAACGAATGACCTACACAAGTAAGGTCTTAGCCCCTCACTCAGGCTGCAACATACATCCACTACAGTGTACCATTTTCACGGCAAAAAAAATACTATTTTGCACTGATTACTCAAGGCATGTCACCAAGAAGACATTTAAAAAGCATTGACTTACGCACAACAACTAACAACAGCTTCATCCACTACAATAACAATATTTCACGTAAAAGAATAATAAAAATCACCAAAACAGACTTTAAAAGAACAGATAAAAAGCAATGAAAAGACATATATAATAGGATATATGTCAATAACAAAAACACATATAATAGGATCATGTGATAGAAACTGGTAGGTCATTTGTTGCTATTCAAATTCTTGAATTTTTTCCCATAAAACCGAAGAAAAAGGAATGAAGAATTAACAGCTAATATTTTACAAGGAAAAATACTACAACATTAAGAATAAATCCTTAGAAATCTAACTACAGAACTCTAATTCAATGGACAAATACTAAAAATTAAAAACAAAGCATGAATAATTACACAGATACATTTCATTTGCTTTAGGCCTAAATCTTGAACTTTTTTCATTAATTTCATGATACTACTTGCATATTAAAATTCCTCACAAACCTTCTGTCGCCCCCGGAAAACATTTGCAGTCGCTCCCTGTCCTAGAATGTCAGACAACAGCCAGAGGTAATTTGAAGTGCTCTGCATCTTTGCTTTTTGATCAGACAGTTTTCTTTTTCACCTTAAAAACAGAAGGTTCAATACACTGAATTATAATTTAGTAAAATACATGAAAAGGACTTATTTAAATTAAAAGTAAATACAAATGTCCAAACCCCAACTGTAACTCCTAAGACACGGAGAATGAAGAACAACCAAGTAGGGAATAAGAGGTGAAACATGGAAACAAAAATAAGCCAAACAATCAAAACGAATGCTATTCACACAACACCTCTCTGCATTTATATTCTGTATTCCCCAAACTTTGTTTGAAAGATCAACTGGAAAGGTGAAAATTTTATAATCTCTTTACTGTTGTACATGGTGTTAAAATAATCAAGTAACAAAATTTATAGAAAAGAGGCAAAAAAACATGCACAAGGTCTTCTAAAGTTAAGCAAGATCTGTAATTTAATTCAATTATTCTGTACTTATGTCAAAGAACAAACATTACAGATGATGGTAGATATGTATACAGATATTTTACATCACTTTGGCTCTGGAAGTTGCATTTCAATAGAACCAAAGGAGCTGGACTGACAACACACAAAAAACTACTTTTACATGATCTCAAAAAAAGTCACCACTGTCACAAGCATTTTCATCCACTTGCAAGAGCCAGCAATTACTACTGAAAGAAATTAAGGGACATTTCTCTCATTTCTAAAATATCATATTGGGTATGTCACATCTACAGAGACAGACTCGCCTCCCTACCCTTCCTGACATATGAACTGTCAAGTACTTGGATCTTCACAGATTCAAAAGAAAGAGGAAAAAAACATTGATTAAATTAAAATTATTAACATAGAACACTAGAACCGCCAGCTTTTCCTGTTTGGCAAAACAGCAGGAGCCGCAGGTGCATACCCCTTACTTTTTGGTTCAATTAACACATTGATTTTGCCATTAAACCTAGCAAAAGGCTATAAAATCAAAGATGGAGCTTCCCACACCTAAAGAATCTCAAGAGCAAAATGGCAACTGGACCAGGGCAGCTCCTGCAGTGGAGGTATTTGCTCAGCTTGGTAGCGGACACTGCATGTGACAGGTGACAGGAAACTGCTGACTGACAAAGCAAGAAGCCTTTCCTGTAAGAGGCATGACAGAATTTCCCGTAACTATTCCCAGAAGCTGACTGGCACTTTCTGAGAGCTCCGTGGTGCACAGGTGACACAGGAGCCTCACGGGCGCACCGCAGGAGAGCGGAGGGAGCGCAGGGCAGCCGCCGCTCTCGCACGCTGCAGACACGGACGTGTTCTCACCGCTCCGGGCACACCTCTCTACCTCTAGTGACTGCAGATTGCACGCTTTCCTTTAGCTGTTCGCTTCTGTGACATGTGAAGCTTCTTGCAAAGCTGTCCCAAAACATCCAAGCAATGACATGTAGCGTACAGAATGCAAAGACACAAAGCAAAGACCTGACATTACTTTACAGTTAATTGAGAGTCATGCAGCATTGCCATTTGCAAAATTTAGATAAAGTTCTTAACGCCTCTGTAAGGGACAACGGTTTTATGTCAAATCTAGACAACAAAAAACCCCTCTAACAGCACATTCCCAACCCTGACAATTCTTGGTTAACAATTTGCAGTTGCAGAATGACTTCTCCCATTAGGCAACTACTGTAGATGCCAATGAGCTATCTACAGTCTAAACACAGAAGGTATGGAAGAGAGGTTTCAAAGAAATAATGCACAGCCTGCTCTGTAAACCATCTGTAAAATCTTCAAGTTAAAACATTCCTCTCATAATTAAAGCCCTGCTTCAAACAGGCCAGCTGGCATATTACCAGTAAGCATGTATTTGGTGATTTACTTCAAAACAACATTCATAGACCCATAGCAAAACACAGAAACATAAAGAATCCGTTCTAATCAGACAGAAAGTGCACAGAAATTCATCATCAAATCTATTCAAATAAAACCAAAAATTAGCAGCCCATCAAGAGACTGAATTATTATTACACTTCCCAAATTAATAAAGATGAGGTAGCTTATGTACACGATCAGCTCTTTTTCTTTACCTTCTTACTCTATAATTAAATATGCACAAAGGTCAATGGATGAAAAAACAAAGAACATGACTGCAACAGATGATCTTCAGTATCATTCAGTGGATATTAAGAATAACCCCAGACCAGAAAGTCATTTAATGGATTCTCAAGTTGTGGGGTTTTTTCAATCTTAAAATTATAAATATAGCAGTATTAATACCAGGGTACATATTATGTAGCAAAACAAAGTCAGTATTGCATGATTAGCCTTTTTTTTGTTAAAAGGGTATGCTCTTTTTGGCAGTCTTCGCTTTTAAGGTATAATGTTTCATTCAGCTTTAATTTTCACATTATAATAATTAGATCAAATAAGTTAGGCCTTCTTTAATACTCTGTGTTCTCTAACGAAGTCATAACTGATCTTTGCTAAATACTCAGCATCTCAAATTTTCATTTCTTCCACTATATTCCTAAATCAAGTTACTAAGGGTTTCCTATTAAAAAATAATTAAAAAAAAGAAGAAAGCTCTAACTGTATGACCGATCTGTCACTAGACTTAATGCTAAACTTTCTCTTTCTTCACATCTCACTTACGGTCACTAAGTGTGGTATTAGAGAAGTCAAAAGCTCCTCATTTACATCTAATGAAATCTCTTCACCTAGCAGCTAGATTTATTGTCCCCCATGACTCATTAGTATTTCAGGGGCTTGGGGGCTGCTTTTTAGATGTTTTTTGTTGAAGAGTTTTCTGCTTCTGGTCATGCTACTACTCTTTTAATTTATTAGCAGAGGGGATCATAATAAAAAAAGACTGTATTGCTAATGCAGTTTTTTTAAACTCCCAATGCTTTGAAGAAGGAGCACTGACTGCTTCTAATTAATAGGAAGAAATTATCTGCTACCTCAGGCATCCGGGATAAGAACACAAAGCAGGTATAGCTCCCCTATTGACAGCTGCAATATACAACTTCGCCAGGCAAGCAGGGACAGACGATGAAGTTTAAGTGATGGCTCTTTCTGTTTACAGGTAAGATTCTATATGCCACCAAAGCCAACAGGCAAGGTGCTGAGGTTCCAAATAAATGTTCATAAATGTTATTCACAGTGTTAACTATTAACATTTTATACTTCCTGTATGCTCTCTCTCAAGGCTTAGAAAGTAAGTTTCTCCCACTAAAGCTCCTGCTTCCTGCCCCTGAAGGAACCTCCTTAGGGGGTTTCCAGTCCAACAGCTGGCATCTCAATTATGGAAACACCCTGCCCTTGGCCACACAAGGTTCTGCTTGAACCCTAACATTCTTCCAAAGGCACACAAAAAAAAGGCAAGCCTGGCTGCAGTGCTGCTCATCACCCCTACTCTAGGCATGTCCAGTCCGTAATGCAGGCAGAGGACTCGGCCTGTCTGGGACTGCAGCTCCTGGAAACCAGCGGAGCCGCGTCCCTGTCTGGGCGGGGAGCGGGCAGGCACAGCACCGGGGCTCATCCCCTTTGCAGGACGAGATTCCCGACGCAAAACTTCAGCGACTCCGACAGCCACAAAGGCGTCGCCGCTTCCTGAGGCACATTCACGGGGACAGAAGTCAGCGAGACGGGGGCAAGGGCCGGGCCCCGGGCACGCCGCAGAGGCCCCGGGCCGGCCGCGCCTCGTCCCTCCCGGACGGCACGGCCGGGCCCGCCGCCTCCTCGGGGCGCGCCGCCGCCGCCCGCGACCCGGCAGCTCCCGCCAAGGCCCCGCCGCCGCCCGGGAAACTGAAACCATCGCGCCCGGCGCCCGCCGCGTCCCCTGCCCACCTCTGCCCGGCCACCCCGAGCCCGCCCCGCCCGGCTCCGCAGCGCCACGCACCAGCCGCCTCCCGCCGGCCTGCCCAGCGCCCCGGCCGCTTCCGGCTTCCTGCCGCGGCGCGGGGAGGCGGAGCGGGCCGGCACCGCCCGGGCGGCGCGGCCTGTGCGGGCCCCTGGCGCGCTGGGGCCGGGCTGCGCCGCCCGCCCCGCAGGCGGTGCGCCGCGAGACGGGAAAACGGCGGGGAAACGTGGCAGAGGGGGAGTGGGATGCTGGATAAAAGTGATCACTCCGGGTGTTTTCGCTGGCGCGATGTGCCCAACGGGCTCGGAGCGTTTCCGGGGAGGGTTCCGTGGTGATTTTTTTGCTGCGTAATCGGTCCGGCGGAGGTTTGGCTTCCTCGGCTCCCCGGAGCTGCCTCTGCCCCCGCTCCGACCGCGGAGCCGGAGCTGTGGGACCCCCACGGCGGGCTCAAGGCATACCCAGGAGAAATGTCTTCTTGCCCCGTGTAATTTCTGTTTCACCTTGTTACGAAATCGTGGCAGTTTTCACATCCCTGCTCCCGCTCAGTTGTTACTGAAATGTTTTAAACATTTCATCATCTCGGCTGATTTATCCCTTGCCATGTGTTTTTTGTCTGTCTGGTAGTGTTGCTGTTCCAGTAAATGATCTGTATAATGAAATACTGATAGCTTTATAATTTATGCATAATGTAATCTGATCATAATTATAGTGGGAAAATAGTGAAAAGATTTTTTTTTTTTTTCCTTCCAAGACGATTCCTCTTTCGATGCTCTGTATTTCCTGCTTTGTGAAAAATGCATCTTTTATGATTGGCTTTTCGCAAATATTACAATGAATATTATATGTGTAATGTTAGAAAGTTATGCTGTATTAATTCTCTTACGTAGTGTGTTAAATGTAGTTTTAGGTTACAACATAATGTTAAAATAGAGACTATGTATGTGGGGGAAGTTTTCTCTTTTAGGAGTGAGATACTCGCTTCAAGAAACACCTAAATCTTCTAAAGGAGAGGAATTTATGGCTTCTTTTCAGAAGAAGCAAATTTCTTCAAGGCCTGGCTCAGCCTTGAAGACGTCAAAGGGGGGAATTAGAGGAAACAGTTGACATACAGACAGACCAAGTTTCTTGTTTAGAATAGATTGTATGCATAACCATGAAGGATGTATAAATATGCAACAAGTGTATTGTTTTAAGGGTGATTCCTTTGTTCACAAGTCATGCTTCTCGTGACTTAGTGTCCGAGAGCATCTGGACATCCGTAATTCTTTGCTTTTTATTGTCTTGTAATTGTCCTAACTCTAAACTTTATTACTCTAATTGTATTATTATTTTTATAACCATTTTATTATTACTAAACTTTAAAAAATTTAAAAAACCAAGTGATTGGCGTTTTTCACATGCTTGGAGTTGCCATCTTCCCAAACTTTGGAAACATCTCTTGAGGAACTGACAGCAGCCTCTTGCTCACAGGCTTTCTTTGTTGTTACTATCTTGCCTTCCATAAATTTTATCACAAGTTCAGGCTTTGCTTCACTTGTTCTGGGGCACTAAGGTTTTTCCAAAGTTAGCCATAGTGAAACTGATAAATTGACTTTGATGCTTTTATGGTCTTAATATAAATGCTTTATTTATGTTCCCCATTTGTTGGCATCTGAACTTTGCTTTATAATGCTGCAGTGTAGAGGGGATGATTCTCTATTGCATTTGTGTTCTGTCTTTGCATCTTTCAAAACACTGCAGTAGTCCTCAGAAGTTACATGGTTTATTTCTGTTACCCTTTCCTCTGTACCCAGCTTTCCAAGCCGTATTTTTTTGTCAGCAATATACCCATGAGCCAGCTTTGTTTTCTTCAGAATGTTCATCACATCAATATGGATTTTAGCGAGGGCCCCCACAGAATCAGGAAAATGCCTATGAACTTTTCCTTATTAATATGTATTTGCTTCTGCTTTTGAATAAAATGAAACTGTTAGTTGAAGTATGATGATGCTTAATAGAACTGGATGGCTTAAATCAGTCTCATTCAGGATGGAAGAGGTCTCTGGTCCAGTCACCAGAGCTCAAAGCAGTGTCAATGCTGACTTCAGACCAGGTTCCCCAGGACTTTGTTTACTTAAGACCTAGAGTATCTCAGATGCAGTGGACCGTGATTCTTTGCAAGCATTATTACTAGGCACTGCATATCACCACAAACCCAACTGTGATATAGCAACTGCAGACCTGCCATCTACACCACTGAAGGAAATAACAACAACAAAAAAATAACCTGCTTGTAGCCAGAATCAGTGATTACATGTTAGGCTAAAGGTAGAGAAAGTAGCCCAGAAGTGCTGCTTTACAGTTCACGTTGCATAAGCCCTGACAGGACAGTATGCTGATTGAACAGTCAAAGCATACAAAAGTAAACAATCCTTTTTTAATTCTTCAAGCTGAACCAACCTACATTCTCTGAAGATCCAGACTACTCATCCTACAGGATACTAATTTAGTGATGGATTGGAGGGCAGGGTACAAGTCTATAATAGAGGCACACCCACATAATGGGTGCCACACACAGCCCTATCCTACACTTGGCACACTCTGCTTTCTATCTGTTCTCACCTGCCACCACCAGAGCAGGCAACACACTGTGAGGGGAAGTGTTTCTGCTGCTTCAGCTTCTTGGATAGCTGATAATGGGCACAGATGAGCTCCATATTTGGCACAAAGGGACAAAAGAAATGGTGAAGGATGGCAGGGTTGAGGAAGGAAAACAGTCTCTTTAGGCAGAGGCCAGAATAAAGATTTTCTTCATAAGGGTGTAATTTGTAACAGTTTAATCATCCTTTTAGCAGCACTGCCCTTATTTGAGAAGGCAAAACCCTAATTCACATATAAAAAACGAATAAGTGACTCAAACCCCAAAAAGCTTTATTGTTCACTTCATAACCTGCTGTAACTGTGGGACAGGAGGCCAAGACAGACACAGAACACTGACAGCAAATCCTCAGGCATAGCTGCAGTGTCAGGGGTGCAGCCTTTGTGCTGGGGAGGCACAGGAGAATAGCAACACCTGGAAAGCACCAAGTCAGAGAGGGAAGGCTTCTAGTGCTATGGGAGAAAATGAAATGGAGCATTGGTATGGTAGCAAAGGGAGGGAAACAGTACTGTGAAACTAGGAAATATGAACAGCACAACAAGCACACATTCTGTGATACAACAAATCAATTAACAAGAAACTTTTGATTAAACACATATAAATCAGGAACAAAATCTTACAAATAATACTGTCCTATTTAAGGTAGTAAAGATACTTTCTTCTCTCAATGAAAAATCAGAATGGCACCCTGCTCTGATCCTGGAGCTGCTTCTGACCCACATTCCCATTTATTTTTCAGTTAAAGTGAATGAAGAACACAGCACTAGAGTCCAGGAAAAATGCTCATCTGATTACACTAGAGCTAAGTCAGCTTTTTACTATGGACATTAGTTCATGAGGAAAGTAGTATAAATCCCATGCATGGCAAGACTCAAACTTTCCCCTGCCCCTATGAGATAGTTATAAAAACCTGTCATGTTACAGAATTTAAAAAATAGAAGTATCAGCATTCTACTAAAAATCACTGTAGAGACCATTGATGCTACTGAAATAATGCAGTGAATGCAATCCTTTCTGCCAGCATCTTCCACATGCAAGGCAACAATATAATTTATTACCTAAGCACCAGAAAAATTGCCAGGTTCCACTCATGTATAACAGCCAGAAGGTTCAAGAATCCTGTAGCTTCTACTGTTCAGCTAAAATGATTCAGAGAGACTTAGACATTTCACTGCATCAAATTTTATTGTTTTAATAAAAAAAGGATAGGACCAGATGCTACTTTTAAGTGAAATCATTTATTACACCAATCTGTTTTATAGGAGGTATATATATATTTTATCATTAAGACAACTTCAATAAAATGACTATCTACAAGAAGGACTTTGATTGTTTTATTTTCATGTCACCATACATGAACAAATGAATTTTATGTCTTATTAAAACATTTTACTCCGTATCAAAAATGTACACATTTTAATAACCATTGCTATGGTCTGAAGGTTTTTTACATTTAATTCATTTAATTTAAAAAATAAGTGTAATTTCCTTGCTGTATGTGTTACAGTGTAAGCTTAACTCATCCTATACATAATAAAAGTTTGTGTATACAGATAATTTTTCATGTTGTCACATACCTTCATGTCTGAGACACAAGTGGGGTATTTGCATTTCTTTTTTGCAGAAGGTTAAAGTACATACTGATGCGAGCACAAAGCAACATTTCTTAAAAACAAAACCAGTTTGAATGGCACAAGAGTTAGCATTTTTATAAATTAACAATCAGAGTTCTGCATTATGGAAACAGGTATATGAGATTCCAGTACTTTCCTTAGGGCTTGGCTCGCTGGAAAAAAACCTGCAAAAATGTTTAAAAAAAAATTAAAACAAAGTAAATGCAAGATATGGAATGCTTGAGGTATAAAAAGATTAATTTTACAGAGTTCATTTTTGTGTTTAACACATTAAGGGTGTGACTTGTGCTCTTTTTTTTTTTGTTTATGCTCACACCCTCAAAAATGCTCCATTCTGACATTTTCTACAATTATAGCATCACATTACTGCTTCTTCAGCTATTAAACAAAAGCCACAAGAATATCAAACTACTGACACGGCAAGGTGCCAGGAATGAGTGACAATTTTATAGATGTAGGTTTGTGGTTGTTTGCTCTGTCTTTACAGTTAACTGCTTTGCTACTTGTAGATTCCCAATAGCTAAAAACTACTAAATAATTCAGTATTTTGGTTTTACTTAAAGTATGACTGAATGGTAAAGTTCATATGCAACTAAACGCTATTGAAAGAAAAAAATCTTTATACCTTTAAGTAATTTTTAAAAACTTTAGCATCAGGCTGCTGAAGTGCTTGACAGAATTCCTGTAAGAGAGAACAAAGAAATAACTAAAAGAAATAATTAAGAAGTAACTAAGTGAAGCAAGAAAACAACCTGAGATACATTCATATGTAAAACCACTGATATTAATTTGTATTTTTCCTAATGTACAACTGAAGAAAAGCATGTTATGGATAAAGACTTGTAAAAGGCTATGATAGTCCAAATGCATTCTAGAGTAAAAAACTATTTGTTTGGGGTGTTGTTTTTTTTCTTTTTTCAAATACAGTATATCTCATTCGCTTTTAGCTGAGGAGACAGAAATAGGACTATCTACAAGATCCCTTCAAGTTAAAGTTTGAATTAAAGTAGGAAGATTGTTTAGACAGTTACATTCATTGGATTTTTTTTTTTTTGCAAGGTACCCTTGCAGTATCTTTACTCCTTAATCCTTTTCTCATATGCAATAACTAAGTAAATTTTCCTGTGGTATGAAAGGAGGTTAACTTTTTAAATATCCTTTTCTCCCCATTTAACACTTATGATTGTTAAAGAGCTTTCCAAATACTCTTTTATTTTGCAATAAAACTCCTACCTGGATTATCTCAGGAGCTACTTGCAAAGAAGGCAAATACTCTTGCTGAAGATATTGAATGCACTCGGGACCCTAAAGAAAACCAATACACATTTTTTCATGATTATTTTTTAACAGATGGAAAAATCATAGCCCTATACTGCATGGTGGTCTACATCATCATTTTACAGAAAATGAATGCTTTTCAAATGTTTAAGTTATTCTCAGCTGTTAGCAAAGAAAAAGGTTTCTCAATCTTGGCATTAAAGGTTCTACTGCAATTTGGTATCTTTTATTACACAGAAGAAATTGCACTAAAAATAGCACTGAAGTAAGAATTAAAATAGAGCCAGTTTGTTACACGTCAACTGTAAGAGATAGTTAATTACAGAGGCAGCACTAATTTCACTATCTGACATTTGGAAGAAATAAAATAATTGGGTATTAGCATCTGCCTACTGCTTTACCATACTACTCCCATTGCAAAATTCAGTAGCCAAGTGCAGATGAACACAGTACTTCTCCTCTTGTAACACTATGTAATTTGCAGTGAACTAAGTAATAATAAAATGGAATGTCCAAACCTTTCAGCAAAACAAACATTTTGATTAACACTTCCGTTTTTGTTTTCTTTACCTATATTCATCAGATAACTTTCAGCACTTTACTAATTCATGTAAGTTACCCTGGAACTACAACAGCAACAAAGTGAGCAGATTTTTCTCCTTAATGATGAGTCAGTATTTTACATTGATTTATCAAGAGGTAGAACTACTGGATTCGGTATCAATGCACAGCATTATAATAATCTTGTTAGTATCTAACTTTTGGAAATTGATAAAACCACTAGAAAGAAACCTGTGACAATTATTTCCTTTGAAGTATGATGAAACTTACCCTTTTGAGATGAATTGTTTTTAACGTCACTGCACATTCTGATAAAGCCTGAAATGTAATGCAGAACATTGGACTGTTGAATTGGTCTACTGGTTCACTGTTCAAAGCCAAAGACCATAATGAGACCCAAAACAAGGGCTAGTTCATGCCATTATCCCTTCATTTTCCCCTCACACAGTGCCAAGCCAACCTTGCAGGTTTTTTTCCACTCCAATCAGAAAAACTTCTGCACAGCTGAATCCGAAATGAACTACAGAACAGCCAACTCTATGTATTGACTTTCACTGAACATTAGTTAGTAAGTAATGCAGGTCAATGTTAAATACTTAGCTCTTCAATTGATTTTGAGCCTAGGTAAACTATAGGATACACTACCACAATATTCAATAATGAATCATACAGATACTTAAATGTAAAAAAAATCCCACAAACCCGAAGGGATTTTATTTCTGAGATGACAATCTTCGATACCCCATGGCTATTGTAGTTTGTTAGCTTCAGCCTCCCTCACAGGAATTAATACAAAAAAAACCATCCATAATACACACCAGTACTGTCTGGGCATCTGCTAAGTCAAACGTTTGCTTCAAAGGTGCTAAGAAACATGCAGGAACAATGTGCTTGTAGACAAAGTCTGCAAAACCTACTGGCCCATCTTTACCTCCTAAAAAGAAAAACAATATTTCAATTTCTATTACTTCTTCATGGGTAGTAGCAGATGGAAAGGAATTCTAGAAAGACATTCTTACCCCAGAGCTCCACCAGCTTAGAAAGAATAATAAAACAAGTCTTCTGTGCAATAGGATCTGGGTAATCCACCGCTCCTTGAATGACAGTGAACAACACACGTTCCACATTCTCTGCACCTTAAACACATTAAGATGAACTTGTCACTTCAAACTGCAGCCTAAAATGTTTTGGTACTCAACACTTTTATATAAATACTGACCTGGAAGACATGCTTCAACTTCAAAATAGCTCTTTTTTGCACAAATCTCAAATATTTTTGGGAAGTTTCCCCTACGATGCAAGACAACTCTTATTTAGGTTAATTTTTTTTTTTTAAGTTTGGAGATTTAAATTGCTTTTCTGGCCTTTAACACATACAAAGGTGAGGGCAGTACTTTGAGCTGTCCTCGCTACCTACCTTGGAAGTGTTAATTAAAACTCAGCAGCACTGAAGTAGTTGGCTTATCTTGCAACATATGACAAGATATTTTTCACACATTTAAAATTTCTGTGCTGCATCCATGCTTATTTGTTTGATACTTTTAAAAATTTCTTGGCCCATCACAACTACCAAGTGCCTCTTTCAAGAAAGCTCTCACTACTTAATGCTACTTTTTCCTTTTCCAGCAGTACTACCACCACGTTAGGACAGGGGAAAGGAATGCTGAGCTTCACTTACCAGGTAAGTCACTTTAAAATTTCTGAAGTCCCTATCGATTTTGATGGAATTTAAACAGAAAGAATCGCTTAAAGTATCAAGCAACTAGATGTCTGACTTAAAATTCCCACTGTGAAAAATAACTAATTTGCATCTGGCCAGTAAAGATGAGGAAAACCTGGTAACTACACATATACTAAGTCACATGATGCCTTCTACCATAGATAACAAGCTCAGGCAACAGTAATAAAAGTTTACAGGATTTACTGATGTGTCCTTCCAAAAACAGACACAATGAATAGAGGCAGCTGCAAGTGGTCTTGCCCAGCAGTCTGAACACTGCTGTACATTGATACATATTGTACGATCTCCAATTCACCAGAGAAATACAATGATACATAAAGACAATGATACACACGATACTTTTCACTTTAAGCAGAAAAGATCAATAGGAAGAATATGGCTATTACAGCTGGATTTCACAATTCCAAATTCCTGTACAACAGGTAATTTGAATCAGGCAAGCTGAACACAGTATTTCCATTAAACTATTCTACTGTAAGGTAGTTAGTAGTACTTGTCAGGAACTGGGCCAGTATTTTACTTAGATAAAACATAGGTGAGAATAACCATAGTACTATCCTTTGAGAAACTGAATTCCTTACCTTGATTAGCTATGACCTCACTCATGCCACTGCCAGTTACTGTCTGCAGAAAAGCAAAGTAACTCCTCCGTAACATTTGTTTTTCTAAAGCAGCAGACTGGTCATTTTCTTCTGCTGGAAGGAGCAACACCTCAAAAATAGCATGAAGTAGTGGCATAAACATCTGTTGCAGGAAAGGTGAAACTTGCGTCTGTGAAGATCAGAAGCGGATATCAGCTCAAAAAGAGAAATTGAACATTAAGAAGTTAAAACTTAAAGGCTTGTTAGAATTCTCAGATTGGATCCACTTTTAATGTTAGTAATTTCATATAATTACAACACAGCAAATTCCATCAGGGTCACTGTGAACATTACTGCACCTTGACTTACACACCAACTGTTTTAAGACTTGTGCACAAAAATAACTAGACCTGTCTAGCCTCAGTTTTGTGGAGGTAAAGGTTTTTCAAGATTTTTCATCCTTCTGTTCAGACACACACCTTCAAATTTCCTGAAATACCATCTCTAAGATGCTGAAAGTGGCAGCAGGCCAGCTTTTATAGAACTTTTCTTTAACAATTACTAAAGCTTTCCTACTGACATTACAGAATAAACTTGTCACAACACTTTCAGTGAGAAATATACGTAAGGGCACTAAATTAATTATGAATTGAAAAACTGAAGGCGTGTGCTATTCAGTCACGTCAGAATTCCACAAAGAGGCAACTCATATGTTAATTTCTTAATGCTGAAGCAAGAGTTTATCTTTTATCTTCTCTTTACTATGACTTCAAAGTACTCAAGGTGAGACTTTAGAAGCTAGGATCTTTATTTTACCATGTTATAATAAGAATAGTGCTGTATCATACAAACTTAAAACATTACACCTGAACATGGTATTTGTCCCACCTTGCTCCTGTGACTTTTTTCTTTTACCTTCCTCATCTTTCACAGACTGTTTTTAATTATCTACTGTTATCCCCAATATAAATCTATATTTATCCTTATACATATATTTGGTGTTTATCTTCTAGAAATCTCATTATAAAAGATGAGAATTCACTTCAAAGCTTGTATATTTGTAAGCTAATTTGTAACATTAGCTTAAAACTTCAGTGGAGAGCATGACGTTAATTGTGTCAATAAACAAAATTCTGCTGCAAATAGTATTTTAAAATATCAAGTCCAAAAAATTAAACACCATATAAACATTTAAGACTAATCAAAGAAAAAAAATCAGTCACTTAATCACTGTGAGTCCAGCAATGTATGACTGTGGTCAAAGACAATGTTTAGCAATAGCAGCTTCAAAATACACTTACTAATTTTTAGGGACAGTTCTAACACAACTGCTCTTCTGGAACTAGAAAAGAAGATCTCTCAGTAACACTTTGACCCTGAAAAGCTTATGCACTATCATACCTTAAACTTAGCTGTTATTTGGTTTATAAGAGGAATGAATTCTTGAAGATCTTTTGCTTCACAATCTTTAAGCATGTGTTCAGAGGCAGAAGGAATGAACGGAAGAACTTCTTCCTCTAGGCAAATAATCATGCGGTGAAGGAAAGTGCGGACACCACTTCTCAGAACTTCCTTTTGTAATGGACAACTGAGAGCTGGCAGAAATGTTTGTAAGCAGTCGAGATAAACCTCTGAGCAGCCACACTGTTTTACAGTTTGCTTATTGCTGAAAGCCTTGCTGGTTCGGCTGTAAAAGCACACATCAAGTTTTACATAAGCTTACATTCCAGTACAACAAAGAAGCAGTAACACTGAGAACAAATGCTTTCCAACCCAGGCACTAATCTACAATACTCCATTTCATGAACTGGGAGTCAGACAGTGGAAATAACGAACAGAGTATTTTCATATGAAGTGGCATCACCTTGGTAGTTTCTGAGAATTAAAATCTAACAATTTACCAAGAACATATGATTAGATTAGCTCCACAGAATTCTTTGAGCAAAGAAATAGATGCTGATTCATTATGAACTTGCTCAATATTCTCTGTATATATATCCAAAGGAGACTAAGGGGACTTAACTTATTTTCTCAGCTATCACAAGAAATTCCACAACCACTGAAGATTTTCTAGGTCAATAGAGTAGAAAACTCAGTTCCTCCTTCCAGCAAAACCTTTGTATTTCCCTTTTACTCAAACCAGAAACATACAGTGTTACTGTGCTGTACCTACCTAGCAAACCCAACAGCATGATTGAGGCAGTCAGCCAGTGCCATCTGTCTGTCCTCGTCTTGTGCCATCACCAGTTTTTCTAACAATACTTTGAACTTCTCCATCAGTGGAGTCAACAAATTCCTCATCAGAACCTGTTTTCTTTCTGCAGAGTATTCGCTGTTAACTATTAACACTCCAGCTGTTTCATAAATGAAAAGTTGATCATCACTGCTTAACAGTGCCTGGTAGCCATTTTCCTAAAATGGAAGATAACAGATGTAATTCACTAAGAGTTCTCTATCAAGGCTGTCTTCTCAAAATTTACAGCCTTCTATATATACCCATCTGTATCCTATACTCCCAGAAACCCATATAAGCAAGATTATTACAATTAGGTACAAAAGTAAGGTGTGCAAGTGATCTCACACCAAAAAAGCAGGATAATTATTTGTGCTTAAATGTCTGCATGGTGAGCCTACAATTCAGCAAGTACTCGGGCACATTGATAACTGCAAGCCTCACTCATCACAAAAAGCTACTGCAAATACTCACAGGAGGAGAAAGTTCCATCAGGTCTTGTATTCTGTTCAGGACATCTTCAATAAAGGGATTCATTTGCTTACTGAAGTAAAACACAAGTACATAACACTACTTAGAAGCACATTCATTTTTACAGGTTTCAAGATACTTTATGTAAGCTGTGAAGTTAGATGCTAAGCTGCCTTCTCCATATAGGAATCCCCTTCAAATATCAAAGCACTGCTGCAGAAAAATCTGACTTATGGTTATGATGCTAGTGGTAGGCCAAATAAATACGTGTTGTGGGAATAGCAATTTCTTTCCCTGATTTTTTAAAAATAAGCATCATTTAAGTGAAGTATTTTGAACAGTTGAAAAAATAAAAGCATGCTGAAATCTGAGCCATCTTTGAGCTTCTTCTGTCTCTAAATAAACTACATGCCTGTGAAATCAGACCAAAAGGACAGGACTGTTCAAAGGACTCATACACTGAGTAAACTTTATCAATATAAATTCCAAAACAATTCAAAATTTAGGTAGGGATAGGGAATAGTTACCCTTAAAAGTCTCTAGATCCATTCACACTTAGCTCTGCTTAATGAGAGAAAGTAGAAAAGACATTTATGTTGTTGATCAGCTTTAATGTCTGATCAAAATAAACCAGGCATATGTATTACACTTCTTTTTTCTGTGACATATATTTTCACTGATACCTCAGTATTACACCGGACAACAACACTGCTAGAGCACCGTTTTGGTATTTTACTTCACTGCAGCCCATCTGAAGCCCAGCCTGTTCCAATAACAACTGGAACATACAGAAAGGTTGTATGCAGTAAATGCAGTGCCATTTGGAAACATTTATTTACTCACTTAAGAGACTTGACAAATCTGGAAAAGAGGTAAGCTGTTCGACTCCGTACTTTGGGACTTGTATGACGAAGACCACGGTGATCTAAAAATGCCATCTGCAATCAATAAAGCATCTCAATCTTAGAGTGTCTAAACAAAGCAGGGGGGAAAATCTAATTATCCAACAAGTTAAGAAACCCAGCTTCCTACGGGACCTTCAGAGAATAGGAAAATTTCTTAAGTCTAAATAACTTAAGTAGTCTCATCTAGTTAAAAATGTAAATGATATGAAACTTACTAGTACAGTTGGAATGTGCTGAGGTTCAACTGCAAAGAATTTTTCATATCTAACCACAGTTTCAAAAAATTCCAGGGTCACTGATGTGTGTTGATAGGCACTAACACCAGAAGTCACCAGCTACAAATAAAAGCATTAGCATGTTAGTATTTTAGCTGTTTATAAAACCTAACTGCAACGTAAGTGACATGCTGATAATTATGACAAGCTATTTGAACTGAAACAGTCTAGGCCTTAGTGGCACTTTTAAACAGCTCTCAAGACATGCTTACCGTTCTCATCATGTCTTGTAAAGCTGTAGCTTTAGTAACATCTCCAGAGAAATGAGCACCATGAGATACAGGAAGAGCCTCAGCCAACATATACAGCAGCCTTATTGCCACTTCTACTTCCATAAATCGTGTAGTCTGCCAGTTCCTAGAGTAAGATTATGAAGCTCATGTTAGTCTTTAGCACTTTATGAAATAATCTCAATTATACCATGTTAATATTTTCTTCTGTGCCTTCTTCAGATGCACAGCATAAAAAGAACAGATTTAAACTAAGGAAAACACTGGAAGGCCCTGGCAATTATTTAGGATGCTTCTGAGAGACTTTATCCTCAAGAATACCACTTCTTCATCAGATCACCACCAACTTTGCCAGTTTCAGCTTGAAAGCTACAGATTTCTATTGTGCTTATTTAGAAATAAACCCACCTACTATGGCACAAGGACAAGCCATTCAGCTTCACATAAGAAGAGACTCAGTTAAGGTACAAGGCAGCCACAAAGAATACTGGATTTCTATTTGTATACACAAAACTCTTAGCCAGTGAACTAGCAATGTTTCTTTACTTGTGCGCAGTTTCCAGGATTACATGTACTATGTATTTTTTTTACAAAAATACTTCACTTACCCAACCAAACTTGTTTTTCTGATAAAAGTAATATACAATATTTACACCTCAAGGACACTCTTATGAGAGGTGGCAAAGTGAACACCTCTCCAAACAGCTGGTGCTGTTTAGGTAAGTGACAAAGATCAAAAATCTAGGAAAGAAAAGCTGCCATTTAAGGTTACAGAACTTTTTCTTTCTAAGGAGCTTAGTAACAAAGCTGTATTTATCATTAAGTTGTAATGAGCTCATTTTGTCAACTGACTTCACCTTCACCATTGAAATGCTGCATCATATATTTCACTACAGACTGATGATTTATGAAAGGAAAATAAAAACCAAATCCCAAGAAGTCTTAATACAAAAAAGTTATAAACCCCAGCTTACTGAAGTGTAGTGTTAAAAACTCTGCGGACAGATGCCAACAGCAATTCTGGTGAAACCTGAGCAAGTCTGTCCAGCAACAGTTTCAACTGCTTCCTGTACTCCACAAACATTGCTTCATCTTCACCCTACCAAAAAAAATTCACATCAGTGAAGTCCTTATTTTCATGTTTAAATTCATCCACAACCATTTTAGACAATTATACCTAAAGCAAAAACATACATACAAAACCAGTATAGCACACTCGGAGAATTCAGTAATGCTCATCCAGTGCTCTTGCAACATAACAGCAGGGCCCTTTATGGCTGGATACAGTATGTTGAGATCCACTGCATTCAGTCCAGAAACATACTAAAAAGGCTTTTCAAAATGAAAAACAGCCAAAAGTACAAGAAAGAAAATGCTCTTGGCAAAGCCTTATTGACCCAATTCTTAAAAATTGACTCACTCCTCAAAGACATTCTTTCCTAGCATCTAGCTTAGTTTTAAACTTGGACTGACAACCTTTATGACGGACTGGATACAGTTTAAGTTAACCCTTTGAAGACTATCGCTCTCAGCAGCCTGGGATGAGTAAGTCTGTCTCACATGCTCAGTCATTACTGTAGGCTGACAGAGATGTTAAGCTTGGAAGGAAAATGAAATCAAAGACCTTACCCCGCCCTTAGCTCATTTTTGCAAGGTTTGACCATCTCCAGTAGCTCACGCAGCACATCTTTTGAGAGTTTCACTACACAGTATGTCTTAAGTATTTTTGCAAGACAGAAGTGACATGCAGAAACATGCAAATTTACACTGAACAAGCCACCCCAACAGCTGTTTGGCCATCAGCACAGCTATATTTGCCTTGGAATAGCTCACAAATACTGTGAACTCAGTCAGCTTGGATATACCTTTACTATGTTGTTTTGCCCTATGCAGACATGCCTAGAAGCTTTCTCAGCCTGTGGACCCTTGCTTCCTTTAAATCTTTAGTCTATGAAAAATATGTATTTTAAGTGTGAGCAAGTTTTACTACATATAACCAAGTTGCATGTGTCTGCTTATTCTTACAACACAATACCTCATTTTCAAAATTATATTCTTCATCATATGTCAACTTCTTCATAACAGCCAACATGATTGCCTAAGATAAAAACAGAACAATAAGCATAGAAGCAGACAAGTTATAATAACCATTAAAAATACTACAGTAAAGAAGACATTGAAGCTAGTGTTGTGTTTACAAATATTTTTAATCCCTTTTAAACTATTATTTTCAGAGGTTTAGCAGAAGTTAACAGTCCAAATCAAAACAGATGGCTTATATCCAAACAATACACAGCTGCTATTCCAGACATACAGCATAGAGGAGAGCTCAGCCTCTAGGTAATACTATCAGTATCACCTAGCTTTACTTCCTGCTTGTAATTTGTGCTCTTCAGTTCACATGGAAAACAATCAAGATGACTGAACTAGGCAGAGGAAACTAAACAGGTTGTCCAAGATACTATTTTAAAGGGATAAGTCAGCTATAACATCAACTTCTCTAATAGTTCATAGTAATTGGTGTGTATAACATCATCTCTATTCAATAACTGTTTTGCCATCTTTAATACTGCTGTTTCAACATTGCTTCAAGAAACAGTGCACTGTACTGTACTACCTGTAACTAGTATCCATTTCATGTGGAAAATACTTCTGATTTGAGTCTTTTAGTCTAATCATTATCAATATCAATAAAATCAATCACTTATAGATTTAGTTTGCCATCCTTAATCCTGCAGAACAAAGTTGCAAAAAGCTTTAATTACACCCACACAATCCTTTATACATAAACCATTGACTAAGTCTGGGAGAAAGACTGGATCCAGCTGCACCTAGACTCCCCTCTGAGAAGTTTAGAAAGCAAGGGAGCCCTTTCTGCACCTGGTCACTCCATGGGAAGGTCTCTCTGCACTTTGTCCATAACTTGCAGCAGCAGGTTGTCAGACCAACTAGAGCAATGAAGCGCAATGTAATCTTAGTAGGGACTGCTGGTACATGCTAAAGCAGCTATAAAGGCTTGACTGTAGCTCTACTTAAGTCTGAATGAAACAAAATGAAACAAAAAACCTTTTGACAAATAAACCTTGATTACTACTTTTCATTTTAACTGCGAAACCTGAAATTCATCAACACCAAAATGGACCAATGAATTAAACCTAGGTTACTGAGGTGAAATACTTGGTCATCTTGCAGAAATAGATACTTCAGCACCAAGTGTCACCATGACCTCTGAGAAGCGTCTGCTTCTCTGTAAGAAGTGATACTTAAGAATTAAAATAATTGCAAAAAATGTATGCAATACACTTGTAGCCAGAAATATTTAGAAAGACCTGTCTTTCTAAGAAGTAAAAATGTGATCCTGCTGATGAGAAAAAACTTTGGAATTTCAGAAGCACAAGAAACTAGCCCCCTTTTTGTCCTGTTCAAATAATGAACAAGTTGAAAGTGTAAACTTAAAATTCAAAACTTTAAAGCAATACTGCTAAGCACAAAATTTAAAGCTTAAAGCAAACAACAATAAGATTTAGACTATTTCCCATTACTTTCTTTTAATGAGGAGAATGAAAGTAGAAAACTTGTTATGACTGTTTCTTCGTTTAACACAAATCCTCAAGAAGTACTCAGTAAAATTAAGAAATATTTGCAACATGAAAATCTCCAGTATGAAAGCAACTTAAGCCAACATATTTCAGGGTAGTAACATATTCCAGCTTTTAGTGTCTTAAGTGTACTGCAGTAGTAACATCATTTGATCTAGCGGTAACAACAAACAACAGTCATAAAATAAAAACAGTGTTATTACCAAAGTTCTCTTTTTGTGTTACCTAATCCAATTTAAACAGACATTAGACAAAAGGAGGTCAAGTTAACTACAGTTATCCAAATTCAACTTGTCATGTTAGAACAGGTACAGAATTCAGTTTTCTTTGTAAAGGAAAAGGAATCAAACCTGTTAGCTGTATGAACTTACGAAACAACTGCACCAATCTAACCAGTTCAACATCCAAATCAGTATATCTACATTGGTGCAGACTGGGCTGAAAATTCCATATAAGTTTATTACTTCCAAAACTGGACATATTTTATATATAAACTTAAGATTATCTACTTGAGCTTAATGTAGATTTGATACAATGTTTAACATATAACTGCTCATAATTACAACTGTTATCTCTCAATTGTTGCTTCTTTCTTAAGTTTAACTTCTATTATTAAGAATTATATTTATGACAATCCTTCCTAGATTTCTTCCAATTCTTTGGAATTAGGGTAGGTTTTAAAAAAAATAAAAACTTCAAGGAAACAACTCTTCCAGGTTGATTTAAGAATATTCTTTGAACAGTATAGCCTGCAGACGAGCTTGCCAGCATATGCTTAAGGGTTGTTTGGGAAGACCAGCTCTAAAATAGCTTTCATCTTCATACACAATTCAATATAGGCTTACTATTTAAAGAAACAACTGCAGTTACTTAGCAAAAGATCGAACACACTGTCCTTAATTTTAAGTCGTCGCTTTTAATTACTGTTGCATACACACTGAGGCATAAAAATGAAAAATTTGTTTCAGCAAAATAAAATATTCTGATCTAATGTGTCCTTGAAGTATAGAATCTGTAGTAAAAAAATACCTACCTCTACATTAGCTTTTTGTTGGTCTGAAAGTGCAGAAAGCTGGAAAATAAAATTCAAGTGTTATTTTTTCGTATTCTAACTCTTTCATTACTGTCTAAGAGAGACTTGCTTTTTTAACAGTCATATGATCTGCCCCCTTAACATATTTAACTCAACTCCTTCAGATCTCTAAACAACACTACAGAAATAGCATGATCACAGGCATTAAAGAAATGAAATGCTAATTAGTCAAAAAAACTATTTTGTGAGTCAGTTTGCACAAATCAAAAATCAAATTAAATCATGTCAGAATGTCAGACATATTTACTTGTTTCAGGATGTGAAGGTAGTCGTAACAAAAGCCAATGATGTTAGAAGAGATGTCATCATCTTCATGAATTAAAAGTTGCAACATCAGGGCCACTTTTGCTTCAATAGCTTGTAGAGTGTCTTGAGCACTCTTCATATCACCATTTTTTATCAGTTTAGTCCAACTAGCTATTAATGCTTGCCCCATCCCATTGACAAGCTTAGAAAATCTGGCCAGAAAATCCACATCATCTTCCTGCAAGAAAAGACACCTGATTAAAAATAAGCTCTGTTAATATTTTTAAATACAAGACTACAGACTGTACTACCTGTGTCTAGCATGCAGAATTAAACCAACACTTGTCTCCTAGCTGGAAACTACCAAGTGCCTACAATTGGCACTTTTTCCCCTGGGAATAGAGAGAGAAAGTTAAAGCAATGCCAGATTTGTCTGTCCTCCATTACACAACAGAAGCTTGCTTCATCTCTTCAGATTTATTTCTCTCTTTACAGCAATAAGCAGGCTCAAAATAAAAGCAGTAGCACATGCCTACTATAAATTCTAGGCTGTATAAGAGGAAAATATTTTTATGGAAAACTTCAAAGAATTACCAGCTGCAGCTCCCTTCAGAAATACTGATAACAAGTACCTTTCAGTACTGCCTGTTAGAGAGAGTTAATATTATATATTTCTGGCTTGCTTTGCAGAAATGCATTGATCAGAATCAAGAAATACCCCGAAAGCAGCCTCTATTTCTACACCTCAATGAGATGTTTTGGTCTCTGCCATAATTATACAAAAGTGAAAGAATAACAAGTCTACCTAAGAAAGACTGAGGTAAGATTTTTATAAGTAGGAATACAAATTTGACAAAGGTTTCAAAAGTAAGAGGTAAAAGCCTTGCAATCTAAGAACCACAGCTTCATAAGGACTGGTTGCTCTTTCTCCACAGCAGGCAGTGACCAACTGTTCCTTAAACAAGGCAACTGCCAGAAAATGTGTGTTTAGTTAGTAGGTATACTTTTCCAGCTTACAGATAAGCATTACAAGTCTCATGTTTGATGGTGCACACGTGCAAAATAGCATACGTGTCCTTAAGAAAGTTCTTTCCCCTTATGCATAGAATTTTTTAGGGTAAGACATAAGATCAGCTATCTTGCCTACAACAGCTATTACAGAATCATTCAGGAGGGAAGATTCAAGACAAGGAAACAGAACCACTATGAACAGTAAGCACAACATGCTTTAGGAGAGGAACAGAGGAGTTACATAATACCTTCCGTCTAGAATGAAACCCTGTGTGTTCAAATTAATAATAAACATTAATAACAATCTCTTAAATTTAAGTATGAGAAAACTGTAAGAAGTGTTCTGATGCAGAAACACAAGTACTTCCCTATAACTTATGGACTGCTTCATAATTTTCTGTGCATCAGCTTATTTAAAAACTGTCAGAAACCTGTGATTCATTCCTATTGTTCAAAATCAATACACAAACCTGATCAATACTGAAGAGGCCAGCAGACTGCAATACTTGACATAAAGACTCAACCAGTTTTGTTTTATCAATTGGGTCCATTCCCTTATTTACAATTTCAAACAAACAATCACAGGCTTCTTCCCGGAGAACTTCCACAGACATGTGACCTAGCAGCATATTTATAAACCTTCAGAGAAAAAATAGTTCAGCTTTATATATACACAAAGTAACATTGTAAAAAAACCTTTATATTATTTGTGCACATATTCACAATGATCTCTTTTTACAATTCTTCTTTTCCTATTGTACTGACAAAACTCAACATTTTATGCATTTTAAAGAGAACACAGCAAACTGAGTAATGTTTAGTTTGTGCAGTATATCAGCTTGGCTTACAAAAACACTCTCCTAAAATTCCCAAAACTCCAAAGATAGAATTAAAAGTCATCTTTGAAGGACTTTTATATATTTCATTCTATACAGTCAGCACACTGCCAAGGTGATTTTTGCAAACCCTTTCCATCAAAACCTTCTTACCTTTCATTGGCTATCAGGCTCAAATCTATCCAGGATACGTAAGCTCCAACTACTTCAAGGCACTGGCATGTCAACTCTGAGTTATTATATTGATAATTTTGTAAGATTTGGTACCACGACTCCACCAAACTTGGAATGCACTGTTCCCTCATAGTATCTTTTAATAACGTGTTCCTACGAGCCTCCTATCAGTACAGAAAAAGGATAAAATCAGTCTTGTCAGAGATAAGCATCTTGTCAAATTAGTAGCATTTTCGTATCCAGATGCCAGACACCATGTGGCATAGCAAGATAACTCAAATCAGAAACCCAAAGAGAATGTTTTTTCCTTTCTAACAAATAAAACCAAAATATCCAAAGTCTTCCCTTTTATTATCCACAGTGCCCAAACACTGAAAGAAAAGCCAGAAAAAGAACAGTTCTCTAAATCATTGAATGAACTTTAAGGGGTTAGGACCCCTTAAAATATGCACTAGAAAACATTAACATTTTAAAATGATCAGTCTAGCATTACACTGGCAAACTTGGTTGATAAATTTTTGTTTGCAAGCTTTCAAACAAAAAATATTAGCTGAAAAGTATGAAATCATAAAAAGCATTAAACAACAAAGCTAAGCATAGTATTTTGAATTTAAATCACCAAATGTGTCTAAAGTGGAGCTGCCACAGGAAAAAGCGTATCTAAAACCTTCTGCTCTAATTAAAGTAAGAGAACTTAAAATTTTAAAACAAGAGTTAATGCAAAATAATAACTTGCCTCTGATGTATGAACAACATCCCGGTCCACCAGTTCAGCATCAACAGCCATCAAGATTCTGAGGTACATATCCACACCTCGTGGATTAAGGTCAACTACTGACAGAATGTCAAAAAAAAACTTGGGCCATTTTGTGAGATATTCAGTAACAAAAAGCAATGCAAAGACTTGTGCTGCTTTGTTGCGAATAAAAGTCTTCTCAGGCTGGGGATTCAGCATCTGGGAAAAACAAGACATTTCAACTGTTTCTTCTCAAATAAATTAGAGAAGAGTCTTATAGGTTTGTTGATCTCTCTGTAGTAGTTAATGTACTACTTCTGTTCCTGGCAGAGACCAACAAATAAACCCTTACTTTTCCAAGGAATTTGAAGAAAAAATGGCTAAAGTGTCCTGTAATAGGGAAAATGTTTTCTATGGGTGATACAGTCCTAAGCCTTTCATTCAGTACCAAGACATTAAGTGTCATCCATAAATGCCTCCCATGCAAAACCACAATTACTCAAAGACTAAAAGGTGATTTGTCAGTTTGGTGAAAGTTACAGTCCTCCTGTAGCTACCTTGTGACTGTGTCAGATGTTTGTGCTATGAATAGTAAGGGAATTCCTAAATATAAGGGGAAAAAATTAAACCCACCACTACCAATCTCCTGTCCTTTTCCTTTTAGAAACTCCTGAACGGAACAGCTTGACACAAGAGAAAGCAATTTAGTCCACTTCATAATGATCTGTTCTTTTCAAAGTTGTATTATGTTCCATTTCATAATGTTAAGTCTTCTGCACGGCAACTGTGTTTATCTTCAGTGCAGAAGTGGAATGACAGCTATATAATGGCAGGTATGGGCAAACCAGTGGATACTTCTGACTGCAAACTCCTGGGTGGGGCTGATACTACAAGTTTGGCTACAGTAACCCATTCCACGAGAAAGAATAGTCCATACTCTGCCACAGTACCAAATAACATCAAAAAGGAGTGATAAACATCTGCTAACAGGAGATAGGAGTTCACTCAGTATGGTCTTAGAAAAATAATCAGCAGGCCTGCTCCTCCTCCAGACACTCAGGAACATTAGGAATCTGTATTATGCCTCTCTAAAGGGGAACTTTCAATACACCTTATTTCACACATAATTGATTAAACCACAGTCATTATCTCATTCAAATGTTACATATTTAATACTAAGCGCAGGCATGGACTTCTTTACAACACCTGATTTAAAAAATTTTTCACAAACGTTTAACAATCAGATACCAAATACCTTCAGGAAGCCTCTTAAACTCCAACAACAGATTAAACATTTAGTCCACACTCAATGCCCTATGTTAGCCTAAAAGGGCATGTAAGATTGCCATGAAGAAAATACATACCTGTGCTTGCAGCCATGTTATGAGTGTTTCCCTAATTAGCTGCTGCTGGACTTCAGTAAGTTCAGAGTATCTGAAACAAAAAAATATTGAGGTCAAAATACAACTGTGCTTCACAGCAAGCACCAACACTCAGCAAAGCAAAAACTCTATTATATGGTACATAATGTTCCACATTAATGTAAACGAAAAGTTTCTAGGACGGCAATTTATAAAGTTACTTGCATGTTAAAATTCTGACTCAAAGGCAAAAATAATAAAAAACATTTTACCCATAGTAATGTATCCTATTTTGAGGCATTACTACCTCCTATATTGGAGTAGGAGTTTGGAATTTTGCAAGAAAGCTGCTCTATCAGGACTTATGACCATGATAAAAATAAGCATTTCATCATAGGCCAAGGGGAGAAGGAAGAGATATCTGTATATGCCTGAACTTGATCACTACACATTGAAGACTATCACTATTGAGTACATGAGATCCTTCACTGATCTGACCTACACTACATTTACTATCAGACTTATGTCAAAAAACCCAAGGAAGTAATTCTGGTTTACGTCATACATAGAGTACTGGCAAATTGTGACATTATATCCAGCCCACCTCAAATACCAGTCTGCCAGGACTAGTGAAGCCGGAACTACTCTTTTGCAAAGAGTTAGCTACAGGCTTATGAAGTCCTTAATAGGAATGACTGCTGAACAGGACTCTAATGTTCCTGTCACAGCCAACTATTCATTAAAGAGAAGAAAATGTTTAAAGAATATAAGCACCAGGAAACAAAAGAAAACATACAGCAGGAAGCAGGTGACAGGATTGAAGCAAGCAGAGAAAAGTGGACAGTGAGGTAAAATTGGGTAAATTAAATGTCTTTAACATTTGCACTCATACCAAACTGTAAAAACCAGTCACAAAATACATCTTATTCCTATCTAAACTCCTCATCCGTTCAGCATATTACAAGCAATCACAGTGATTGATGATGCTCAATTCCAGACCAAGGGAGCCCAAAGTGAGAAAAAAATATAGTTCTGTGCAATGACATTCATATTATTAAAAAGTATTTTCCCCTAGAATTATGGTTCTATGAAACCACCACTCAGTGAAAAGACTACTTTCTCAATATCTCTGCCATGGTTATTGAATGAATAGGGCTCTGTCTGAAGTCCAGTCAGCACAGAGCACAGCTGCAAAAATCAGTGAGAGTACAGAGTAAGGCCTCAATCTCCAGACAGGAATAGCTAAGTTTCAAGCAGTCCTTGCTAACCACGTCTGTGTTGGGCCATAGATGTGTTAGACTAGCTGAGAGCAGAGCATGCTGCTCAAAACCTCTCCAAGGAAAGGAAAAGAAAGGTAAAGAAATACAAGACAGCACTCTGCACCAGACTACAGACACTTCATCAACCACAACTAGGCACCACATACCATTCTAAGTTTATTTGCTGGCAGAATAAAAAGGGAAAACTAAATGGATGTATATGGACGGTGTCAAGTAAAATTACTCACTTGAACTTAACCTGATGTTCCAGAACTTGAAAGCAGAAGAACTTGATGTGATCATCACTAGAAAAGAAAATTCTGTTACTGGTGCACATTATGGTACACATTTGTGTACAATATGGTACACATTTCCGTGAAGAAAAAAAATCCACAAATACTAAAATCAGATTGCCCCTTTGGCACCAGAAAAAAACCAAATCTGCTGCTACTGTTACTTCAAAGCAAAAACAACAAATATTAGAGCAGTCAATCTGGTAGAAATGAGCAACTGTTAAACTAATATTTATGTTTGATACTAATATATATGTTTGATACTTTTTTTCTATAGCCACCTATTTGTTACAGTTTGATTTCAGTATTGGACAAACAAAACTACAATACCTATTGTATCCTGCTTCTACAAAAATCTCTCAGGCTTCAATAGTATGTTTGAGGCCCATTACTACACTAAGTAGGAGTACACAAGTTGTACTCTGCATCTTAAAAGTCAAAGGTAAAGACAAACTGAAGTGTGGATTAAGCATAGACATTCCACATGCTCTGTTATCCACACCGCTTTTTCATCTTATTATCTAAAACTTGCAACAACCATAATGTATTTTTTAAAGATTATAATTTCTAATCTTATCTGGCTTTAATTACTGCACATTCTGACAGAGTCAGTAGTTTTGATAAATCACTTACAAAATAGCATTCACTATAAACTACTGCTGTTATTCAGGAGATATGCACCCCTCAATTTCCTTCCAAACTGAATTATTCCATGAAACAGTGACAACCTAGTATTTTTGATGTAAATACAGAACTATGTGCAAAAATAGTGGTGATTACACATTCTTCACATCTTGAAAAATGGGATGGCCTACTCCAAAGAACAGGGGCAAGGAACTACTTATGAGATTACTGCATATAAAGTCTATAGTCTCAGAGGGGGCAATTCTCAGCACTTTTCCCCAGGATTTCAAAAGCCAGCAGTTTTTAGGTTACTAAATTATTATGGAGTTTAATGTATACATTGCTCTTCCTTGAAAGGCATTATATAAAGGCCACAGATCAACCATGATACTAAAAACAGTACAAAGACCATACTAACTTTCAACAATTTAGTTTGTCTATTATGCTGCACAGCTAAATCAGACCCACAAATATTACTAATGATAATAAGAAATCACTAGTTACATTACCTGTATATACTCTGAGCTAATGCTTCTGCACAAACTTGCCAAGCATCCTGAGATATCTTGAGCTGCTCAAAATAGGCTAGTGCCTGCAAAAATCAAGGCAAATTTCACTTTAAAAAGAACAAAGCACATAGCAATACATCTCATTCACACTTGCCCTTGTATTTAAACAACTCTTCTTCAAAAAACCAACAGTATTTGGATACATTCCAGAGGCTCCCTAATCACCTTAACATTGAGTGGGTTTTTTCCCCAACACCAATATCATAGGTACCCATTTCCACTTCATATCCAATACAAAGATTTTGTTACTTGAATATGGAAATATTCAAGGTTAGATGGAACCTCCAGTGACAGTCAGACTAGAGCAGCTTGCTCAGGGCTTTCCCATCTAGGTGGAAGTTCACATCCAAGTTACAATTCCTTCCACACATTCTAAAGAAGTGGCAATTTCGATTTTTCACTGAAAATAATTCAAACAATTATTTTGTTGCACCACTTTGCTTTTATTCAATAGCCCAAGTTCCAAAAACATTCAAACACTAACCACCTGGACAACTGTCAGTATATGAATCTTCTACAGAAATCAAGGAAACCTCTACCAAATTTTAAATAATCACATTATTTATCAGGACTCATAAACAGCTTTTGACAACAAATAATTTTATTTAATTGCTTTAAGGCTCAGTGTGGCTTGTGATACAGAACAGTAAAGCAAGTTTTGAAGCAGAAATTAGATTAACAACATTATTTCAATTCTATGAATGCATGTATTTCAAGGGGGAGGTTTGGCTGTTAGATATTTTTAGGGGCTGCTTTTTGCATTAATTCATAAAGATTTCCATTTACCAAAGTTATCTCCCAAAGTAATTATTCAGAACTAAGTTCTAAAATAAGAATTCACTTCCTGTAGTTAGTACTAGTGATTTTTTTATACTTAATATATTATTTTACTAGAAATGGTTTGATACTTCCCTTATGTTACATCTTACATGACTGTGAAAAAAGTAGGTCCCCTTCTGCTATGAAATATTTCAAAACTCTGCAGACTGCAGTTAAAAACTTCCAATTTTAGTGATATTCTGTTCACAGATCACTACAGATTAGCTATATCCATCCTTTTAAAAAGGAAAAATATGCAGAACCAACGTATTTAACAGGCTACTTAGCAAATCAAACCAAATTTGTAACAGTTTTGAACATTCCAGGATTTGTTTTATGAACACAAAACCACGGCATTAGCATCCTTATTCCTGGAAGATTTTAATAGAAGTTATTTTATAGACAGTTAAATCAACATGGTAATCAGTTAGCAGAGATAATTACTCAATAAATAGTTATATAAATAATGTCTTTTCATAGGATCATCTCTTATGCAGTAAATGTTACCCACGTATCATGATTACTTTCTCAACCTACTTTAACACAATAACACAAGCTTCACTACAATTAAACCCACACATTTTATTAAAAAGACACTAAACCTAGGTAATCCATTAAAATTATAGTTAAAAACATCTAAGAATCAACAGGCTAATTTTAAGCAAATGGTTTGCTGTGCTGGTTTTCATTCTGTGAGAATCTATGTAAGGAGTTGAGCAACAAGTACAAAAAACAGTCAGAGTCCAGAAAAATTAATTCTATGCATGCTAACTGCAATTGAACTGAAATGTAACAGAATTAACATGTAACAGAAATGTAACAGAAATGTACAGAATTGAACTGAAATGTAACAGAATTTATAATATATACCTCTCAGCTTACATGTCTTTTGCTTCATACTTGCCACGAACCACAAACCCTACACATTTGGCTCACAAAACAAATTCAACAACTCCCCCAGCCCAAGTAAGCATTAGATTTTTGCACTGCAATACCATCTCCAGTTATTAGAGCGAAGAGGAAATTAATTACATACTCGTTGTCTGAAGTCTGCATCAGCATTTGGGTTGAGCCCTAAAAGGGCTTGTTCATCCATGTCTGTTGCTATATTCGTTGTTTCCTGTTCCTAACTGCTTTGCCCACTTCTTCTAGAGGGCAAAATACATTCATCTGCAAATAGAGAAAGAGAAATTTTATTTGCTCAGTAGAACAAGAAAAATTAAAACCAGGACAGCAACAATGATACAAGGTGGCCCACAAACCTCAAAAAATGTACTCCAACTAAACATGCATGCTCCAATGCAAATACCAGAATTCCAAGTCCTTTAATCAACTTTTCACTGTATGTATTTCATACTGAATAAGGAAACTTTAAAGTCTCCATATATTTCAGTTCTGTTGAAAAGAGAACTTAGTTAACAGAAAGATGGCATTATGTATAGTATTCAGCTGAAAGTCTTAAATTCAAATTTCAAGCATGCAGGAATTTCAGCAAGATACCACATAAGCACAAATCTCCTTAAATGAAAGGCCACTGTTTTTTTCCCCCACCACAAACCCAGCTACAAAAAAAAAGAACCTCTACTCAACTCCAATACAGATAAGATGCTTCATACACACACTTATGAAGTATTTCCCAAGGTGGGGGCAAAGTCATTAGGGGGTCTTTCTTCTAAAGCAAGAACATACAAGTGTCTTAGAAATTAAACACAAAACATATCACACTAAGTTATTAACAAAAGTTTTCTGTTCCCACCAATGGGTGCTGATTTACTAGCAATTATTTTTATTTAGAAAATTCAGTGTAAAATTAACAAGCGTTCTAGACAAAAGTTCTAAAGATGTCTTGTCGCTATAGGCTGTTCTGCAATATTCTAGTAAAACACAGAGAATTAAAAAAAATTTAAAACTTCTCTGTCAAATACTAAGATGCTGTTAAATAACAAGAGGACAAAAATCCATCTATTCTTCAGCTCTCTGCTCCGCCTCCCCCCCCATGTTAATATAGTTAATTAGGCCTGAAATCAGGCCTTGTTATGTAAGTATGTAGGAGGTAGGGGAAAGGAAGAGACAAGAGGAAGAGATGAAATACAAAGGAGCTGTGGTTTGAAGCTGCCTACATACCCATAGGTAGAACTTCTAATTTCTTAGTATTGTGTCTCGTGCACTCTACTGTTCACCCTCCCCCACGGGAAGAAAGGTGGCACAGTGACAAGCAACAGCAAGCAGAACTGAAAAGAAGAGCCCAAAATTTAACATGGTAATAGACTTTAATAGAAAAGTCAAGACAGAATACACTATGCCAAAGTCACGACAGAATATACTATGCATAATGAAAATAAATTTAATAAGTAAAACTGAGTTAATACAAAAAAAATTGCAGGTTTTGGCAGTACACAAACCAGAAAGTCTGGAACAAAGTGATGACTCCTGGCACACCAAGCCTCACAGACTGCCTTAGTCACAGTGATCCCCCTCAGGGGCAGAATCTTTAGGGATTAAACTTGCTTTGCTGAGTCTTTTCCCTCTGCATCCCCAGCCCCCAATCTGTTTTCCCTATAATCAACATCCAGAAGAGCCAGACTAAAAAAGGTAAAATACTGCAGGGAAAATGATTTTTTTTTAAACTGCCTCTTTTGATTAGGGTCTGGTCCAGAATTACACAAATATTTACTATACAGAGGCTTTTTTTTTTTTTTTGCATATTTACCTGCTGGTATCAGTACATTTTTATCTTTTGGGCAGATGATTTATACCTGGGTGACAGATTTTGCTAATAAAAAATAATGTGACTCAAACACATATTCTCTTCTCTTGTTATTGCTAACAGCAATGCCAATCTGTTCTAGTTTTCAAAATGTCTGATGAGTGTATTTAAAATTTCATCTTCTATAATATAGCCTTTTCTCGGTTTCATCTTGACTAGCGAACTCTAAAAGACAAACAATGAGATAAAATATTTGAATGAGCCTCTTGAGAAAACTAATAAAATAGCTTTTCTTGCCTCATGCCTTTACTTAAGCAGGTAGCTTTTCCACCATGTATCTACTTAACCAGCCAGTTACACTTCAAAAGCAAAACTGAATGGTGATTTTCGTAGTACTAATAATTCACAAAATCCATGGCAAAATGCACTTGGCTAGAACATCAAGTACGTCTTTAAAGCAAGTTTTACTTACAAAAAACAACAGATAACATTAATAGTTGATATGCATCTTGCAGAAAGTACTGTCTTAAGAGATAATTTTTTGTTAAGCAGCACACCACGTCAGGTGGCAAACTCATCTTACAGTAATTAGAAGGATGCAGTTCCTTACCAGCGAAGTCATACATGTATGTCGCATCAAAATAATTTACTCCCTCTCTCCTACTAAATACTTAAAAGCACATATGACAGTAAAGACTGTTTTCATAGTGTAAAGGAGGCAGAAAACCAAAAATTCAACCCACTTCAAGTGGGCAAGACTACCCAACTAACAATATAAACGTGGCCAGAGGTGTAACTTCGATCCAGATATACCCCAATAATGAAAGCATTCAAACCATTTTACCTACAGATGTTAACCACCGGAATAATCAGCAATTATAAAAAGCTTCATGTTCAGCAGTCATTTTAAGTATTTATAAAATGTGGTAACACAGGGGGAGCCAGTGGTGTGCCTCATTTGAATTTCCTCAAGTTTTCTCTCTAATAAAACAAAGACTTTAAAATGCATCTTTTACAGTCTTTTTTGCGGTTTTGCTTGCTGCAAACCTTGGGCATATTTACAACCTCTTTGGGCTCCAGACTCTTTACGCCAGCCTAACACGCGGTTAAAGCCAAGCACTGTTTAACTACTACTACTCCGACAACTTTTCAACTAGACTAGAAAAGTTTTTCTTTCTGGAAGTGACGTTAGGCGTTAGTTTCAGGCACAATTTTAGGGCAGGAATCGCGGTAAGGAGTAAGGCCACCTTGCCCCCGCCCAGACTCGGTGAGAGCCCGGTCTCCCGTGGCTGGGAAGAGCCGACAGGGCTCGGCAGCGCTCGGGCATCCACAGCCCGTCCGCTCGTCCTTAACCGGCCCAGCGCCGTCCCGGGCCTGGGAGTGACCGGCCCCGCCACCGCGGCGTGAACCACCGCTCGGGCCACGCCACGACCAGCGAATATGGAGCTGCGGGGAGGTCCCTCCCTCCCCTCACGCTGCTGCCCTACGATTTCTTCCTTCCCCCACCAGAACCATAGCGGACAGACAGCCGCCGAGGCGCCAGCCCCCGCCAACAGAACCGCACCACACACTACAGCGCGTATAAGCAGAGAAAAATACAGATATTTTTCGTGGCACGCGCAGGGCGGGACCGGCGGGGCCCGGTCGGCTGCAGCCCCCGCTATTCCCCAGCAGCGAGGCCAGGCGGACGCGGCGCTGCTCCCCCCCTTTTGGGGAGCCTCTCGGCTGCCGGGGAGGCGGCCCCGCGCTGAGGAAACCGGCCAGGGACTCGCGGGAGCCCGCAGGCGCCGCCAGCTCAGCCCACACTGCCCCTTCCCCCCGGGCTGAGTCACCGCTCCGCGTGCCGCGTCCTGCCCGCGCCCCGCGCCGGTACCTTCCCGGTCAGTGCTCCATCGCCGCCGGCTCCTGCCACCCGCACGGCTCCGCAGCCGCCACGAGCACAGGGAGCGAGCCGGGCCGGGCCGCGCCGCCTCGGCTGGCGGCAGGAGGAGGAGGAGGAGGAGCAGGACCGCCCCTCTCCACCAAGCCGGCCGGTAGCGAGGCACGCCGGGATGTGCCCAGCCGCAGGGCAGCCTGGGAGTCGTAGTCCCGGCGCCGCTATAAAACCGACCGCACCGGCGGAATAAACTAGGGCTGTACCGGCCCGCTCCCAAACTGCCTCTAGTGTATGGAAATCGTGCTGCGGCGGCAGGGCGAGGCTGAGCCGCCGGTGCGAGTTCCGCAGTAGCGGCCGGAGCCACCTGCTTGGGGCGCGCACAGGGCAGGATCCAGGTTGGCGTGGGTTTGTCCGTGAGGAGGAATCCAGCTGTTGTAGATAGGTAATGCGATGGTTGGCTCTCATAATTAAGGGATGAGCATTAAGTGTATGTTAAGAGAAGTTTTAGAGATGTATAGTTATGTTATTTTGGTAAGGTCTCCCCACAGCCCTCTTCCCTTCCCCCCCTGTATTGTTGTCACTAGTCAGGGCATTTAGGGGAGGGCAGGCTTGTTACTAGGAGGCGCGGCAATCCTCCAATCGAGGTGTAAGAAAGTGATCTCTACCAATAGATGGCAGAGAAGTAGTTGACTCTTAAGACTTTGGGAGGGGGCCAAGGACATAAAATACAGAGTATCCATTTTGTAGACGAGCACGTGGCCGTTTGGTTGCCTACTCTCAGTGCTGCAATTTTTCCTTATTCAGTCTGTTGTATTTTCTTAAGGTTTAATAAACCTTTGAAATTTTAAAAGCGAGCGTTATTTCTCACACAGCTGTGTCTGCACGTGTGGCACTGGGCTCCCGGACGCAGGGCTCTGCTACACAGCACCGTGCACGGGCTTGGCGTCACCACACGCCCGCAGGGCCCTTCGGCCAGACTGGAAATCCACCGAAACGCGAGCAGCGGCATTACAAACCCGTCCCAGCCGTGCTGCTGTTACAGTGTCTTCCAAGGAAAAACCTACTCCTGTCCTGTTGTCACAGCAGCTCTCAAAAGGCGTGAGGCGCCTAAAGCTTGCTAGAAATTTGTCCTGCAAGGAGAGCCACTGTCCGCTCACAGTGCACGGGGCAACGAGCGCCCGCCGGGACCAGCCGCAAGAGGCATCCCATGGAACTGAGTGCGTGGGGGCGATCTTCAGGGGCAACCTCCCGGCAGCCAGTGACCTCGCCATCACGGAGGACAACCAGTGAGAGAGGTTCCCCCGACAGCCCTACGCTCCCGCTACCGCCCCGAGGGGATTTGGGTGCTTCCCCCTGGAGCCTCCCTGCCGCGTCCTTCACGCCTCAGGCCAGCAGGACGCCCGGCAGACGGAGTCGCGCCCAGCCCGGCCTATCTTCCACGGGGACGGGCCGTGCAGGCCCGCAGCCCCGGTGACGGGAGCCGGGGGCAGCGAACGACAGGGGGCGCGCGAGTCGGGCCGGGCCACGCGGCGCCGCCAGCCCGGAAGCCAGGGCCGCGCGCGCAGACTGACAGCTGCCTGCTCCAATGGCGCTCGGCTCGCGGCCAATCGCCGCGCGCGCTGCGGGGGCGGGGCCGGGCGGTGACGTCAGCGGCGGCGCGCGTTGCCCATCCCTTTCCTTTCCCGAGCGCGACGGCGGCGGAGCGCCATGAAGGCGTCGGGCACCGTGAGTGCGGACCGGGGCCCGGCGGGCGCAGCCGGGGCAGGCAGTGCGGCCGAGCTGGCCGTCGGGAGGGCGGCGGTGGCGGGTTGTAGCGCTCGAGAGTAGCCCGTGCGTGCCCGAGCGGCGCCGCCTGGCCCGTGGGGCGGCGAGCGGCCAACATGGCGGCGACGCCGCTCCCGCCAGGTGCGGGCCCAGATGGGCGTGCGGTACTGCGGGGAGATCGACCCGCCCGGCGCACGGGCTTCTCTCCACCAATGGATTGAGCTCCTCTTGTCACGTTGTTCCTTTGAGGAGCCGCCTCAGAGGGTGCGGGGCGGTGGTGGCTCCGCGGCTCGCTCACGCTGCTGTCGGGCCTGTTTTTCCTGTCCCTCCAGCTGCGGGAGTACAAGGTGGTCGGGCGCTGCTTGCCCACGCCGAAATGCACGACCCCGCCTCTGTACCGCATGCGGATCTTTGCTCCGAACCATGTCGTCGCCAAGTCCCGATTCTGGTACTTCGTCTCTCAGCTGAAGAAGATGAAGAAGTCTTCTGGAGAGATTGTGTACTGTGGACAGGTGAAGGATTAAAAACCTAAAAGTGTGAGAGGTTCTTACGAAGTTCTAGGAGGTGTATGTGCAGGGATTTTACAGGAATCGCAGTTACAGAGTGTGATGTTGAAATCAATTGTCTTTCGGTTGCTGTGAAAAGGAGTGACAAGTTTGGTTTTCGCAAGTAGTGGTATACGTTCTGTAAATGAAATAAAAATTTACTTATTGCTTGAAAGTTATGAGCCATGTGTTGAACCTTAGACTTAGGTTCATTCTACAGTGCACCTTTTAGGAGGCATTTGGACATTCATAGCTCTGGGAAAGTGGATGTTTGTATGCTTACGCTCTACCTTGCTACTTCAAGAACACTCTTTAGAGTTGAAATCTTGTATTTTTCTTTGAATTACTAAAGCTTTCTACTCTGAATTACCAAGACATATCCAGCTATTTTGGTAGGGGGAAAGAGAGCAAACAGTTGTTTTTAACAAAACAGGGGTTTCATTAGAGCTCTGAAATATTTATCTTAAAATTGTAAAATGGTGATAGTACATAATCTCTAATCACTTCCATGTTCTTGTGTAATTCCAGGTGTATGAGAAGTCCCCTCTGCGAGTAAAAAATTTTGGTATTTGGTTGCGCTATGATTCTCGTAGCGGAACCCACAACATGTACAGGGAGTACAGAGACTTGACCACTGCAGGTGCTGTCACTCAGTGCTGTAAGTATATGTAACTGTTTGAGGTGTAAAATAGTAGGAGCAGAATGCAAGCAAAAGATTAAATCTCGAATTGGGCATAAAGCATGCTGAATTAATCCATGGTAAAATAACTGAAATACTGGAAAATTAAAGGAGGGGGTTGGCAGCTATTCCATAGATATTTATCTGTTCCACATGTGGTAGGTGACTTGTTACCTCTCTTTATACAGTTTCTCTGACTGGAAAGTACACACCAATACTTTGTTTTGGTGTGTCTTTTTGCAATTCTAGTAATGAGTGGTGTTGTCCTTTATTGAGCAAGTAAAAAAAAAATTAAAAAAAACACAGGGAAAAAACCCCCTATTACTCCAAGATCTCATCGCTTCGTTTCACGGACAAGTAATGGTTGTCCTGATTTCAGACTGTTTTGTGAAGTACTTAAGGGATAGACCACTTTTATAGGTGATGCTGTTGGGACTTTACTCCTAAGTAAATGCTAGAGATTAAACTTTACAGATTGCACATAAAAACCCAAAGAATATTGTTCTTAATAATGATATTCTTGTCATGTGTGCAAATATTAAATGTATCTTGTCGCCTTTCAAAAGCTGAAGTGCTGTTGAAAGTGAAATTTAAGGTTCTACATTAACAATAATCCCTATTAATGAACATACTGAAAGATTGCTTAAGAGACCCAGAAACCTTACTTTTTATGATACAATGACTGGTACTTTTATATTCAAGAATAGTTGTGACAGGTAAGTTCTAATAGATTTGTTAGATCTACATGGGAAACACAGTAGTATTTCAACAGGGCATACCTTGTTGAACTAGGATGTGACTGTGGGTGTGATTTGAAGCCAGTCATTTGCACTGCTGAATAGAGGAATTTTCACGTAGCCTGAGTACAGACACTTCTTCCTATTGAAAAAGCCTGATTATGTGGGATGAACATCAATTCATGGTTCTATTGCTGATCAATTTCAATAAAAGTAAAGATATCCCCAGATCCTACTTTTACTTGTACCTTCCTTTTGGAAGGGAAAGTGTTTTGAAGTTTGTGTCTTTCCAGTAATATTTCAGTGTTGATTCTGAATCACAGGATTTTTTTCTCTTGCAAGAGAGTAAGTAGTCCTAGGTACATTACTTGTTTCCATGTGCACCTTCTTGAAATAGGACAAGAGTAAGACGGCTCTTCCTGTTGTGGAGTGTACTTAGAGCTTACAGAAAGAGTTTGCTGCTGATGTTGGTTTTGTGATATTTGTGCCATCACTTTACCTAATAGAAACAGTGATTTTAATTACAGCTGATTAGAAATTTTAAAAGTTATAGATGGCATTATGAACATTTCTTGAACAAAGGGCTGTAAGATTTTTGAACCGAAAATGTCATAAAATTAATTTTTAATGAGTTCTGTTGTTCTAGACCGTGATATGGGAGCCCGTCATCGTGCCCGTGCTCACTCTATCCAGATCATGAAGGTTGAGGAAATTGCTGCCAGCAAGTGCCGCAGACCAGCAGTCAAGCAGTTCCATGTAAGTGAACCCACACTTCAGTGGCTGGTGGGTCCTGGTCTAAAGATGGATTGAAAGAGGGGATCTCTTTTGTGTGGTACAGATTTGCTTTGCAGCCAGAAATAGGGCAGGAACCAAACTTGGGTGCATGTGTTCATGATTATGATATATTATGATCAAGACTTGTGCTGGAAGAAAGTCAAAATAAAGCAAATACAGAAAACATGCCTCTGACAGGCATTACTTTGAAAAAAATAATGGAAAATTATTAATTTGTTAGGTCCTATCATATATATATTAGATTGTGGATGGATTACTTCTCTAAGCATAAGTTAGTCACTGAATACAGCTTGGCTATTTATTCCAAACTATTTTCTGTTATTCATCTGATACTTCTATTAACATAGAAACATTTTTCTTGCAGGATTCTAAAATCAAGTTCCCGCTGCCACACAGAGTTCTGCGTCGCCAGCACAAACCACGCTTCACCACCAAGAGACCAAATACTTTCTATTAAGTACAAAAACATGTTGTCAACTCTGTGTTGCAATAAAGGTCTTATTGGAACCTTTCGCTCCCAGTTGTCTTTTGGAGACTGTGTCCTGGTTATCTAGGTGTTCCCCTTCCTACTCCTTTATTTTCTGTAAACCATTGGCAGCCTACTATTCAGAGCTGTGATTGCCTTGAACAGGTGTTTGAGGTGCTGACATAAATTACTGAAATATCCCATCAATAAATCAAATTTTAATAACCAGCTTTCCAGGTCAGAGACATCTATTGTGAAGCAGCTGTAAAATCCTACATCCATTTTGTCCCTTTGGCACACTAAGTGAACAGTTGAGTCCAGGGAGAAGGCACCTTCTGGTATATGCAGAACTTAGACATAGCTGTAAGAATAAAGACCTCATAACTTCAGTTAAGCTGCTTCAAATTTTAAGCATTTGAAGCCAAAATTCTAGTTTTAACTGGAACCTTTTCGGAGATGTTACATGGTACTCTGAATCAAAGCTCAAGGATGCGTACAGAGGTGCCTGTGCCTAGAAAAGAAAAGTGATGAAGGTCTTGGCAGATTTATCCTTCAATGAGTGAAAATGATGAGAATTTCTATATCCAAACCTGAATCCTTAGGCTACTTTGTTCACAGTAAGAAGCTTGCAGACACTAGCTGAGATGTATTTAAAAGGCTTCTCCATACCTAAGGGCAGTGGTTGAATCTGATGCCCATTTTCAGTGATGGTCTTTCCTGAACAAGAGACAGCTACTTAAATTAGTACACTGGTCATACCAGTGTCAAAGAACTGATGCTGTGTTTTGTCCAGATGTCAGCTTAAAAACTGCTGCAGGTGCTATTAAAGTGTAGGGAAATACTGTTCAGAGGGGAAACTGGGAATGTGTCCTTTTTGGGTTGACTGGGGAGCTGCCACAATCTGGAGAGGTGCTCTCTGTCAGTGCAAAGGTGGGTAGTTATTCTGCAGAACTGGGACCAGTCAGCGTGGCCACAGCTCCCTGCCTGTGGCTCAGCCTTGTGCTCCTCATCGCCTGCACGGAGAATCAGTTCAGGCAGCTTTTCTGTCTGAAACGAGCTGAAGAAAATAGGATGTCATGTGGGCAATCCACAATCTCCCCAGTCGCAACGGAGGCAGAAACTATAAACCCAAAGTTGCTGGATAGTCCTGTGGGAGTGAAAGAGGTGGGAATAAGGGCCTGAGCAGGACCTTGAGGTTCAGAATGTAGCACTGAAAGCCCAATTCCGGGGCAAAGCGGGTTCCGCCATACGCCCAGCAGCCCCCGCGGGCGGGCTCGCGCAGCGCGCGCTCCCGCTGCCCCGCCCTCCAGCCGTGCGAGCCCCCGCCCCTCACGTGACCCCCGCTCCGTCGGTCACGTGATCTCTCGCGCGGGCGGGCGGGGGCGGACCCGGAAGTGGCGCCAGCCGCGGAGGCGCCGGGCGGGATGGGGGAGTCGATCCCGCTGGGAGCGCCGGTGCCGGTGGAGCAGGCCGTGCTGGAGACCTTCTTCTCCCACCTGGGCATCTTCTCCTACGACAAGGCCAAGGACAATGTGGAGAAGGAGCGGGAGGCCAACAAGAGCGCGGGGTCCAGCTGGCTGGCGCTGCTGGCCGGGCTGGCGCACCTGGCGGCGGCCGAGAAGGCCTATCACAGCATGACCTTCCTGGGACAGAAGCTAGGTACCGCTCCGGGGAGGGAGGGACCGCCGCTCCCGCCCGTGCCGCGCCGGCCTCAGCCTGGGGCCCGCCCCGCGGGGGCTCCGCGGGCGCGGAGCGGGCGGCTGGCGGGCACCTGGCAGCCGCTGCCTGCGCAGGGCTGCGCACCCGCGGTCCCGGGGGACCCTGCCTGCGCGGGTGCCTGCGTGTGGGTCTGAAAAACAAGTGCTGGGTTAGTGAGCGTCCGTGCGGCCGCTGAGAAGCCATTAGTGCTGCTCTTAAAGAGTGAACGAGAGCTCAGGTGCTGTGCAGGTGGCACGCTGGCTGTTGTGCCAGTCGATGCATCTCTTCCCTGGCCGGCAGGGTACCTACCTGCCCTTCCCAAGAGTTAGCCAGAGGTGTTTCTGTGTTGAGATGCTCTGGCCGCGCTATAGGCAAAGATGACCTTACTGGGGTGACCAAAGCGTTAAAGCTTTTTCACCTTGTATTAGAGGTATATATGTGTAAGTACTCGGGGCTGGAGATAGCATCCTAGAGGTTGTTACCCCCAGATACTGCAGAATCTCAGGCAGCTTTTGCCATGATAGCAGCTACTTCGTGTTTTATCAGTATGTGAATAAAAAAATCCAGACTGGCACAGGATGTGCTTCCATGATGCTGCCCTCTGGGCAAAGCTGCTTATTTTCTTTTTGAAGTGCAAATGGGTATGGAAAATGGATCAAAGGATATGAGTCTGATGTATAGCGCATTAAACCATCAAAAAAATTCAGCTTTGTTATTTAAGTGATGACTTGGAACTATTATAAGATCTTTGCAGCCAAAACTCTGTCTATAAGGCTGACTTTAAAGAGTGAATTTTGTGCTTGCAGAAAGGATAAAGGTGACGACAGAAGGGGCAAAGTTTTGTTTATTTATTTGCTTTATGAACAACTGCAATAGATGATTCTTCCTCCTGCCCGTGGCTGGGGGGGCTACTCCTGTGTTACAGTGGGAGCTGTTTCACCATGATAGCCAGTTCTCTGCCTTTCTACCTCAAATGTCAATGGTCATCTTTGAACATTATCTGTGGAAAGTGATATACAGCATTACAAAATTTATAAGCGGTTTCAAAGTGGCACCTAAATTTGGAATCTTCAAAAGATTCAGACTCAGTCTCTGTGGTCTTTGCTCTGCTGCAGCTGTTGACTGCCAGAATGGCACATTAAGTCTTCTGCAAACAGAAACTATGAAATAAGGCTAGTACATTTGTACAGTCTTTTTGTAATGTCAAAGTTAAATATATTTTACTTTGACCCTTTACTCCTCTCTTCTCTTCTTTTTTAAATTCCTCATAGTGTTGAGCATGTAGAAAGGAGCACAGATGACTTCTTGTTCTCCCTCCTGCCCTCCAAGTTTTAGTTATGGATTAACCTGCACTGTGGTCTCACTGGGATAAAGTGTGATTATTTTTCTTTTGAATTATGGTTTATATTTAGATTGTATAGGGACTAGAAACATTTGATTTGTACAGACAGATGTCTCATGGTTCCCATTTAAAGGTTGCTTCGTGAATTTACATGTTTCATGATTGATGAGGACTTGTTAAGGGAGTTCTCTGGAAAACATCTAGAGTTATTAATAGGAGTGGAGGCTATTAAAACATTAAAATTAAATCAATCAAGTTATGATGACTTAATTCTTCTGACTACTGATAACAGTATTTGCAGGTTATGTATCACAGTAGCAAATTTAACTGAACCCTGGGTTTCTTAAAAGTCATGTCATAACTGAGGCAGCTGTGAAGGAGTTACAGCAGCAGCCATTGAATGCTGAGACATGAAGTGGGACAAGCGTAGCTTGCATGAAATTACATAAAGTGCTTCTAAGCATATGCTCTAATTCAGTTACGTGCAAAATAAAATATTGAATTTTGGTTTTTGTTAAAAGAAGTACTGTAATTAAAAAATACTTAGAAACAACTAGATCTATAATTACAAGAATTTTCCAGTGTTGCTGTCTATCTTTGCTGTCCCTGGATTTTGGTAATACCTCCATATTTATCTGAACAGGTGGTCAGTCATTCTTCAGCCGAAAGGACTCCATCCGAACCATCTACACATCTCTGCATAATGAGCTGAAGAAGGTGGTGGCGACGGGTCACAATGCACTAGGAGGAACAGCTCCTCACTTGGAAGAGCTGCTTTCTCACCTGTCTGAACAGCTCTGTTTTTTTGTTCAGGCTCGGATGGAAATTGCTGACTTCTATGAAAAAATGTACACGCTCAGCAGCCAAAAGTTCATTAACTCTGAGGAACTGGTAAACATTTTGGAATCCATCTTAAAGAAATACAGTTCAAGGTCAGTGCTTCTTTGCTGGCAGTACATACTCAGACATGTGATCTGTAATACCTGATACTGAAGTTCAAAGCAAACCTAAAGACTTTGTTGTCCTTTGACTGCTGAGCAGCATAGCTCTTCACGAATTCATGTGTGAAGTCTGTGCTGGCCAGCAGCATCAGGTGCATGAGATTTCTTCCAAAGAAGAAAAATAACAAAGGGAGTCTGCTCATGGTGTACTGGGAGCTTTCCTCCCTATGCCTTAATTAATGCTCAGCATGTTCATTTTCAGGAGAAAGGAAGAATGATTTTCCTTCTATAAAATGCAAGGCTTCTTGAACTTTTTTCTTTGGTAGGGGAGAGGAAACAAGCCTCAATTTCATATAGACTTCAGTAAAGCAAATACTTTTGTGACAATCTTACTTTTTAAGAATATATGTCTGCTTAGATCTAAAAGCTACACCACAACTATCTGGCCTAGCTGAGAGGGCTTTATGGTGTTCTGTTACCATTTTTCTCCAGAGGTCTTGGAGCCAGTAGGAGGAGTACCTCTGAGACTTTGGTCCTTGCCAGTATGGTTTCTTGAAGTTAAATTTTAATAGTTCCTATTACAAAAATCCTGGGATGTTTCTAAATGCGGGTAGGTTGGGTATTTCACATGTAACTTATGTGCTTTGAAAGTGATGGCAGTTTAAAAGAGAATTTTTATATGCTTGTCAACACACAAATTCTGCCTCTTCATTTCAAATCAAAAAAGGTAGCCATTGTAGGAAGTTAACTGTCAGATGTGGTTGAATTTCTTTAAATTATTGTTAGTGAAAGAGTGTCTAAGAAGACTTTTGGGGTGAATATTCATAGGTCTTACTTTTTTCAGTTACGATTTTTATAGTGTTCACCTAGGAAAAATGAAAATAATTCAGTGCTGCTTTCTGATATTTCAAATTGAAGCACTGCAGCTGATTCCCTTATTTTTTTAGGGATGCCTAAAATTGCTATGCAATTTGAAAGTTAAAACTAGTCTATATGATCTTTGTAGTGATGTGATAACTTTAAGGGGTAAAGGGAAGTAAGTTTAGGGGTTTGGGTGTTTTTATTATTGGCAGTTTTTGTTTGTTTTCTTTTTTTTTTTTTTTTTTGAAAAGTTGATATCTCTTGTACACTAACAACTGCCTTCTGTTCTGAGCTTGTGCTGAATCAACAGCACTGTTAAAAATCTGAGAACTGAAATTCTTACTTTGATGAAGTGATTGAAGACTATACCTGATACAAAATGGTTTACTATGCTATTTAAATAAATTTCATGGGTACATTTGTGCTTCTGAGGCATTATATGTTGTATAATATGTTTATATAATATGTATTATATAACTATATATATTATAACATCTAAAAAAAATAAGTAATGTCTCCCTGTAAAAAATATTGATGATATTGCTTTGGGTTTAAGATGGAGACAATTTAAGATGCTGTCAGAGCTAATTAAACAGTTGCAGTGTGCTCCTCCCTAGTGACATGCAGAATATTTCTGAAAAAAAGTGTGTATAGCCATATATTCCTTTAGCCCTTCCTTTTAGTTTCTTTGTAGCTCAAAGCAGTTTCTGGAGTGTGTTATGTTGATATGTACTGGCTGCTAGGCATTTCTGCTTTACAGGTGAAAGATCAAATAAACTCATCCTTACCCAGCCTCTTCCCTCTGTCAATATATTTCTCACTTGGAGTTGAGGATGTGTGCCATTATTTCAGTCAGCTGTGCTAAGGCCAGACAGGACTTTTGTTTTTTTAGATAGGTTCTGGCCTTGGTTTCTTTCCTTTACATGTGAAAATATCCGGGCAGATAACATAGAGGAAATACCTGGTAGCTGTAAAGGAACAGCAGAATTGACGGTTAACAACACATATTGTTTGTATCTGAAATATTAATTCTTGAATAGTTTAAAGCTATTTTGTTATTATTGTATTACTACTTATTGCTGACTTGTGCACGGGCAGTATTCGACGTTTTTCTCTCTAATACATCTGGAGAAGTAACTTCTCTTGAAGTTTTTAACTGTTGGTTGGGTGAGATCTTAAATCAGCATCAGAAGCAAGATCCTTTAAAAGCTTAGTATAAAATGAATAAGTAACTATAACACCTATTTTTATGTAATAATTTTTAAATGCTTAATGTTTTTTATCTAGTCAGCATTGTGTAATATGTACATGAATGTGTGATCTCTGGAAGGAAATAAAAGGAAAATGTGGCTTCTTTACAGTCTGCAAAGCAAAACTAACATCCCTATGCTTTCAGGAATGATTAGGAGGAAAAAATCAAATTTCCAATGTGTTTTTAAGTTTTTGACACTCTGGCTTATGAAATACTGTAAAAACTTGTCTGTTTTACATGATACAGAGCTCAGTTAGCTGTTTCTACATTATAAAACTCAATTAGAGCAGTTATACTTAGTGCATAACTCATCAGTTTTTTCTGTAACCACATCAAGCTTCTCAGCTGTGGCTGAGGTGTTTATTTTTCAATTGAAACAGTTTAGCAAATCCTGCTGGACAGTGCAACATTAGGAAAGCCATGAAGCAAAGTAGAAGCAAGAAGCTGTACACTAGAATGCTAATCCAGGAGACTTTGGCAGTGCTGCCTTACTAAGGATTTTTAAGTTGATTTCAAGATGGAAGAAAACTTTCTGATCTGACTGCAAATGTATTTAAATCACTGTGCTGTGTGTGATTTGATGGGACTGCAACCAATAATGCTGCATAATGCTTTCTGTTCCCTCTTAAAATACAGAGCAACAGAACTGTTTTTCTGGTGAATTCCAAAACCATTGGAGAGATTTACTGTTGACTGTTAGAAATTTTTTGTTGACTCTTGTTTGTTCAAAGAAATGCAAATATGCTCTGGACTTCTCAGCCCACCAAAGTGGCTATATATATATGTATATATATCTGCTATAGCAGGTGAACCTGAGGGTTGCTGACATGTGCTGTGTGCAGGTGCCTGATCACCCAGCCGGGCTAGTTTGCCCGACGTGGTGCATCAGCTGGTTTATGATACTCTTCATTTTATTTTCTTCAATAAATTTGGACTTCTTCTTAATAACAAATCCTTGCAAGATGCAAATTTTGGCTTCCAAAGAAAAAGAGATCTTACAGAGATCACTGATCACGGCTTACAGATCAGTGATAAAATAGTCAGACATTTCTCACAAGCCAAAGGAAAAGTAGTGGAGAGGGGATGAAGAGCTTGACATTTTCATTCTCTTTTCTGGTCTACAACAAAATGAAGTGTTTTGATCTTGAACCCAACTATTTTCAAAACAGGTTGTATTTGTTGTGTCTTAAAAGCTGACAGGAATAATGACATTGCTTTAGTTTTAAAAGCTGGGAAAATTCTGTATAAATTTTATTGTTTTAAACAAATAACAAGACCCAAGTTATTTTTCTGAAGTGAGAAGATAAATCTGTCTTTCAAGTCTTGTCTTTGAACTGTTCATTGTTCTTTATTAGAGACCTCTTTGAATCCTAAATGCCAGTGAGGGACCACATTTGCTAAAACGGCCACTTCTTTCTAAAGTTACATATTTTACATTACAGTTTTTCACTGTTTCAATTAAGTATGTTATTGGTGATGTTATAAATTACAAACAATTTGAATATCATGGGAAGAGTGATAGATTGCATCTGTGTTTTTTCTAAATGTCAGGGAAAAAAGTGAGAAGAGAAGGAGTTAATTATGGTTCCAAAAAGCAAACCCAAGCTCAGCTTGGCTTCCTCATAGCTCCCCTATGTGAACAACAGATTTATAACATAATTCCTTTGATTTAACTTAATATCTTATTGATGCTCCAGAGCCATCAATACATATATTACTGCCAGAAGAGATTTTAAATTGGAACAAGATCACCTGAATTTAAAAAGAAATGGTGTTATAGTAGTACATAGATTGAGATAAACTGATTTTTCTTGAACTGATGATATATAATTCCCTTGCTTTGATAAATGTCTGACAGGTGGTTTTTTTTGTCAGATGTGAAGAGTTGTTTGTTCATGGAAATAGTTATCCTAATTATGTAAAAGGAACTGTTCTTTAAATTAAGAGTATAATTTTTGATTTACAGTTTGTTCTGCTTTGATGTTTGATCTTTTGTCTGTTAACTGGCAAATACAATCTGACTGTTTCACCATTGTGTATAGCAGTTCTCATGTCTTGACCAATGTTATGTTTTCTAGATTTCATCATCCAATCCTCAGTCCTCTTGAAAGCAGTTTCCAGCTGGAGGTAGATGTGCTTGCACACCTCTTAAAGGCTCAGGCTCAGATCTCAGAGTGGAAGTTCCTTCCATCCCTGGTCAATTTGCACAGTGCTCACACAAAGCTACAGACTTGGGGCCAAATTTTTGAGAAACAGCGGGAGACCAAGAAGCACCTGTTTGGAGGGCAGTCTCAGAAGGCTGTGCAACCTCCACACCTCTTCCTCTGGCTGATGAAGCTCAAAAACATTCTCCTTGCCAAGTTTAGCTTTTACTTTCATGAGGCCCTTAGTCGACAGACAACAGCATCTGAAATGAAAACTTTGACTGCTAAAACAAATCCTGATTACTTTGGGAAAATTTCCAGCTTCATCCGGAAGTATGATGCTGTCAATGTTTCCTTAATTTTTGACAATCGTGGATCAGAGAGTTTTCAGGGACATGGTTATCATCATCCCCATTCATACAGGGAAGCCCCCAAAGGAGTGGATCAGTATCCTGCAGTGGTGTCTCTGCCCAGTGACAGGCCTGTTATGCACTGGCCCAATGTGATCATGATTATGACTGATAGAACCTCTGACCTCAACAGTTTGGAGAAGGTTGTTCACTTCTACGATGACAAAGTCCAAAGCACCTACTTTCTGACTCGCCCCGAACCTCACTTCACCATTGTAGTTATTTTTGAGTCCAAGAAGTCGGAAAGGGACTATCATTTTATTTCTTTTCTCAATGAAATTTCACATTCCCTTAAGAACTCCAAAGCTTTTGCAAGCTTGAAACCTGGATCCAAAGGGTGAAATACAAACTACTTAAAAGTTGTCAAGGCGCTATGCTAGCCTTGAAGGAGCTCTAGCTTTCAAAGTTACATAAATTTGTGATTCTCAGAGTTTAATTGAAAAGGAACCATTTTTAAAAATGTTGTAAGTTTTTTGGTTTTTTTTTTTTAAGCTAACAGACACTTGAAAAGTATTTTTGGGCAGTACTCAGTGGGGCAACTTAATTGTGGGGTGGTAAAGGGCAACTGTGGGGTTTTTTGATGTGGTTTTCAATTTCCAGTATGATTTATTTTTTTAGTTCACAGTTTTGTTGCCTGTATCAGAAAATATGCACTTTATCATAGTCTGATCATTGACTGTCTTCTACAGAGTTTATTGAAAGTGTGGTGAGGATGGAAGATCCTATCTTTTCAGAAAACTGCATTGCCTGACAGGAATGATTTCTGGGAAATAAACACTGATGCAAGGGAATATTTAAAAAGTGAACCTGCAAAGACATATTTTAAATAAAAAGATGAGAATCAGAAAACTCTCTATTGTTAATTATAATTTTGTTTCCAAATTGTTTAAAATGATAACTGAGGTCTCTGACACTCTGTTAAGCAGTGGAATCTGTTCTAAAGGCCCTGTGTCATAAAGCTTAGTCACTGCCCCAGGACTTGGGCTGGGGCAAGAAAAGCTGCAGCATGGCCTGGAAGGCTGGTGTTCTCTGGAGTGCTGTAGCAGTGTGGGCCCAGTCCTGGCTCAGCCTGACTGAAGCAGACAAGCTGAATTTGAGCAGGTGGAAAAGAGCACCAAGGTTCTTTTCAGTTTGTGCTTTTTTCTGGCTAACTTAAAAAAGAAAAAAAAAGGCAGTAGAAAATGCCCTTTCTAAATTATTTATTGTCTAATACGCTGTTAGTGTCAACTTAGATTGTTTTCAAGTTTTTAGAACTATTTTTTCCTCTCTGTTCAATTTTAAATAATTACGTAATTAAGCCAAAACACTTTGGGGATTTGGATTTAAATATATAGCCTATGCAGTATGTTTACCTCATTCTTTTGCCACTTCTAGGCTGCAGGGTTGGCATAAGTATGTTTTCTGATTATCCTGAAAGTGCTTTAATTTGGAAATGAGGGTTTCCAAATACAATAAAGGGGTCAATTTGGCTGTGCCTCTAGCCTTACATTGCAGGATTCTTCTGACTGTTAGCTATGCAGTTCTGCACGCACTTTGGTGGGGGTTCAGGAGAACTGATGTATATATAAGTGTAGTAATGTAAGGTCATTAGTTGACATGTGTAATGTATAATAGGATCATCAGGTTGGTTTTAGAAGGGAGTTTACGTCAAAATGTTAGTTTCTGTTAAGATTGAACTATAAAAGATACTTTTGCGAATGTGTCTTTTAATGATTCCCTTTCTCTCCCACAGAAGGTTGTGGTAACTTGTCTCGCTTCTCTGCAAATGCTGACTTTTTACAATCACATAAGCCCATTCTGTTCTTGAAATACAAGCTCTAATTTTCCACTCTGTGCCAAATGGAACCTTCTGTGCTTTGCTCTAACTGTGTGTAGCCTGTTTTGAATATCTGTGGTACTGCCTTTTACCTTAAGTCTTGGTCTGAGCGCAGCGCCACTTGAAAAAGCCCAGTCTACTCTTCGCCACTGGAAAATAGCAGGGGTTGCAAATATACCAGCAGCTGGAGGGCACCTGTTTTTTGTAAGAGTGTTACCTTTTGCAGCTTAAATTGCATTTTAACAGGACAAAGTTGCAAATTACAGTACTCAGAGAGTTTGTGTGCTTCCCTCTGTGGGACAGTGACCTTGTAATAACGTGTATTTTTGACTTCCTCAGCCTGAATAACACAAAAGAAACTGTCACCAAAACTGATTCCCAGTCTTCAGCAGTATAAATAAAGTGTTGTACAAAATCTGTCTGCCTGTACAGTACTTCCCTGTCGTAGTATCTGAGGGAAAGGAGAGAGAAAACTGGAGGAAGAAACTGTGTGTGGTACAGATATGTTCATTTCTGAATTGGAAGAGGTGGAAAGGAAATCTGCTGCCCTTTGAAACAGACCAGCAGCTTTTACCAGTTTCTGAAATGACTAGAGGCTGTTCCCAGTGGTTTTTATGGGGAGAGGAAAAGGAGGTGACTGACTGTTCAGCAGACTTGGTAGCTCACATCACACTCCTGTCATTGTTCTTGGCAAATGGTGTCTCAGAAGGGAAGGTATACTGGGTGATGTTTTTGTGCAGGAGGAGGTGGTTTGCTGCAGTTTTTTTCTTCAGAGGATCTTGGGGAAGCAATCACAGGAGTCTTGTTGCTTGTAGGTAATAATTTCTGAGTATTTCAGTTGATGAAGAACCAAAGGGAGCCATAACCATTACTCTTGTGGTGTGTGAAGGGAGGGAATGGGAGAGATTTCCAGGCAAAGGGTAGAAAGAACTGGGTGCTGGAGAAACTTGTGGGGCTATCTCTGAGTCCTGTGGCTGTCCTGTCCCTGTGTCTCTCCTCTCAACCTTAAATGAATATAACATGGGGAGCAGAAAACTCAGGCCATAGGAAGTGGCTTGGATGAAGACAGGTGAAGCTGAAGAGAGAGGTGACATACAATCAATATGAAACAGTTTTGCAGAGTTGAGGTGTGCTGTAACCCAAAACAAAGTGGGGAGTGTGAGCATGTGGAATGAATGAATATTTATAGATTTGTCAGATCCGTGAACACTCACTGCACAGTTTCTTGTTTGATGCTTTATGGAGTTGATGTTTTAAATTACAAATGAGGTGATGGGGAGACTGTTGGGTTCAAACTGGAAGATTAGATATGTGGAAGACATTCTTTGCTATGAGCATGGTGAGACATTGGAACAGGCTGTCCAGAGAAGCTGTGGTTGCTCCATCCCTGGCCAGGTTGGATGGTGCTTGGAGCAAGCTGGTCTAGTGGAATGTGTCTTCAGCCATGGCAGGGGCTTGAATGCAGATGGTCTTTAAGATCCCTGTCAGCCCCAACCATTCTGTGATTCTGTATCTATGATGTAAAATTGGCTAGGCCAGAAATAAAAACCTGCATAATTAAGCAAAGGGGAGAACATATCTGTGGAGTAAGTAAAGGTGACCAGAAACTCAGTAACTGGAAAAAAATGCATTCATTATTAACTCCAGTGCTGGAAAGATTGATCAGTGTCTTTACTATAAGAACTGGAAAACAAATAGACTTTTGCTGAACTGGGGGATACCCCATCTGCCAGCTTTTCCTCTACACAAATTTAGCTAAGATTAAATGGGCTAATATACTTTGAAAGTCATGTATAAATTACTGCTGTAAATGCAAGATGTAAAGATATTTATGATAGCATACTGAAAGCCATTGCTTCCAGACATATTTGAACATTTTTAAAGCAAATACTGAGATTTGATATTCCCAGTGCCATTCAGATTGCTTAGAATAGCAGTGTTGGAGCTTATCTTGTAGCAAATTTCATGTACCTCATCACTTTCTTGAGTCCATGAGGATACTGGAGAAATATTTAATTTAGTATCCTTTGCCTGCAATGTGATTTTGACAGCAAATGTATTCTAAGAAGTCTGATATATTTTATATTTATGTCTTGTAAGCTGTTTTCTTTTGCATGTGGTATTTTTTCTTGAATAAGACATTCTTTTATTTCTTCTGCCTTTGCATAAAGACAGTCCAGGGACTGGAAACAAATATATTTTGTATTGTGCTGTGAAAGACTGCAACATATGCATATAATATTCAGGCTTTAATGATCTAAAAGTAAGGGAAGCTCCTGGTATCTGTTTGAATGCTAACACCTAGACACCTAGTGTTTATCTAACCCACTTTTAAAAAAAATATTTCCACTACAGCATAAAGTAATTTTATGGCACTCACATAGTTAATCATTGCTCTGGTCCACTCTTCTTCATATACGAGCCTTTTGAGACATTTGTCTCAAAGATCATTCTAGTAGTGGTTCTTTGACATAGTTTTTCTGAGGCTTCTTTGTGTATGTGCTTCAGCCTGCTGCTGCCTTTGACTGCACTGGGTCCCAGTCTTCTCATAAACAAGCTTTTCCTGAGAAAATCAGTAGTGTGCTATACTTCATTCCTCAAGTCCTGTTTTTTGGCCCACTGCCTACAACCCCTCATCTTGCAGAAAACAGGATGTCACACAGCATGACTGGTCCTGGGCTTCTGGTAAGCTCTGTGGTTGCTTCTAGAAGTGAAGACACTAAGCTGACTTACTTGGCTGAAAAGTTGGGTGTTTCTGCCCTGTTTGCTCCAGAAGTCCTGCTTTCAGACTCCCAGAGGTGTAAGCCAGCCATGGGCTGCAACTGGGGGAAGGTGGGAAAAGCAGAAGAAGCTCTGGAAATGAGAATGCTGACAAAGTACAACTTTGGAGAACTGGCAAAAACAATATACAGGTCAAATGCAAGATGGAACTGCACTCTGATTTCATGCTAGCAAAGGACAGATTTAAACATGAACTCTTTTTTGGAGGATAGAGGTAACAGGTTTTTGTACTGAAATTGCTTTAAGTACTCAATAATTTTCTCCAGGAACTGCTTCTTTCCCTCTCTGGTGCATGCATGCACTCAACACATGATCTGACTTATTTTGATCATTGCTATGGAGTTTTTCTGGGGGAGTTTGCCTGTTTCAGTACAGTTCTCTCTTAAGTTTCAACCTGGTGTTGCAGCCACTGGCTTTGTGGTAGGGTAACAGAGTTCTCCACCTTGCAGCTGGGACCTGGCTGTGCCCCAACTGCACAGGGCAGTGGCAAGAAGAGCAAAATTTAGGAGAAGGGGAGACAAGTCACTACAAGATGGGCTTGGGCAGATGACAGCTCTGTGAAAGACAGGCAGGGAAAAATGAGACATGGAAGGGCTGCATTGCAGATGGACTGTGAGCAGAAGATTTTTTGTTGGCCTCTCTGCATTGCTGGCCTAATTTCATGGGAATCCATATATATTTTATGTGCTGAAAAAGCTGTCCTAGACCCCACCTGTAGTTGAAGCTGCTTGTTTTATGTGACTATTTTAAATTAACTATACTCTTTCTAGTAGGGTGGTGTTCCATCTTTAGGTATCAGCAGTGTTGGTAAAGCAGCTGGTTTTGGACAGATGATTAAGACAAAGTTTGTGGTATCCTGTTACTAGCTGTAATGTACTGCTACAATGCTACAAGCTAACATCTGAAGCTTCAGAGCAATGAAATGCTGTGCTTCGTTTGTGCAACTCACTGCTGATAAAATATTTAGTGGCACTAAGTTTTTGGCTCTGATGTATGCATAATTTGCTGTAAAGGTATTTAGAGGCTTTCTAATGCGTGCAAGTTGAATTCCTCAGATCAGAGCCATAAGGAGCCAACGTCACCATGGTCCTGTACTGGGATGCACAACCTTGAACCAAGAATCTTAAGGTTCCTGTGGGAAGGATGGTGTAATGTTTGGCAAAATGAGGGCCAGTGAGAAATGCTGAGGTTAGGCTGGGGGTGTACCTATTAAAGTGAATTCCTAGCCTTTGATTTTGCCTTGGAGTTAGTTCTCTCAGGGAATCCAGGCAGATGGAATTGTGTCCCACAGTATGGAATAGCCTGATGTTCTCTTAAACATTTGTTTAGTAAAACATCATACCCAATGTCAACATAGGCTTTGACAAGGGGAATCCAAGTCAACCTCTCCCTCTTCCATGTGGTCACTCAGATGTTCAGCAAAGCCTCCAGGTATTTCCTCTGCTTTCTCAGGTGAGGTATAAGCTTCCTCTCCCTGGCCCTGGATAATTCTCTTGGCAAATGGGGGAGGAGAGGTTCAATTGTCTAAAGAGGAAAAGCTCATCTGCTTTCTGGGTGGGTGCAGCCCAGGACTGGTTCACAGCCATCGCTGTGAACAGTGGCCAAAGGGTCACCCTGCTTTCAGCAGCATCAGTGGTGGCTGCTGCAGCCTGAAGCTACAGGTTCTTCCTACTGTTGCTGGGTCTGGTTCTTCAGGGATTGGGAGTGATGCTCACCAAAGACTGCCTATGACTGCCTGAGTCCTCCATATCACCTAGAGGTAAAACTCTAGGAAGACAGCACTTAAAGAGTGAAAACTTGGGTTATAATACCATTCATGTGAGGGCTCTGCATCAGACTTGTAGTGGGAAAGCTGAGGCTGCTTTTGCCTCCAGCAGTACAGCTGGCTCCTGTCCTCAGTCTGAAAGATGCCAGTACTTGTCAGGGGGATGGGGTGAGAGATTGTGAGTACTAACAGGTTTTGCTTTCTGCTTTTAATCCCATGATGCAAATCTGCCCAAACTGTTTTGAAAAGTTGACAGATTAAGTCCCATTCTAGATGTAGAGCTCGTCTCTGAGTAAAGTGCCTGGAGCTCTGCTGAAAGCAAGATGTGTAAGCCAAATAAAAGCTGCCTTTCCTTTCTCATCATGCATGCCTGTCTGCAAAGAGCAAGAGCAAATTACTTTCAAGTGTCATTAGATAATAGCTTTTTGGGAAAAACCCGATCCACATTTATTGTTACAGAAGCAGGGAATGAGTGCAGTGAATCAAGTCTCCACCTCACCCTCCTACACAATTTATCTACAGTTTTGCCTGCAAATTCAATGGAATTGAATGTAGCCAATCAGCTATCTCCACTGTGAACTTACACTGTGTCTTCAGTCTGGCTTTGCTTGGAGGACATCAAAATTTTGTATGCTGAATTTTCCCAGCATAAGAGTTGCCCCAAGCTGGCTGACCTGACTGCACCTTGCGGCAAGAAAAGGAGGCAAATTTCTGAAGTAGTATGTTACTCTCTATCAAGTATAAAAATAAATAGGTATAAATCTTGCTCCAGCCTAGTGGGGTCTGTGCACTATCTAATTTTTCTTGCTATCCCTCTAGACTGAAATGATATCCCAAATCCTTATCTCAGAAAATGTAAGGCTCTCAATATCTAAATATGCTGTGGGTGCCTCAGGCTCACCTCTGGTTAGGACTGATTTGTTAAAATAATGGATTCTAAGTTAGGAATGGCTCATTCTAGTTGTTTCTATCTGAAATTGTCAGAGAACAGTTAACCCCACTACCACCTTACTGATGAAGTTTTAGTATGTTCAAAAAGGAACTGCAAGTCAAGAGATGGAAGAGTCACAAGCTCTTGCTATGTCTACCTTTAAAGCTGTCAAGGAAAAATATCTTCAGTGGGCTAAGATAATAATATATTGAAATTATAAGGCTTGTACTTCAGAGTGTAATTTACTCACCAAACACTGAGGAATTTATCTATCTGGAATGTTATTCTGCAAATCTGCATTAAAGGAACTTTACTATTTTATGCTTTTCATGGTAGCATTTTCTTGAGCGCTTATAAGTTACATTTGAATTGAGCCAGATACAGCTTTTTCCAAAGCTGCAGAGATTCAGAGACTGCAGAATGTGGGCTTGAAATTCAGTGCAGGTGAACAGATTCTTATTTGCAATTTTTGTACCATTTCTTAATGCATGTGATTGATATGTTAAACCACATTTTTGCTTCAGTAAAGCAGAAAAAATGCCACTAGAGGGTGGTATTATTACAGAAAGAAAAAAGTAATTAGTAATCTCTCTCCAGAATAAAATAATGTATACTCTTCTGCACATTTATAAACATAGATTTTACTGCTCTAGTCAGATTTGTTTGAGTCTTGCTGGCTTTTTTCCCCATACAGTGATTTGTAGTTCTGTTTTAGCTGTAAACAGCAATAGCAGGTATCTAGTTTCATACCTTAATGTATATAAGAATACTAAAATGATGTTGTTTCATCTTCTCTGCAAGAAACTTTTTATTGATTACCAAAAAAATTTGTAAAAGAACTTTTATGGTTTTTTTTCTCTTGAAAACTACCCATTCACTTAAATTTGCATTTAAGTTTAGAAAAGATGGATTGGGTTTTTTCTTTCCTTTTTTTCTTCTTAAACAGTGAGAAAAAAAATTTACTAAGGCTGTGCAATATGACCTGTTAAAGGCCTCATAGGGCTAGGGTTTAAGCCTAATGCAAAGCAATAATAGGATTTTGATAGTCTTCTGTGGGAAGATCTACTATGGTATATAAGTATAAATATATATATAGCATAACAGTGTGTGTATATGTGTGTGTGTGTATGGAGTGTTGTATAATCATATGTACATGTATGGTGCCACTACGTTGTACCTCTGATAAATGGTTGTACTGTACCAGCCAAAGTACAGCCTGACCCCTGGGCAGGGGGGGCTGAGGGCAGTGCAGGGGCTGGGTGGCTCAGGCCCCGGGGCCGATGTCCTTGTGCTGCTTTGGGTTGTGGTAGAATCACAGAATGGTTTGGGATTTGGGGTTGGGAGGGACATTAAAGATCATCTGGTTCCAACCCCCTTCCATGGGCAGAGACACAGGCCCCACAAGATGCTGCTGGGTTTGTGCTTGGGCACAAGGGCTGTGGGCAAGTGCCTCTGCCACCCCAGTGCTGCCCTTGGCATGGAGACAGGGGAGTTTTGCCAATGCTACAGCCTGCACTAGCCCCAAAGAGAACCTGCAGGAGGCAGGGCAGGAGGGAAAGTGGAAGGAACACAAGGGTCAAAGGAGAAACCAGCAGGACCTTCTCTTCTCCTATCTGTCCTCCAAGAGGAGAGCAAGCCAATTTCATGGCACTTCCAGCACGATTGATGCACCTGCAGCACCTGCAGGTGGGGACTTGCTGTGCCCGCGAGTCAGGTGGGGATGGTGTCCCAGGCAGAGACAAACTCCTCCCAACCTGTTGCATTCTTTTGTGACGACAGCCAATCTTGTGCTTCACCCTCTGCTCCCAGCCGGGTCAAATCCCAGTAAATAACTGTATTTATTTTCCCTTCTTTGGTGTTGGCAGGTAGCTAGCTGGATGTAAGGCTAACCACAGCCTTTTGGGCTTTGATGTGATCTGAGAAGCGTTAGTGTGTGTTTCCCTGCTGCTGCACACCATGACTATGCTGCTGGGGGGTAGCGTTGCAGCCTGAGCTGGAGTATTAAAATGATGATGATCACATGGGGTTTGGTGGTGCAGTAAATGCATTCCTTCACCATGACAATGTTGAAATCTGGCTCTTCAGGGGACATGACGGTGCCTTTGAACTGATACTGTGACTGCGTGCGTAGGATGAAAATATAGCATGCAAAGCCACCCTGTGGTGCACTGGATTAATAGAACAGATTTTCAATGAATCATTGGGAAGATGAATTTTTCTACTTGCATTTAATCTTAGCCTGATAAATCACCTGGAGAGGGGTGGGGAACCACAAATCCAACAGTAAAGTATATGCAATTAGTGCTCCGATGATGAGAAAACTTGGGTTTGGAGAGCTGGCAGTGGTGGGGAGCTTGGCTGGCAGTGTGGGGCTGGGGGAACATGGAAGGAGGTTGGATTACACTGCAAAAAGACAGATTGGGGTGGGAGCAGCAGCAGGGCTGAGCTAAGTGCCCTGTTGGCTCCTCCTCCTTTGCAGACTGGCCATTGAGTATGTGGTTAAAAACTAATAATGTTCAGCCAGTTACTATAGCAATGATGTGGCACGAGTTGTCATGGTGATGGAGCAGAATTTTTCATCACGTTCCTTCAGGAGGGTGATGGTTGTTGTTCTGGAAGGCTCTGAACCCTTTGCCTGATATGTACAGAAACTCTTGCACCTGCTGCAGTCCAGTGAACATTCCTTTCCAGTGTCATTACCTGGTTTTCCATGTCCTCATGCTAAGTTTTTCTTTCACATTTATAAAGTTAAATAAGCCATAAATTGCTAAGCCAGATGTAATTATATGCACTATTATTATACAAGGTGTTTTAATTAAACATAATTCTGGCACTAGGGCTGCTCCCAAACACCTTGTGTGTGCTCTTCACCTCTGTATCTGCCAATGACACAACTCAATGGGGCATTAGGTGCCCATTTGAAAAAAAGTAATGTTAAGCTGATTTGCTTCAAATACTCCCACTTAATACAGAAAAAAATGTATGTTCTGCCTTGGAAATGCATAATTTTTGCAGTTTTGTTTAAATTGCCTTTGCTTTCCCTAACTCCTTGGTCTTTAACAACAATACACTGTCTTTTTCTCTTACTCATGAGCTAGGCACAAATTCCTCCTTGTCAGAGCCTTTTTCTTATAGGTGATCCACGGGACCAGGGCACTGTATGCAAATGCTGTTGATTTCAAGGGTTTTTCCTTGAGGAGATTGGGTGCAATGTCTATTTTACCTCTTGGTAGGAACCAAGAGCATACTTATCAGCTATGTTTCTGCAGTTGTGCAAGAAAGCAACCTCCTAGACTGCAGGGCACATCCCACAGTTTGGTTTTGTAAGGATAAAAATCCATTCAACTTGATGCAGGGTGATGGCTGTTTTAAAAGAACATAATATTCTGTTCATCAGCTACTTTTAAAAATCCCTAAATCCTTCACCACATGTTAGTTTCTCTGCTAAGCCATACACTTCCAAATAAAGCCTCATAAATGGCAGCAGTGGTGTTTCACATCCGGGCTTACATGTTGCTTTCATAAACACCAATTTGCAGGCACCACAAAGTCCACAAAAGGGAAAATCTGAATTTGGGGTGGACAGTCTAATAGCGCCCGTATTTCCTAAGTGTCTCCAATTTCATCTTGTCCTGTGCTTTCTTGCAGATAAGCTTTGGGTATGCCAGCAGAACTGTATTAACTGCTAGGAAGCATAGCAGAATATTATCTCAGAAGGATCTTGGGATTTGGTTCTGTATAGTGCTGGGGAGGAATCTAGGCTATGCTGGAAGCTGTGTCACTTTGGATTTAGGAAAGTAATCACAGATATGTTTGAAGTCCTTTTTTCTTTAAAAACCTCTGATAACTGTGTGCTTCAGCATTCTACTGACATGAGGAGCACCACTGGCACATGTCCTGGAGTACTTGTTCTAATTCCTCTAAGCAAAGTCCAGCTCTTACAGCACCACTGTTGACATCTACAGAAACCAGGGTGGTTTTGTTTTTTTTCTTTTCCTCTTGTTTAGATCTTTGTAATTACTCCAGTAAATGATGTTAAACTCCTTAACCCAAAGAACTAAGTTTTCAGAAATTTACTGAGCTGTGTGGTTTCCATGTACTAATTTAAGGAAAAAAAAAAAAAGAAGAAAGTGAGGCATATGGGTGAGGTGATCTACCACTACATGCTGATTCTGGTTTTCCAAAATATCCTGGATATATCTAAGAGTCCCTGTGAGTAATTAGGTACAGAGCTACATGGACCTGTACTCAAACATGGTGAAGCCCTCCTTGATTGACTTCTTAGGCTTCTCAGAGCCATTAGTTTTACCAGGATCTGTGTAAAATATTGGGAAAATGTTGTTCCATCTCATTAGAGATCTGGCAAGTGTGATCTCTTGTATAATCTCATTGTATTACCATTTGTTTGCTTTTCATACAAAATATTCCAAGCTTTTGCTTGCTAGAATCTTTCAAGTGCTGGACTTAAATCCAGCATGTCATTGGGTTGTCCCATTGACACTAAAAAATAATCACAAAGTGGGGGGGCTTGTGCAGTGCCCGTCTTATTCTTCTGATGTTGCATCAGCCCTGGAAGCCTTTCAAAGCCACTTCATATAGTCTCTACTCTCTGCTAGGATCTGCTCAGTTTACTTTTGTTTGAGTTAATGCAAGTCTGTGGTCATGGGGCAATTACAAATAAATGAAGTATGAAAGCCTACATAGGATTTTTATTTGGATATCTAGTCAGGCATAAACTGTGATGTCAGTGCAGCTGTGTCCCAGATCGGGTGACACCAGTGCATAAAGATTTGTAAACTGTGCTATTGTTCTGCAGGTATAATACTGTATATGATTTTTGGCAAGTGACCTCAAGAAATCTCATACCAAGGTGATTTTTTTCTACCTTATCGGTCTTTCTGATGATGAAAGAAAACTGGCTCTTGAAATAATCAATGTCTCTTGCATTTCTCTGGTACAGACCAGAAGATTTATGCCCAGACTTGTTGAGTGTTCCCACCTGTCTTCCTCCAAAGTAAAAGACAGTTTCTGTTACTGTATTTTAAGAGAGGTGGATTTAACTGTGTTCAGCTGCTGAAAAACTTTGAAGCTCGATGAGATGAAGGATACTGTTGGAAGTCACACGACTGACTTCTTACAGCAGAGACTGCTCACAAGATTAGAGGATGTGCAAGTCCACTAATGAGTAAATTCAGGGGAGAAGGAAACTTTGAGGAAGCTTTTCAGTGATGTTAAACTACCTCTACTAGATATTGTTAAACCCCCTATCTTTGGGGAAATGTTTATTTACAGGGACAGCATTGGTTCAGAAATTTGTTCTCTTGTTAGAAGGAATATTGCTGCAAATTATTTTAATAAGAGGTTCTGATGAGAGAATGTTTGTCCTAGAGATTTTTTCCAAGATGTTCAACAAATTATTGCAGTTAGTAAGTTAGTAGAGACATTTTTAAACAGAGGTTAAAATCCTCTGATATGTACATCAACTGCCTCCTTACATGCCAAGGAGTGTTAATGAGATGTTGCAGCATGCTACAAGGAACTACCAAAAAAAAATGGCCCAATGTGGCCCACTCATTTTTCCTTCTATGAACAGTCAAGAGATGGCAGGCTCTCGATGCTCTGCCATGAATGGACTGCAGAACACTGCTTGTCAAAATGCAAAATCCAGGAGGGAAGAGAAGTTGGTATCCATGTGAAGGATGCTCATGAATGGATTTTGATGGTGGAAAACACATGCACTGCATCAAAAATGATTTTAACATTGGATATTGTCCCCTTTAGTCTTCCTAAATATGAAAATACATGTATATTCATGAAACACTTGAGGAATGTTAACCCTGTTTGGTGGGTCTGTTGGCTTAGGAAAGATATTAGGGAAATTTGCAAAAGCCTTGGGAGTGGGAAACACCTATCCTCCAGATTTAGGGTAGGGGTGTGAAACCTGTTTGTGTGTGTATCCATATCTGTGTGTAATGGAGACTGGTAACAGAAACTAAGAGATAGTGATTTTGTCCTTGCAGAGACCCAGAGGTAGTTGGTTGCCCAATAAATGGGAGAAATGAAAAATGATGCTGTAGCAGTTTAATCAAGTGGTTTCTAAAAAAAATAAATATGGAGATTATTTCTCTATAAAACACTCTAAGATGTCGCCAAGGGACATTTGATGTTATCAGATACATTCGAAAGGAACAAGTCACAAACTGATAATGTTTCTGAAAGGTCAGTGGCTGCAGAACATTTGCAAACCATGAATGATTAACAGATGGAGTTTAAAAGGCACAGAGTTTCCATCCCTTCCTGTGCTGCTCACAACTGAAGGAAACACATAGGAAGGATCTTTAAGTAGGTAAGAGCTGAAAATTGTGAGTATGGGGAAAGACTTGCCACTTATAAGAGTGTTAGGAAAACCTCAGGTTATATGACTTATAAATATACCTGAACTCCTCTTTGGGGTCCTGCCAAGCCATGGGCAGCATGTGCTGCTGGAGGGAGGAAGAGCAGTGTCCTCAGATTGCTGAGCTGAACTCCTTAAATAAAACACAAGGCTGCTAAATTTTTCATCTGTCTCTCTCAAATAGAAGTTCTTAGTCTGACAGCTTTTCCTTTGCATTCTTAAGCATTACTATTTTAATAGCAATATTTGGTCCCCAATGCCCTGACTTGTACTTTGGGTTTTCTCTGTGTGCCCTTGGGGCTTTCTCTGCTGAGGGAGCTGAGACATCCCAAAGCTGTTTGCCAGAAGTGACCTGTAATTTTCCAGTAAGTCATCATGCCATCAGGAAATGCCACTTTGTGTAGCTCAGGATATTTCCTGAAGACATACTTCACAGCGATGTTTCATTCTAGAAAGACCAAAACAAACAAAAAAGCACTTTTCTTATGTTAAAGCAGAGTTGTTTTATATAAGTTTTTACAATGAAATGCATTTATCCTATAAGCATGAAAAATGCAGCAAAGCATTTCAATAAAATATTTCTTTAGGAACAAGTTACAGAGGTTCTTTTGTCCGTTTTTATTATGGAAAATATATTTAAGCTTGCAGAAATTGCTGTGAAAGGGGAAATCCTATTAAAGCCAGCTTTGTTTTCTCTCTCTGTGCTGCTTTTCTTTAGTTTATGTCTTGTATTAATGAGGTGCTCAGCTGTGCAAGAAATAATGTTTTTCTCAGTTTGTGGTTGACTTTTGGATTTAAATTTATTTGCTGTATGATATCTTTACAGTCCAAGTTTTTGTAATTTATAACTTAGGTATACAATATTTCACAAAGATGCAATGTAAGGTTAATATCCTATATATGGAATGAGAGATGCAGTTGAATTTAATTCTTGAGTGTCTTAAAAATGGCAGGACTGTGGTTTGGTGTTTGAATCTGGAAGAGAGCATGTCACCTGTAAAATAGTCAGATTTAAGCAGAGGCTGTTGGACAGTTTGGTTTAGGCCTTTTGGAACATTAAAAAAAAAAATCAGACAGTATATTTTGTAGTACAAGCCAATAGAATAGGTCTTATGTTCCTGTATAGGTTAACTTGCTGGGGAGTGGGATTTTGCTGGATGCCAAATGCCAGTGCTCCCACCATGAAATGTGCATTCAGCTCCCCTTAAAAGGTAAACCCCATGGAAAACCCACACAAATTATGAGAAACTGTTATGAACTGAACCATGAATTTTTAATATTCAGTTACCCTGAGGTACAAGCTAGAGCTTAAAATAAATTGTTTTATATTTCATACTCTGAGTAGTGCATGAAGGGAAATGAAGTTTCCAAAGGGCTCTGCTTTGGGTTAAACAGAACAGTTTTACAAACAATCATTCTGGAGACACAATTGTACCAGACCTGCATACAGAGAGAGCTGTGTGTGGGCACAAAATCTGGCAGTGCCTTTCTTTGCCTGTCCGTGTCTGCATGATCCAGGCTCCTTGCACAGCCTCAGTGGCCAGCTCAGCGTGGGCTGCCACTCCTGCCTTCAACACGATGGCAGAGGACACAAAATCACTTGTGGCGTATAGGAAACGTGACAGGAATTCAAGCGTCACTTTTCACCTGAATTACAGTGACCTTTTTTTCCCTCCCTGGTCTTCTAAGTGCTGAAACATCTGCAACTTCCCCCAGGCCCTGCTGCTTCCTTTCCCTGCACACCCTGACCCAGCAGCGAGGATACCCTGCAGCGAAGTATCTCCAGCACTTGGGTATGTGAGAGTAAGTTGGACCCAGCTCATTGCCTCTTTGGCTGAATCTTTTGTCCCATATTTTGGCACTCTAACACAGAGTCATCTTCTGCCCAGTTTAAGATCATCCCCCACTCAGATCCTTCCCCTGTCAAACTCTGCCCCCACTGGAGTGGGACACCAGAGGTGCTGGGCAACATTTCCCAGAGATAAGAGTGAATTACAAAACCCTGGAGAGAAGAGCACCACTCCCACTTCAGTGCTATCTTGACAGAAGTTATGATCAAATCTAATTATCCCTCACTCTTACTCAGACTATTGCAAGAAACACTGGAAAATATTCCTGCATATAAGCATAACCTCAAAGTGATTTGTATTTCCTTTTGCAGAATTTCAGCACCTAATTCTACAAGCAGTTCTGCCACACACAATTCCCCACTTGATATGTTGTATTTGAAACTGGAATCCTTCCTTTAGTCACATAAGACATGACTGTTGCCAGTGCTTTGAAAAGTGGAAGCAGTGGGGAAACTGAGACACTACTGGTGCTGGAGAGGCTTGTGTTGGCTTTAGCAAACAGGGAAAAGAGCCTTGGGAATGATGTGTGACACTCAGCAGCCTTGTAAGGATGGCACAGGGGACAGATTTACCTCCAGTCCTCCTCCAGGGGAGCAAGGTGTGGACTGTCTCCTACTGCATTTGAGTGCTGCTTTAGTCTGATCATGACACATGGAATTCAGAGTGTGTTAGAGGAGTTGTATAGATTAGAATGCTTTCACACTTAGTCTCATTGAGGTTAGAGACAGGAAAATGTCCCACTGACGTTGTGGTGGCCAGAGGTGAGCCCTGGAAGTCACAGTGCTGGGACCAGAGTAGTGCTGCCACCCTGCAAGGGCATACTCAAATGGGGTTCTTCCCACAGCTGATATCTGGGGCAGATGCTGCTAAATTTGTAAAGCCCAAACTTTGTTTTTTTTTCACTGAGAAAAGGAAACATTGGGACAAGTTTAATTATCTTCAGGAACTGCCTTCCCATTTATTTTATTAACTAAGAATGAAAAGCACATTAAGCATAACTGAATTGTTCTGTGACTTGTGTTACTAATAGATCTCTAAAAAAAATTGAGTTTCCTTTGAGGTAATAATAAATTTACCTGGCACTGGAGATGGAACTGTAGTGCCCACAGAAATGGCATTGAGATGCTGGAGCCTGCTGGTATGCCTATAAAGCAGGAAAAATGTTAAAGCATTGAAATGGAAAACACACAAACTGGTGGCATGTAAACATGAAGTTATTTCTATAGAGGTCAAACCAGAGACCAAATACTACCATGCAGGTACAGAATAAACTCAAGATTTTATATAAAAGCTTGTAAATCAGCTGCTGCTTCACTGAACATGCACATTTTCATGTGCACAATTCATGGTTGTACATGGATGCAAATGCCCTTTAGGCCTACAGTACGTAAGAAATTGTATTACTTCTGAATGTCCAGGGTTTGACAGAGTTAATTTTTAACACTGGAAGAATTTTGAAGGTCTGAGGTGTAGTGACAGCTGTGCCCAGGGTCTGGTTGGAGAAAGCTTGGCAGAACCTGCTGTGCTGCCAGCCTGAGGTGCAGGAGAAGGGTGGTCCTGCGGGGATGTCAAAATGGGGGTCCCTGCAGTCAGGGTGCCTGGTGTTCCCCACGAGCTGCACAGGGATGGAGGGCTTTCCCCCTCCAAAACAGACCACATTACTCTGTTTTCTTAACCAGAAATAAAACATGCTGCAGGAATTTTACAATGTACCTGGTCCAATGCTTTCAGGAAATGATATGTGCATACATATATATTTATTTGGTTTTAGTTTTTAATTTTGGGACAGGTACAGTGGAGAGTTCAGAATTGCTATATGATTTAGCAGCCCCAGATTAGCCACATTGCTATCTCTGATTGTAACATTGTATATGACCTGATTTTGTTCAGAATAACTTTGACTTAATCATAAAATAAGCCTTATGATGTGTATGACGGATTTAAAAATTATCTTCGCCCTAAGTCTGAAATTAATTTTGACATATTCTTGTAGTAGCTTTCAGGAAAAAAAAAATAAAATTGCTGAGAAGACTGTCCAGGTGGAATTCAGCTTAAACCTGTGAGTATTGATGGATAACCCTGTTGTATTCACCTTGATGCTGTTTGCCAGGATGCTACTGTAATGTCTGTCTCAGAAAAGATTGTGGGCAGGTAAAAACCCAATTAAAATACATGTTGCAGTGACTTGTTTTAAAGTACTTAGCAGTTCTAGGTTGAAGTCATGAAGGATTTTAGGCATTTTCCACTTTTAACATATTTAAATTCTCTATTCATTACTCTGGTATCAACATCCATATTAATGCCATTTCTTTGCAATCAAAAACTCACTGCCAGAAGCCTGACCATTTCAATGAGTGTCTCATTCACCTCCAGAGGAGTGCTGGGCTCAGTGATTTGTTCCTCCTGGAGCGTAATTCATTCAAATAAATGTAAATCAGTATTTTATGTTGTTTGGTCAGGGTTTATAGATGTCAGTGTACACTACGGAAAAGGCACATGGCAGATATTAAGGGAGGAATCAATGTGCTTCACAGAGATGAGACCAGGCAGGGGTTGGTTTTGGTTTATCCACAGAGCTGAAGTCAGCGCAGCTGTTATTGATTTTGATCCCACAAGTGTTTGACCTCCTTTGTACAGCACAACTTTTCTATATCACAGCTGAATATTTTTTGCCTTGTACTTAATGTTCATATTCCATTAGTATGCTATTTGAAAAAAATAAATCAATGCAATTTGTTAATTAAAAAAAAGGGAAATTCCACAGCCTCCAACCCTGAATCACTAAGCTGCTCTCAGTGTGGCCTGCCCTGCTGGGAGATGGCAGTCACACAGCTGGGGATCACAGAATCATAGAAGTGTTTAGGTTGGAAAAGACCTTTCATGTCCTCGAGTGCAATTGTCAATCCAGCACTGCCATGACCACCACCAAACCACGTCTCCAAGTGCCACATCTATATGGCTGCTAAGTACCTCCAGGGATGGTGACTCAGACACTTCCCTGGGCAGCCTTTTCCTGTGCTTCACAAGCTCTTCAGTGAAGAAATTTTTCTAACATCCTTTTTCTAACATCCATTTTTTAACATCTAAATTTTTCTAAACCTCCCATGATTCAACTTGAGGCCATTTCCTCTTGGCTTATCTCTTATTACTGGGGAGAAGAGACAGACATGGGGCACACTACGTGTGCAGCCGTGGGGCAGAGGCTCAGCTGACTGCAGTGTTGCAGTAAAAAGTATATTCCTGCATTTTTAATTTGCATGTATATATTGAGAAAGGTAAGAGAAAAACTGCTGATCTGTCCAATTCAGCCAGACTCAGATAGTGTCATTCAATCCTATTTAATCCCTCAGTCAGCGTCAAATTGTGCATGTCTCCTTCCAGCCCTTGGGCCTGCCAGCTCTCATGTACCTGCTGTATGAGAAGGTGAGGGAATACAGAGCTCTTGCCTCCCTTCATTCCAGCTTAGGGCCACTGCACAAGGTTTGTTCTGGCAGCTGGTGGGAACCATGCACAGGCAGGCTGCTCCGAGGCCTGCCATTTTCTGTTTTCCTTTCCAGTGGTTTTAGCCTTGCTGATCAGTGGGATGGCTGGACGAGAGGAGCTGAAACACCGTGCTAGGGCTGCAGCCTGCTGGGGCCGGGGGGAGCGGCGTATCCAGTGGGGCTGGCTGCCAGGAAAGGCTGAGGGGCGGCAGCACCTGGCGGGAGGCTGAGGCCGCTGCAGTCCCGGTGAGCTGCAGCACTGCGGTGCAGAGCGAGGCACACCTCTGAGCCATCAGGGCTCCCTGGCAGGAAAAACTTGCTCTGGCTGGGTCTGCTGGAGCCAGAGCGCTGGCAGAGACAGGTGCTGCCAGCTGTGTGATCTGCAAATGCCCTTTTGCAAAATGCAGAGACAGGGAGTAGCTGCAGATACAGTGGCATGTCTGAATGAGCAGTTGGTTTGTTTGTTTTTTAAACAGTAATTGAGCTGGTTCAGCTAACTCGGTTTTAGGATGCTAAATTGGTGATCTGTTTAGGCTTCCATATATTATAGTGGGAGTTTTTTCCCTCAAGAGGCAGGTTAATGGAAAAAACAATATTCCTATGTACAAGAATGATACCTTCATCTTGTACCATCTCCAGTTAAAATACTTTTCCTGCTTCAGTTGCTCCCCACGTATCAGTTTCATCCAGACTGATGTCAAGGCTTGTTCCACAGGGTAGCAGTGACTGACAGAGCAATTGTGGATCACTCTGGTCAGGGTAAGTCCATGTGAGCCACAGAATAAGAAAAAAAACTGTGTGTCTCTGCCAAGGAGAACTTAAAGCCTGGGTGGATCCTTCATGGTTTTCTTATGCTGAGGTTTTCGTGCAGGCTGGGGCAGTGCCACATCCTAGAGCTGCATGTGGCTTGAAACAATGGTTTGCAGCAGTGGCCTGAGAGATAGACACTCTGCTGCCACTGCTACTCTTTTTCTGTTCAGCCAATACACTTTTCTCAGCAAAATATCTCATCGCCCTTTTTCTTTTTGAGCATCAGTAGAGTCAGCAGTTCCTCCACCACTTGCCAAAAGCTTTGGCTGTCTCCGTGAGAGCTGGGCTTCCTTCCACTACAAAAACTGGAAGGAAGTTAGGAAGTCAGCAACTGGAAGGAAGTTAGGAAGTGCAATGCTGAAACTTCATAATATAAAACAGGAGAAGACTCCTCTTCTTGTGTTTTCTTACTTATTTTAAAACAGACTAAAAGCCACCACATAAGCCCCTCCCCTCACCAGTGAATGATCCGACTGTGGAAACTGGGTTAGGCATCCTTTGGGCTGTGTAGGACCTTGAATGAGGAATGACCTTTGCTGTCCCCTCCTGTGTGTCTTAGCTTTTGTGCAGCAGGGGACAAGAAGAAATGCCCAAAGCAGGTTGCAGGACGCTGTGGTGCAAAGGCTGCTGCCATGGGCTGATCGAGGAGCAATCGCAGCTTTCCCAGCCAGGGGAGTGAGAGCCCTGCTCTGAGCTGGGGTGGCTGCTGTGCCCCTTCCCCCACACCACCCCACACTGCCTGACACAGGATCTCAGCATGGTTTGGGTTGGAAGGCATCTTAAAGATCATTCAGTTCCTACCCCTGCCACAGGCAGGCACACATTCTACCTTAAGACCAGATCGCTTAAAGCTCCATCCAGCCTGGCCTGGAACGCTTCCAGGAATGGGGCATCTGTCTTCTTCAGGCACACAGTGGTCCTCAGCCACCAGGGATGCCTGGTTTGGGTTTTTTTAGCTAGGACTGAGAATGCATTTCCAAATAGCTCTTCTGCCCCTAAACATCTAAGTAGGGAAAGCATGGCAAACCTATTTGGGCAGCTGTAGTCCAAGCCCAGGAAATGACCTTGACAGCATCTGATCCATGTAAGGCACAGTATCTCTCTGCAGCTATCAGCCTGACAATCAGACCCCCTGGTTCCTGGAGCCAGCTTGGAGGGTGTGTATTGCCATTTCTCAGACATAAGGTCACTGAAGATGACCCTTAACTGTCTCACTCCTCCCACCCCCTCCCAGCCTGATAGCATCTCTCTTCTTTTGCGCAGGAGATATCCCCATTTTAAGAAATGTCCCTTTTAAAATTCTTTTCACTCTATTTTTAAAATACGTAAGCTGGAGTGTTTTCCTCCCCCTTTTCCTGTGGGGAGCAGGAGGCGGGGTGGCAGGGTGTTTTTTGCCAAGTGGGCAGCAGGGGGTTTCCTCAGCCACTGTGAGCACGACTGACTACTCTTGATGGGTTCTCAAGCAGAACTATGTGAAGTTGGTGGCTTTTTGTGAGGGGTTTTTAGATACAAGGGACTTTTAACTTAGGCTCGGAACTTTCCAGGAACAAGTGCTTCTTCAGGCCAAGAAAGTCATAGCTCTTGATGCAGTGTGGGGTGTGGGTAGCTGGGGGATGCTGGTGCGCTGGATGCTCCCTTACGTGGGAAGTAGATTGTCAATCCAGGTTGGAAGATATGGTGGTTTCCCCAGCAAAACTACACACACAGACAGAACTATCTTCTTTATTATAAAGATACACTATGAGGAACAAACTTGAATGTATACTGAAGCTTGTAATGGTACATGCCAAAAATGTACAGTACTATACATAAAAGTGCATTGTCACAACAGATTAACAGTACATTTCTCTTCCAGAACTGTGGATTTTCCATGTTTTTATTTGATCTTCAAGAGTGGAAGGAATGCAATGGGAATGCAGCCATACACGAAACAGGAAAGGATGCAATGGAAATGCAACAGTACAAGAGCAAAGCTAAAGCTCCTCTAAAATTTAAAGGCACTTTCACATGTACATACTACAGATGTACATTGACACAAGTAGGTAACAGTCAACAAGCAGGAAGCTACCAGTACTGCAATTCATCAAACTTGACAGTAAAGGACAATACTGATTGGATTAGGTGTGCAGGAGTTACCCTTTAGTACGCCTGTAGATGTAGCAGTCTTTCCTGTTACATATCCACTTACTATGCTTTAAAGTATCTATAATAACCATCAAACTACACATTAACTGTGTGAATGCACTAAGTGGATGCATTCACTAAATGCACTGTTTCTAATATTTTCTTTTGCTAAACAATTTCTAATAAAAGCATTATGGAGTCCAGTACAGTTATTTAAACATACAAAATTCCCTATGCAATTTAAAGATACAGGTAACCATCTCAATTGTGCCAGGTGGGTTAATTTAAAAATGCTAGACAAAAACTGTATGTAAATGAAAGCTGAAATTCCAGTTTTGTTCCACTGAGTCTAGTAAACTGGGGAACTACTTGAAAATACCTCTGGTCCCAAACAAGTGAGCAGACCAGCACTGGTCTGCAGGTGGGGCTGGCCTGGCTTAGGCTCTGGGCTGGCATTAGGGCCAGGCAGTACATTTGACAAGGATGGAGGTTTGCTGACCCATGCTGCACAGCCACTGTGGGGGATTAAGACTTTGCCTCTAACCTAGATGCATGTAAGCCTCTGACTGAATTGAAAAGTGTTTGCAAATACCAGCAATAATTTGGGGCTCAGAGGCAGTTCATGGGGTACTTCTCACACCTGGAGCTTCGCATTTCATCACCTGTCTAGAGGGTGTAAACCAGGAATAAATTGCTCCTAAATAACAAAAGGAAATTAGTCCTGTCACCTCAGCAATTATTTCTATCAAATTTTGTCACTACTCTTCTCTTCCCAAACTCAATTGTTTATTTATAGTGAGTTGTGCAATTTCAAGCTTTCCAAAAGTAAGATCTTACAGAATATGTGGAAAAACAGATCTTAATTACAGCCAGTTGTACTTCTGTAGGTGGACCCCAAATAATTTTTTTCCCCATTTAGTTCACTGAAACATCTTTTATAGATTGGATGTTTGAAAATATGTTCACAGAAAGAGTATTATGGCTTACTACTGCAATGTGCAAAACAGCTGGAGGTTTAGCTCATGCCTAACGAAGTTTAACAACAGAGCGCTAAGCAAAGTTGGCAGTTGCCACTCGCACAGACGTAAGAAAGGTACTGATTTCTGTCATTAAAAAAAAGGGGAAGTGGAGGAGAAAAGAGTTATGGAAAACTTTAGTCAGCTTGAATCTAGGCAGTAGAAACTCAGCTGCCTGTCCTGTGAGTGACCCCTGCACCACTGGCAGGGGTCCCTCTTCAGAGTGCCTGTCTTGCTGCTGTCAGCACAACTGAGCATTTGCGCTGTGCAAGGCAGTCAGCACGGCTGGATCAGCTCAAAACTTGGACTATTGCAACCCAAATCATGTCCCTAACTGGACACTGAGCAGTAAAGTCAACGGGATACTTTTCTGAATTACTGCGTAGTCGATCCCTTTAATAGCCCCTCATGCTCCCTAACCGACCAACAGGTTCACGCACTCCCCAGAGCCTGGCTTCTGTGAACTTCAAACAAATTCAGCTTTTGTGAAAAGTGTGGTATCAGGGAATGAAGGTCTAACTTCATGGGAGAAGGTACACTATTACAGAGGGCAGCAAAAGGAGTTTCTAAATACTATCCTGGAGATGTGCTTTAGCTGTGTCCTGGAATGCTGCTTTATATTAGTGAGAGCAATGTGATCTCCAACTCCATCCAGCGCTTGCCTCTAGTGAGACTGCCAACAAGAAAGCTAAAACTTGGTGCCAATTATGAATTTGTGAGGGTTTGGTTACTTTTTTCCTTGTGTCTTAAATAAGAAATGTGGCCTGAGATGACTTAAGACATTCCACACAGACACATAATCCTCACATGCTAAATTTCAGTTCTTACTAACCTGCTTGAGATTTGGTTTGGTGACCCAGAAATGAGAGGCTCCATGTGCCCTGAACCCCCTCCCACCCCTTAGTTTTGTGCAGGATCTGTTATATAGCTACAGTAAGACTGTGAAGTATGGTACAACGTGGCAAGCTGTTTGTGATCTGTGTTGGTTTTATTACAAATGGTGCAGCATCAAGTTTTCAAGTAAGTCTATGTTTGTTTTTTAAAACTATGCACAATTGTCCAGTTTTTCATTTAATTGAAACCATACAAAATACAAATGCCCATGTCAATGTAGCTACTTTCAGACAATACATTCAAAAACACTGAAAAACAAAGCCTCTCCAGTTACAAACATGAACAAATGATGTTACAGAGCCCTGACTTCTATTGTTAATCCATCTTTTTCCCTAGCACACCCCAGCTGGGCGCTATGGGTGGCTGAGCAGCCTACATTGTGCAAGATTTGTCGGCTGGACCCTGGGAAGGAGGAGAAGGCCCTACGCTAGGATTTGTTTTTGGAAGAACAATAGGTTTTGGCCTAAGAGCAGGAGGTTTCAGCTGCACTCCCATTCTAGGGGCCACCATGGGCTTGAAAGTACTCATGGTGTCACTGGAAGAACTAGTGCTACGGCGGATCTGAGGCTCGGAGCTCCGTAAAACAACGCTGTGGAGAGGGCTGAGCGACTCTGTCGAGGTGGCAGGGGTGGGGGTGTTCTTCATTTGCTCCAAGGTGTCCAACACGACGTCAGGGGCGTGTTTGGCCGAGCTCTGCCGCTCCAGCTCACGGAGCTCGTTCAGTGCTGTGTTCATTGTCTCCTCGATGTCCTGGGTCAGAGCACAGGAGAGAGCAGCATGTAATTCATGTTGCTACTGAATGCCAGAGGGGTAAGGAAACGCATTAATTAATTCACCAACTATCCTCTAACAGTTATGATAGTGCTAAAATCAATTTCCACCAGATTTATTTGAAAGACATTACGATTGACAACACGGCAGCTTTGGACAGACATTACAAACATCTAACCTTGTTTGTATAAGAGAATCGATAAAAGGTGTTACAACAAAATCTGCAATCCCTTTATGAAGTGATTGTCAAGACAACTAATGTTTGCATAGCAATGTTTTAGTGGTGAAGATTTGTGTCATCTCTTGGGTACTGACAGCTGTAAAGATTTTAGTCCATTTGCTCACTCTTAGCTAACTGCTGCGCTCATCTAAAGCTTCAGTGTTCAGGGTCTCTATTCCCTCACATGGGTTACAAAACCTAGTTTTCTAAGGAAATAAAATTTGTGTGCCTATCAGCTCCTCTCCTCCCTTGTTTCACCAAGTTAAATCTTAAACAGAAAAAATCTGTAAGATATTGGTCAGTATGCATACCTAAGAAAAACTATTTTCTTCATCACAATTTCAGGCCTGAAGGCTACAAGAATGCACCAAGATACTAGTTTACTGCTTCTCAGTGGTACTGAGATACAACTAAGCTTAAAATATCTTGTGCTCCCGGCCTGCTCACACTGACTTTCACATAGCTTAATAAAAGTTTGGGTTCTAGTCTAGGCATAAAAAAGAGATCTCTTAAGCCAAACAGCAGTGTTCCAGGAAAGTAAATTAATAGCTTAGAAGAAAATAAAACCGTAAAAACACTTGCACTTTCAAACCCTAATACATAGATTCTGACCTAAGCATGTCAGTCCCTTCTATTCCTCACTGGAAGTGGAGTTTGAAAGCAAGCATTATCAGTACATTAAATTTTAAAACATGAGTGCAAGGATTATTGTAAAGTGCGTTTCCAATCATAGAGGACCCTCAGGGTGCTCCTAGTAATCACGTTACCCTACCTAGACAAAAAGTGAGTTCTGAAGACAGAGGTACCTATTTACTCAAGAGCTGTTACCAGCTCAGTACAACAGACCAATTTGATGATCAGGGTGCTTCCTACTCTATTATCTTCACTGACAGGAATGAGACTCGTGACTGTTCACACAGGTGTAAGATGGCACACAATTTATGCAGCTGTGACATCTTGCACATCAAGTTCTACTACATGCAGCAAATCAACACACAGGTATGAACTGTATGAAAACTGTAAAATCCACAAGACCCTGAACTGTAAATCTCTGCTTTGAATGGCAATGGTCACTACTAGCCAGTCAGAGCACTTTTCTGCTTACCACAATACTGAGGCATAATTGAACACTAATTATATGCAAGTCAGAATAGGCCAGCCTTCAACAGAGCGAGGCAATCTATGTAGCTATGGTAATACTGTCCTAGTGTTCTGTATGGCAGAGGCAATTTCATTACAGTGTAATGGGAAATAATTTCTTTTTATTGCTTCTGCAATGTTTACTCCCCTTTGTGCTTCTTCTATTCAAGATTGCTTAATGCATCTCCCTTCACACACACTCTGTTTGGAAAGCCAAGCAGGATGTTCCCCAGCACGCACCTTTCCACAATGCACGTGCTCTGTGCTGTGCTATTCCGAGTGAGATTTGCTGCTCAGAAAATCAGACAGTGCCATAAACACAAAAGATACAAACCTGAGCTATTGACTCTGGGTCCAGTGGTTTATGGTCATTGAAACCTGTGTACTGACCAGAAGATGTCGACCTTCTAATGGGAGGGCTATCAATCTTCTTCAGTGAATCGTGCCTGCTGATGTTAGTGAGGCTGCCGTGGCCAGGCCTGCGCCGCCGCTCAGGGCTGTCGGCGTTGAGGTTGCGATTCTGAAGGAGGGCTCTGGGACTGCAGTGAGTGGCCAGGCTGGGGGAGCCCAGCTCCATGGCCGAGTTGGAGAGAGGGTGAGGTGGGTGTACCGGGCAGTGGCCGTCACTGCTCCTGCCTGGGCGTCTTAGGGGAGGTGGAGGTTCCGATCTCTTTCTTTGCCTGCACCAATGGAGAAGTGGAACAAACTCTAGTGACCCAGCATAAGCATGTGGAGGAGTAATTACTGTGTTAGCTGAGCTGTGAGCAGGACCACTGAAAACGTGTTATGCTGAAGCTTACCTTCCTAAATACACATCTGAGTGACGGTCAGTAGGAGAGTTCATATCCTTTGATGATGACTTGTCCTCAGTTATGGGTCCACTGCTGGCTTCACTGTCTGCTTTTTGGCTCAGTGTGTCTGAGAAAGTATCATCCCTGAACAGAACACAGGTGGTGAGATAAGAAGTCAGTGAGTGAGAGCACCATGGAATTCTCATTTTAAACCCATTAAGAAAAGCAGTCATGTTATAAATGCACTGCAGCCCTTGCACATTTCCCAAAATGGTTTATAATCCCTCTGTTTACTGAGCTCTTTACACTTTGAGTCTATGTAACCTTTCCGTAAAGAACTTGTCCTTGGCAAGCACGAGCCTAATACTGCAAAAAAAGAGTTCAGGGCTCCATTTCCCCAGCTCTTGCTATTCTGAAGTTAAAAGTCAGCAACTGCTACAAAGAGATAGTCAAATTAAAATACGTGCAGCAGCATCTATCTCTGGGATATTGGGAACGTATCCATAGAAGTAGCTTAGCCTAGTAGTAGTTTTTGATGGAGCTTTCAATTCAGGGCAGTAGACAAGTATCCTGCATAGAAGGCAAATGTTTAATCTATCTGACCCTCCAAACCACTGACCCATTTGGCAAATACTGCTAAGCACTGCAGACTTTACACCCCCCCCAATAACCCAGTCACACCAGACACTGCTTACATATCCTGCACCACTATGTACTGGTGAGGGACAAGACCATCAATCCCATTGTGCCTTCCTTCCCACCAGTCTTCAGATGCTCGGTGATAGAGCAGAAGGGAAGCTCCTTTCTTGAAAGAGAGCTCTCGTGCAGATCTTCCAACATAGTCAAACTTGGCAATAGCTTCTATGGGCTCACACTCTGGGTGGGAAGAACAACAAATATCAGATTACATATTGCTCATTTTGGTTTCATCAGTGTCCTGGTTTGACAATCAGCCCCATTTTTTTGCATTTTCTCAGTGCTCATTCTGACAGAGATCAGCTGAAGGAAGGCAGACTTCAGGCAGTGGTTACAATGTGCCCCTTACAAAGAAATATAATCTGTGTCCCAGGTGTGAAACATCTGGGCTGCTTCTGGAGCTGTAGAAAACAACAGCATACTCAAATGTTACAACTGCCTTTGGGAGAGAGGCCTCTGCCTCCTGCTGGAAGGGCTCCTGCGTGGCTGGAGAGTGGGATGGAGGCCAGGCAATAAAAACTTTTGAAAATAAAAGAACAAACTCAGATGAATAATCAAAGGCCCAAGGAACCAGCGTGATAAGGGAAAAGTAAATAGGAGTGCTTTTACAATCTGCAGTGGCAAAGGAAGGAAGACAAGATTAGCCTGTGCATGAGTAGGGATATCCTGCTAACTGGGCCATGGAATTCTGTCTTTTACGTGACAAGCATGCAGACCTAGTGAAACCTAGTGTTTTATACAGCACCAAAGCCTCATGCTTTAATTCACTTCCTTCATGCCCTTCTGGAGTGAGACAAGACGGCTCCAGACCACAGAGACAGTCCCTGTGTGGCTTCAAGTTGCTTAAAGCAGCTCTGCCTGCTCCAAAATCCCAAGCTGCCGTGGTTTCTGCAGGGGAGGCTGGTGTTTTCTAAAGCCAAACACTGGCTACAGCAGCCCTGGCTAATCCCCTGTCAGAATGCTGGTAAATGCAGCCTTAGGATGGAAATGGGTTCCATCCCATAACCTGTGCTGGGATGGAGACCTACTTGTGTCAGCAAAGGGGCCCTGCAGCTATGGCCAGAGCTGTGCCTAGGCATCCAGCAAAAAGCTGTGATTTTAACAAGCTCTTATTTTGTCTGCATAAAACCAAAAGCACCTGAGCTCTAACAGATTAAATTTTGTCATCAAAGTCTCAAAACTGACTTTCAGAAAAAACTGAAAAATACAGGTCTAAAAATCAAATACTCTGATGATTCCAGTAACTCAAGAGTCCCTGAAATAACTAATTTCTTTACATAATTAGAGCAATATTTAGATGGAAATTAACATCTGGGCTAATGACTAGCATAGCAACTTTCTGTCTGGTGCAAATTAAAATTGCTGAGGTTGTAACTCCCTAAAGAACTAGGCTGGTAATGAAAGCCACTGTCCCTTTATGACAACATTTTGCACAGGAATGTCTTTTTAAAATTAACTTCGTTCTACAGTGTGAAAACATAATGACAGCACCTTTATTGAGGTTATAGTTTGCAGCTCATTTTTTTAAATGACTTGCCCAGCCTGAAGAAGACTGTCTTGTGGTTTGCTGCTTCTGCAGTCACTTAAAGTGTTCCTGTCAGTGTCAAACTGCAGTGTGTTTAGAAGTTACTAACTCAGAAATTTTACACAGATGAAATACAGTGATATGGAGAAATCACTGTTACAAACACAAAAGTAATGTATGGTGGCAGAAATTATTTCGATTATATAAATACAAATAAGAACCTAGCAGTAACAGTATACTTTCCTGAAAATGTATCCCTACTGGATGGCTGCAGATGACTGTATTATCTTTTTTGTTCTTAGTCTTTTCCCTCTCTTTCTCTTTTTTGATTTCCTTGTCTCACAGCCCCTGCTCTGGACCATTGGCATGGCAACAACAATGCGGAATCTAATCACTGGTTTTACTTTATGTTTTCTTCCCTCACCTTGCATGGGCAAAGCACAACTAGAATATTTTACCCCATACTCTGCTTTGAAGTTTGTTGTGGGAAGGAAGAGTTTGTGAGCCAGCACCTTTGAATATCAAACATACTGTGACTTGTGAGTCAGCACCTTTGGTTGTGCGTTGTGGGAGTTGAGAACTTACTGAAGTGTACTGTACAAAATTAAGGGCTTGTTCACCTCCACTCTTGTGGAACTCTGTTATAAGAAATTTAAGGGTGTGTTAGCCAATACCTTTTCAGTCTAAATATTGGGCTGGTGGCCAAAGTTATGGCGACTGTGCATTAAAACCTAGGAGTTCCTTGATATGTGTCCAATGTCTTTGTTCAGCTTGATGAGAATTTATAACAAACATCATGGCCCCTATGAATGTCTGGCTCACTGGTAATCCCTGGTGGGTGGGGCTGAAGACTTTCTTGGTTTATGTTTTTAAGCAAAGAAATGATAATGTTGACACAGAAAGAACCATTCAGGAAAACTCTGAAACCTCTAATGATGTGATATTACGGTATGCTACTCTGCTGTCATTCCTACAGTCTCTCTCTAACAGAAAATGCAGATACCACAAAGCAACTGTAAGGCACAGAAAATAAAAAGAGGTAAATCCAAAAATGCCTGTTTATCTTGCATCGTCTTTAAGAGGGCAATATGAAATGGCAATGTGAAATGACAATAATGTAACACTGACAAAAGAACACAGTTCTTCTCCTATCATGTGCACTGCTCGTGGAATTTGCTATAAGAAGGAAATACTGGAATCAGGTAGGATTGAAAAGGAGCAGACATTTGTACGAACACTCTGTTCTCAGTATACAGCTAATTTATGGGTTATGGTAGAGTTGGTCAAGAATTCAGAAATAAAGCCTCCCAGGCTCACTAACAGGCAATACTTTAAAATGTGAAAAAAAAAAAAAAGGCGACCAAACAAAAAGTTTTACAGTAAGTCATAAAATCCCAGATTTCCTGCACATATTTTCCTTGGACATTCTTTGCAGTTAAGTGGTAATGCTTATGGCTACTGGATTGATGGACAAACCCCTACACTGATTGGCTATGGAATTCCCTGTTTCTCTGCTAATTGCAACAGACCATACAGTATCCCACAATTGAGTATATAGGTCATTTTATTCTGTCTTGCTCAGTGTAATCATGGTCATCTAAGTGTGGTGTGCAATGAGAATCCTTTTTATTGTAACCTTCTATCACCTGCAAGACTCACATACTTTCTCAGAGGTCTGAATAATGTTGCCCCACTGGAATCAGCTGTATGAAATGTTAATGTACCCATAATGGATGTGGCTTTTAAGACATGTACATCAGATTGCCTGGGAAACAAATCCCACCTCCTCAGGGAGGAGTGCCCAGTAGATTTCACACAGATTTTGTGGAGAGCACAAAAAATGAGTTCAGACAGGTTTTCCTACTGTGAAAAGGGTGTTTTTGTTTCTTTATACACAGAGATAACTTTCCTAGAGCAAACAGTACTGAGACTGCACTTAAATAGTAATTCACCTTGTTACAGGTCAAGCTGTAGTAGTGAAAACCAAAGTACCATGACAGTTACTCCTAGACATAAATGCATTTTGGAAAGTTAAGCCATTTAATATCAAGGTTACTGAATGACAGATGGGTATTTCCAAAAAGACAAGGCAATGAAAGCTAAATTTGGGATCTGTAACTCAAATTCTGTGTGGTACTGAATGTCTAACAGTAAAATTGACAGCTCAGATGGAAGCACAATTGCACTGCTCTGTCTGTACCTGCAGGCATTCAGCTAAAATACCAAGAATTTTTTTGATAGCACACAGTATCTCACTAGCTATCATCTCCAGTGAATCAGGAAATGCTATGGAAATTAAAAATCAGGACAAACTGAAGAACTCTGGGGAAAACTTCTGCTGCTTGGGAGAGCAGAAAGGGCAGAAAAAACTTACATTAGTTCTAGTTTTGAGATTGGAGTGCCAGATGTAGACCTAACCTCCCTACATAGGTGATGGCCCTGAATTGGCCCTGGGCTGCCCTCTATAACTCAGAACATAAGGAGCTAAGGGAACGAGGGGACACCATCCCCTGCACTTTTTCTAGGGGAATTGCTGTTGCTCTGCTCTATACTTCCTCAGTTTTCCCAGGTGTACCCTGCCTGTTGGGATAACGTATGTCTTCGAACTCACAGGAAGATGCTATCTCCTTATTTCTTTATCTTCTGCTTCCCATCAGAGAATAGAGTGATTTTGTAATTTCAAAGTCCTGTCCTCAGGACAGCAGTTCTCTGACTGGGAAGAGCAAAAGCAAAGAATTGTTGCAAGGTGTTGACAAAACAGAAATTGGCAAAGTTGTGGATCACAGCATGCACAACTGGAGAGCAAGAAAATGACTATGTGTTGGGAACAACAATGTACAGTCTGTAAGTTTTGTTTTCAGCAGAAATACTAGCTAAAGTTTTATTCTAAGTTTATGAGATATCTATGAAGAGTATGGTATTAATTTTACGTATGTTTCCTAGGAGAACTCCATCTGTCTAACTTCCTCAGGAAATGTTTGCTTCCTTTGCAAACAGATCTAGTAATTCTTTACTATATGACTCCAACAAGAATGAAAAATCTCCATCAATTTGAAGGTAAAGGAAATATGCTAACAGCTGTTTCAGTAAAACAATGTCCTTTGAATCTTTACTGCAGAGACATTTTCAGGTAAAGGTTTGTCTGCAGCAAAATTACAGGTATTTTTTTTTTTGTGTCTCAGCTTGAGTACAAATGTTCTGAAGTTCACAAATTAAATTTCATTTCCAGATTGAGGAGAAAGGAAAAACATGTATGTTTCCCTTATCAGGATCTTTCAGTATATCTAAAAAAGCCTGAAAATACCACAGAAAAATGCAGCTCCTTTTATTTCCTGCTTCCCTTTCCAGTGATGAACTGAAATACATGAACACCTGTAATCTTAGGGAAAAAATCCCACAACAATTTATATGCTTAAAATAAAGCCGTTATGAAATATTTATATGCTCATTTATATGTGCTAGTCTTTTTCCCCTGCAATCTACTGCATTTTACCTCTGTGGATATAATGTAATTTTTAAAGTCTTGTTGTTTTCTAAATGGCAATGAACATTTCTAGCACTACTGACACAGCCCATACAGATAGGTTTTTTCTAGTAGGCACAGAGAGAGCCACTTGCAGTTTAACTTTATAGCAACAGTAAGTAAAATAAATCATTTTGGTTTTGATTGTAACCTCTGGATTACATTTCAATGACCCTGTAATTCATGTGGGGTAGGCAGCTTGGTCTTACATATGTGTACAATATGTTAGCATAAACCAATCAGATTTTCAACATGAAAAAAACTTTTAGCATTTAAAGAATCTGCTTCTTCTGTGTCCTAACAGAGGGAGCCATGTAAGTACCACGGGTCTGATCAATACAGCAGCAAATGCGACACCTCCCTTTCTCTCTCTCCACATTCAGCTGGCAGTGATGCATCTGGCTTATAATCAATGAACCAATCACATTAAACCCCCAGAATACTCCAGACTCTTTAGCCGAAGGGTTTTTGTTAACCACCATGTGTCCATCAGTGACTCTCATGAAGTTCAGTAAGAAAATTGAAAATTTTTCACCTATTCTCATATCTGGTGTAAATAATAGTTTTTAAAAGGAACAGCCCAGAGCACAAACACATGAATGTATGTGCAAAGACAGAGTGAGTGCATTTAATGTAAAGTCTGTAACCTACATTACAAAAATGTGCTATTACCACAGAAAGCCATATTAATCGAAAAATGGGTTAGAGCTTGCGGGTTGGGAATCAAAAATGAACAGTTTTTGTGTGTGATCCAGGCTTGTTAATCTTCAACTTTGCAGCAGTATTTGTCTAGCTTACAAATATTTTTGTGCTAACAATTATTTCTCGGTAAACACAGATGTCTGCTTCCTTTTGGCACTGAATTAATTAAAAAGTGTGATGAGGCAAATAGAATTAAACAACTGGGTGATCTGGTGAACAAAACCCCATGCCTTGAGCAGTTAAATCTTTTAACAGAACTTTGTCTTGTTGACAGGCGTTCTCATCAGGGTTTGTCTTCCCCAGTGACAGTCACAACACAAGTAATACTATGACAGGAATGTAAAATTGGTATAACAACAGTGGTGGGGTATAGCCCATGATGATCGAGGCACAAATGATGCATCATCCGATGCCACAGTCCTGCTCCTCTGTATCCTGCTAATATTTCCATCTTTCCTAGGCCTGGCTTTGAAGTAACTGCTTTGATGGCTGCTGAAAAGCTGCACTTCTCCATGTCCACTTGTGCCTTTGTCTCTCAGTTTGAAGACCCAATATATTGAACTGGTGTGTCATCTACACTTCAGCTGTGCTCTAAATGAGAGACGGGCAGACTTCCTCAGCTTCCACTCTTGCTTCATACATCCAATGGAAGAAGGAGTTCTTCTAAAGTATAGCTATACTGTCTTGGAAAAATAAGGTGCAACTATGAATTTATTCACACTGCTTAGAAGAGATGTGTTGCAGAAAGATGGTGGGTTTAGTTGTACAGAGCTGGTCAAGAGGAACCTGTGCACAGCCAGCCTTGTAGAGCTGTTGGTACTCCCTGCTGCACAGGCATGGCTATACACCCAGGCAGATCAAGATTTCTCTGCTACTCTCAATTTTCCCCCTTTCTGTAATGTCTGCCCACCCAAATGTCCCTCCTCTCCAAACAGCTGCACTGACAGACTCTGCCTGCCCCTCCTCACCTTGGCAAAGGGGAAGAGACAGACAATCTGTCACTGACAGCCTGCGTACGTGACAAAGCAGACGGGTACAGCTAGAGTGGAACTATTGTTTACTTTGCTCTGTGTGCAATGGGACCAGTGTAGCCAGGTTTCCTATACATACACCTTCCGGTTTCCCTTCCCTACAGCAATTGTCCCAGCTCCTAAACAGTATCCCTTATGACATTATTTAAAAAAAACAAAAATCCTTTTCTGCTGTAGCTCTTTTACTCCCCTCTCCTCTGCTCTGTCTTTTCCTCTTCCTTCCTCCACACATCCTCTGCAAGGGACAATGGGAAGCTTTTGTTTCTACTGCTGCTAAGTGCACGTGTGCTGGTTGCTCTGTCTGGGTTGCCTGCTGGCCAGATAGGCAGTAAGCTCTCAATTTTGAGAATCCTTTTCTATCTGTTAAATTTGCTTGAAACTCTGCAGAAATTACTGTGAGGGACATCTGAAGAATGGTCAGGCTGTCACAGTCGAATATACATTTATGACCTAGATAAAAAGAATTAATATAATAGAGTTGTGTCATTTTTTTCATGGATACTTCTCATACCCAGAAGTATATGTGATTGGTATTTACGGAAAATTATTACTGTTCAAAAATTTCACTGTGGGGGGTACACACATGTTTTTCAGTTGTATAAATACTTTAGAGAGAACAGCTTTTCAATTCATATAAAAATAGAGCTTCAGTGGCAAATATCCTCTAGCTGCAATATTTAAGGGCACACTTTTGACAAGTTTAGTTTTTGTAGACAAAAGAGTCACTAAAAATGTAACATTATGTCATAAAATAATAAGTGCTGACTGAAATAGTTTCTCTCTTGCCCTTCCTGTGACTGGGCAAATCAGGAGAGAACAAGGAAACAGCTGGTCAAACACAGATGAATCAAGAGTACGAAAGCACACAAACAGAGATTAAAGATTTGCTACAGAACACCAGGAATGAAATTTCCTTCTTTGAAATATGATACAGTTAGGAAAGGAAGAAGGTCTCCTGCCTGGAACACCTGTAGAACTTACCCCCATCAAAGGCACAGCAAAGTAACAGACTCACCATCTTCACTGGTATGGGGCTCTGTACTGGCATCCTGGTCCCCCTCCTCTAAGGTACCATGCTCACTGTATGGGCTGTCACTGGAGGCAAGTAGAGAGAAACCACATACATCAAAAATATGACATCTCCATGAGATTATTTAAAATTATTCTTATAATGTTACAAAGTTATGTGCAACATAATTATCCTAGTGCTCTCTGAATACATAATTAATAACGAAGCCTATATGCATTTTCTTGAAATAAAATTCCGACATTAAGAAGCCCTCAGATCATTTGATTCCTTTATAAATAAAAAGTGTGTGTATTTGCTGTCAAGGGAGTGTCCAGGTTTTGGCTGGGAGAGAATTAATTTTCTTCCACATAGCTTGGTACAGTGCTGTATTTTGTATTTAGGGTGACAATAATGTCGGTAAGACACTGATGTTTTAGTTGCTCCTGAGCAGTGTTTACCCTGAACAACCCACCACACCCACAAATAGACTTGGGGGCACAAGAAGCTGGAAGGAGACACAGGACATCTGACCCCAAACAACCAAATGGATATTCCAGACCACGTGGTGTCATGCTCAGCATATAAACATGGCACAAAGCTGGTCAGGGGCTGCTGCTTGGGCACTGGCTGGGCATCCGTCAGCGATGATGAGCAACTGCATTGTGCATCACCTGTTTTGCATATTCTAATTATTGTTATTTGCCCTTTCTTTTCTGTCCTATTAAACTGTCTTCATTTCAAGACATGAATTTTACTTTTTTTTCACCAATTCTCTCCCCCATCCCACTGCAGGAAGAGTGAGTGATAGCCTGTTTGTATTTAGCTACCTGCCCAGTTAAAGCACAACAAAGAAAAGGAACAGGCATCATAAGCTGAAATTGTTTAAGGTGGTTCACAGCCAAAGAAACCTGCCTGTGTGCTCTGTACACCCGGAATTCTATCTCTGTCTGAACACAAAGCAGCTTCCTCCACCAAATGTTGTAGGAAACATCATCACAGTTGCCTTTGCTTCACTTTTTCATACTTAATACTTTACTGTGTGGACCAAAATGTCTTCTCATTTATCTTCATACTTCTAACCAGCCTAATGATTTTGTTTAGGAGACAGAAGGATAATAATCTGACTTACCAATAGTCATCTCCAGCCATGCATTTTTCATACACTGGTCCATCAAGTTCTTTCACATCTGGAAAAATAGCTTCATGATGGATGATGATAGTTTTGATTATCTCATTCACATGTGCCTGACAAGACACCTGGTCTTGAATGTCTGGAACAGGCATCAGGGTTGGCCCAAAACAAATGGCCAAGTTGTACGGATCCATCATGTTTTCATCACTGTACTGTGAAAGGCTGTTATAACAGAAAAATCAAGGAAAACTGACTTTTCCACAGTGACTAACCTTCTGATAACTGCAGATCACAACTTAGAGATTTCCTGTTGTCATTGACAATCCCACATAAAGTAATGGAACAAAAAAACAAGATTTCTTCAATAGGTTATTTACACTATAAAGTGAGTTTATACCACATATATATTTATGTATATGAATATGTGCTCCCACGCTACCACATTGAGTGTATGCTGCCTTAATGGACTAACATCAACTGCTGCTTCTATCTCATCAATGCTCCAAGGGAATTGGATGCAAAGGGGGTATACATTTCTCATTGGACCTTGATGAATATCTTTCAATAGCTGGCTACACAACTTAGGCACACAGAATTGTCTTCTGAAGGCAATTAAGTTCCTGGATCTTGCAAGGGCTTTTGTGACTTTGGTTGCTGTTTTTACCATGCAGACTAAAATTCCTAAGCACCTTGCCTTCTACCCACAAACTCCTACAACAGTTTCATTATGGAAATGCCCAAACGATAGGCTTTCATTGTTCTTATTGATCAATTTTGGCAAGCTCTCCTTTCTTCCAGAAAATGCAATGTTACTAGTTTTCAAATTTGAATGAGAAGTTGCTATCTATTCCCTTGTTTAAAAGCACTGACATTTTTACTGTAAAAGCTGGCTTTTGAATGGTTCTATGTAAGGCCAGTCAAGCAGAACCTGAAGTGCTGGGATGCCCTACACTATGCTGTCCTGCACTCTGAAGCAGCATAGGAATTCTGATATCAAGTTGTGTTCAAATACAACACCGTGTTGTTCAAATACACCATGTTGTGTTCAAATACAACACCATGTCATTTCTCTAGAAAGGGAATTTTAGCGAGTGTTTTCCATGTTTAATCAACAAATATGCATGAGGCAAACCTTCTACATGACTACCCTCATAACTAGCTCTTAAAATTAATCATGTTCTCCCCTTTCTTATGCCATGATTTACTGTCCTGTCCTGTGTGTTAATTGGAGACACCTTGTTCTTCTGATTTGTCAGGTGGTTCAGACTTTATATATGCAAAACTGAAAAAAAAGATTGCAACAAGCATTGTGAAATGTGAAGTTCTGCTGATGGCTGTTAATAAGCAGTGCTCCTCAGGGCTCAATAGCAAGGCTGGCACTGTTTAGCATCTCCATGAATGACCTACACAAGGGTATGGAGTGCACACTCAGCCAACTTACAGGTGATGCCATACTGGGAAGGGAGCAGTAAATGTGCCAAAGGTCAGAGACGGGGCTACCATTTAGAAGGACCTTGAAAAGATGGAGGAATGGAGAAATGGGATTCAATCAAGTTCAATAAGGATGAATGCAAAGTCCTGCCCATGGGGTGGAAGTCATTCCACAGCATTTGTGGCTATATTAAGAAGAGAAAAGCCAGCTGGTTAAGGGAATTAATTATTCCTTTTCCAATTGGTGCTTGTGAAGTTGGACATGAGGTTCTGTGGTTAGTTTTCAGAGACTGACAAACTGGTACAAGCCCAGAAAAGGACTACTACAGAGATGGCTGGGGAGCTGAAGCATATGAATTATAATCTAAAGAAGAGAAAACTGGGTTTGTTCAGCCTTTGTATAAGAAGGTTACTGGAGAATTAAGCTGCAATCTCCTACTACATATAAGATTATTAACAAAAGCAAGACAGACACAGGTGAGAAGAGATGAGAGGCAACAGACATAGCAAGGGATATTCCAATGAAATCAGGAAAAAAATTTCTTTTCTATAACGGTGACCTAGTACTGGGACTGACTGCCTGGAGAGGCTGTGGAGTTGCTGCCATTGGAGGTTCTTGATTGGCCAAAGCCTTGAGCAACTTGATCTAACTTTGGAGCTTTGTGTGGGAGGCAGACCTAACACCCGGTTAGGTCTGCCTCGAGACCTGATGACTTCATGTAGCCAAGCAGGCATAACTGCATATGCAAAAAGCAGAATGGGATTTGCAGGAAGTCAAATAATGGGAATGCTTTTCATGTGGATGCACCAGGATCAGTTTGGAGGCAGTAAAGTATTTAACCTGCTTTCCAAACTGCATTCCTGTGGAGAGCACAGATGTAGCTAACATGATCCCATAACAAGTACAGCCCTATACAGCTCTGGTTGATCTGTATGTCTCTGCAGAGGAGAAGCTGTGATGTAAGCTCTTAAGACATTTATATGGTGTAATTTGGGGGGGATGGATTCGGTTTCAAATGAATGGTTATTTTCATAAAACTTTAGATCTCTGCCCCTCTCTTACTGCTTGAAAGTGGTTCAGAAATTGCTAGAAGAAAGGAAACAGGAACAGCTGTGACTACAGGCATGAACAAATAACCTGGCTGCAAAAGACCCTGTTTCTATAGGAACAGACAGGCTGGATAAAATGGGGAAGGTCACAAAGACTGAATGAATCAGCAAAGGGCAAATATAGGAAAAAAAGAGGAAAAAGTTGATATGAAAACAGATAAACAGGAAACAGACAAATTGACAGTAGAAAGAGAAAAGTTAGAATCAGGGCAAAGTGCACATAAGCAAAATTTCTGTGAAACCATTGGGGTCAGCAAAACCAGAGGGCCATGAAGGACTGGAGGAAAAAACACAGTTAATTGCCCAACCTGTCTTTCGTTTTCTCTTACAGAAAGAAGGTTTTTCTGGGATGATGAAGACATGAACACTACTTTCCCTCTCACATTACCCTCCTTTCAGTCTGTCTTTTGCAATGTGAGAAACAAGCTACTCTAAATACTCTAAAGCATACACAGGGGATGTGTGCTCTCTATACTAATACTCCTTTTACCAGAGAACAGAAGCAGCAAGATGAAGTCTCACCCTAGCAGTGCCTAGCATCAAACAGGTAGCTTGTAGAGCCTGCATTTATTGAATATATTGGGGTTTTTTCCCTTCAGGAGAAATCAGCTTGAGATAAGGAAAAGAAATGCATTTTTAAATTGCATAAACTAGTTTTAATGTAGCTACAGTTTGTATTTGTTATTTTTCTTATTGGCTTATTTTGTTGCCAGCTTTAATGCTGTAGACTGCACTCTCCATTTCAGAAAACACTTTAATCTGTCTTGTTCAATTCTGGACAAATGGAATTTTAATTTGAATGGGTTTTCATTCTATTTCCACTGCCAATTAGAAGATCATCTTCTGTGTTAAATGGAGCTTAAATGTGAATTCTACATAGAGTAAGAATAAACTCCAAGAACTTCAACAGCAGCAAAGGAAGGCAGATAAAGCTGCAATGCCCAGGGTAAGTACTTACTGATTGAGGAAGGCGAAGAGGTATCTCATCACTATAAGGACCGACCTGGGCAAAGTGAGGAGGAGTTTACGGATGTGAAGAGCCCTCTCATAGAGATTGTCTATTCCTGCAAACAGAAGAAAGTGTTTTATGCTCCCTTGTATATGATTGTCAAAAAGAGCATTCCATCAATTCACTCAATTTACTTTGACTTTTTATCATCACATGCCTCTAATTCTGGCCTATTAGAAAGATGAGATTAGAACTTCTCCCTCTCATTAAAACCACACAGCTTAAAAGTTATTAAAGCATATACAAATCTCTCTAAGTCAAATGCTGGATACTTGCTAAGCTTGACAGCTCACAAAACCACAAAATCAGTACATAAATAATCTGAAGGAACCAAGAAAAGATGCTGGCCATTCCTTTCAAATACAGACACATTCTCTTTATTTGAATTTTATTTCCCATCAGATATATAATCCAATCACCAAACTTCTCTAGCAAGTTTTCTTAATCAAATGTCCAGCTAGAACTCTCTTAGTGGCAAAACAGAAGAAAGGCCTAATTTTTTTTTTTTTTGGTATGCAGCCAAGAAACACAAAAATTGCATTTTTCTCAAATCATTTTATAGCAGTCCACAGAAATTCTTCTGAAGTGGGAAAAATCATCTGATAAAAGCATTAGTTCCTAATGTCTTGGAACAAGGATGCACTATCTTCTGTGTTGGTCAGAAAGACTATGTGGCTGCAAGTCAGGCAATGATGGGATATAACCTGAACTGTTTTTCAGAAAAAGCAGTATGTCAGTTTTTAACTCAGTGTGTTTTGTGAGTCCACAGTAAATGACACTGTGGAAACAACCTCTAATTTCAGTAATGCTTTTTATGTGAGCCAAGAAAATATGCTGCAATTAACAACATCTAGGGGAAACCTTAGCAGACTAAGATGAGAAATCCTGTCCAGTGGTACTAAAGTGGATATTCAGAAATTTGGAAATCAGAAACAGGACCTGATTCCAATAGCTGAAAAGCAGATTGTACCACAAAATGTCGTATTTAGGAGGACACAATTAAAATAATTACTTACATAAAAATGTGGCAAGTGTAAACAGAATTACTGGTGTGCATTACTTATGTGCTCTTTGGTATGGCTATTTCAGTATTTATTTGTAGATGCAAAATGTGTGTTGACTTACATTTCTTAGAAGAAAACTGGTATCTAGTAATTGTTATTTTGGTATTTAAAACTAAGCATTAGAAGAGCATGTTGGCAACAAGACTTTGTTTGCCACCTAGAAGTGTTACAGTTCACTAGGAAATGCCAGTGCAGCAAAAGGGTATGAGATCTGCTCCCACATCAGCATTCAGAGGAGATTCCACTGGCTCAGCACCACTAGTGTACTGGAACAAAAGATTCTGAGATGGGATCAAACTGGCCTCAGTCAGAGTTTCTGTAGAAGCACAACAACCTATCACTACTTTCATGAAGGAAGTCCATTTGGATTCTTCTATCTACTGCAGAGGCAGAATAGCAAAACTCTGGCAGGAAGTAAAAACATATTCCCCAGCAGAGACCCAGAAGGCTGGACAGTGTCCCTGGCGAGCTGCTGCAGAGTTGGTAGGAAAAAGGACTGCTGACAAGATGTGTAATTTATAACCTAATGAGTCACTCTGAACCCAAACACTAGCTGGAAATCAGTTCAAGCCGTCTCAAGTGGAGCATGGAATCTGAAATTTATTTTTATGTTTCTTGTAAACATGGTCTGCATGAGTCAAGAAGCATTTCTGATTACTGGTCAAGAACTGGTGTCCACAAGCAGAGATATGCCAAGTCTGGGAGCTGCTTGCATAGTGAAAATCCACAGAGCAACTCAACTACAGTTCTCCTTTCCCATTCTAACGCATCTTTCAACAATCCTGCTTCAGCAACCCTGTGTTCTGCATGTGGGAAGGTGGAGGGGAGTTTTGATACAACACCAGGACTTGGTTCTGAATTACAGCCTTTCCTGGCTAATGCCCTGTGCTACAGTCCTGCCTCCTCCAGACAATTCTGGAGACTGGCCCTGCTCCAGGTTCACTCATTGCTGAATTCAAATCAGACCTAAGAAATGCAAGGGACCCAAGGCGGGTTCAGCAGCTCCTTCCAGCAGTGAGTTGCCTGTATGGCTGCAATAACTCTGTCTAAACTAGTGAGCTAAACCAGGATGAGGCACACTGGCAGACAACTATCACTCAGCAGTTATCATCACACTCTCCAGTGTGCTCGTGGTCCCTGCCAACTACAATTCTTCCAAGCAACTCCTAGACAAATTTGACAGATGCATGAGTCAGGAACCAGTCCCAATAGGCAGCACAGAGATGGTGGAGTAGGTACTGAGATTCTGGCTGTGTAGGCATGTATTGAACTATCCCAGCTGTCCTACCAGGAGCATGATCAATACTAAGTACTAGATATGACCTGAACTCTATACTGAAGCAGTTACAAGCCATATGTGGTTGAATGAGATGTGTGTGTTTCCAGTACTTTCCTGGTAACACTGGACCCAGTTTCCATGGAAGTCCCTTTATTGAAAATCCAAACAAATTTATGTGCTTTCCACATTATTTCAACAGGCTTTTGTTTCCCAGCACTGATTTGGTTTAAAGGAGCTAGGTAATGATGTAATGTATTTGCACGCTGCTTTTAAATGTGGATCTGAATTTCCTCATTGCTTGAGTGTATGCAGCACATGAGAGTTTGGGTACTTAGGAAAGATGGAATGAATACAGAGCAATCTTTTTACATATAGGAAGAAAGAATTTGCAGCTCTGCTGCTGCCCGTGCAGAGGAAAGCTAAAACATTGCTTTGCCTCCAATAGCTTTGCTAAAGAGAGCCTCAGGGCAGAAGGGCCATCCAACCTATAAGCTGGTGGCTGCAAGGAAATACTGGCAAGCTCAATGGTGGAGAGAGCTGGACACACCTCCCCTCTCACAGTACTGTTGGCGACAGTCTTTTCATTACTCTGATTTTTTTTTTTTTTTAACCTGAGTGCCTGATGAGGTATTACCCATTTCTCTGCTAAGAAAACAGAAGTGCCTGCTATTACATGATTTGTCATAGTAAGGCAATTTAACTGCTAAGCTGAAATAGAAATCAGGGGATTTGAAAACTGGTTCATTACTCTAATGATATGATGAGACTCATATTCTCAAAGACAAGCAAGAGGACAAGCCTCTGGCAAGGCCAAACACACTGAGAATTAATTTATTTTTTCTGACTGTGGAGAGACACAGGGAAGAGAGATCTCTATGAAGGACACAAGAATATCATCTACAAATCAAGACTAACATCAAGTAAATATCACACAATGAAATGGTTATTGTTGTCTAGTTCCCAGTTCTCAGAGCAAAGCAAAACTTTTGGAGCTCTGGTCTGACAAATCTGACTTCGAGACCCATCTCTGCCATGGGGGTCAAACCCACAAGCAGCAGAGTTTCTTGTCACCAAAAAGAGAAGCTGTTTGTTGTGGGAATACTGTGCTTCTGTCAAAGCAGAGCACAGGAGATACTTGTAGGGTGAAACAAGAGGAGGGGAAGGAGCCAGCTTCTGGAGTTTCACAACTATAGTGCTTTGTGGAAGAGCCAGGCACCTGAGCCCAGAACCATTAATGTATTTTCATCAGACAAGAGTGGAACAAAGTATCCCAATAATATAAGGAATTTGATTTTCTGTCTATCCATAACATTATCTAAGCATCTAAGTTTCTGAGGTGTTTTGGATCTAAGAAGCCTCCATCGGTTACTACTAAAAATGAAAAACAGAGAGCTCAGAGGTCATTTAAGTCTACAATCTTACCCTCTGACTTCACTTTAATCCCCTCTGAGAGGTGTAAAATGCTCCAAAAACACAGATCACAAGCTCCACAAGAAAATCTGTTGAAGTACAATCCTGCATTGCTCTTGGAAAAGATTTTATTTACTGATCTCACATGGACTTACTCTGCAAATGCTCCATGTCCTTGATCTGGATGAATGAATCCAGATGAGATTAATGTTATTGCATATATTTATCAGCTAGCTGCCTCTCTGTCAGCCACACACTAAGGACTGGTTCTCAGTCACATGAGACAGACATAAATCCTAGGCACTCAAGCCTTGAAAAGTCTGATCTTTAGTCTCCAGGAACACCAGAACCTCTTCTTGAGAGGCACTGTCACTTTCACTGACCATACAGACACACAAAAACAATGAATCTCTACTTTTCTCTTCCAGGAGAAGTAAGAGTTTTAACCACCTGGTCACTCATGATGTGGTTTTTGCAAAGGTAATTCTAAAGTGAAACAGATCAGCAATTAAAAATCTACCAGAGAAGAGTAAAGGAAACCTGAGAGGGGAGAAAACAGTTACTAACGGAAGCCTCCAAACACAAATACACAAAATCTAAATTAGAAATGAAAATAGGGGTATATTAATCCCAAATAACTAACAAAATGTAAATCACAGTTTAATTAAACAATAACTCTGAGGTAGTGGTGCATGTAAAAGGCAATATACTCAAATATATTGGTGCAGTGATGCAGAACACAAGTCTTTTGCACAAGAGCAATTACTGGTAGTCTCAAAGTATTTTGGGCCACCTGGACAGCTGCATACTACTCTGTTTTTTTAATTTAAAGAAGCAAAGGAAGCACTGTAATTGGTCATACACATGGCCTCTCCTGCACTGGAGGTGACTCATGGTTATCCAACTGTGAAAGTTCAGCCTGCGAGCAGGCAGAGCTCAGAAACATCTGAAAACATCTGAAATATCAGATTCACAGTTCTGGACTGTGAATGTTTGACCAGCCTCTCTTAATAGCCAGCCTCCATGGGCCGATCTCAGTATGAACAACAGGACTGCAAACATTTGGCAAAGGGTTGATATTGTTGATCAAGACATATGGAAGGAGAAACCTGGTGTCAGCAACTAATCAATTGTGTTACAACTAACATCCAGTGCTGTGCAAAGTAAGCATGTTTCACAAACAACAGCAGCAGAAAGGAAGAAGAAAACAATGGTATAGTAAGATGTCTCTCTACTTTAGGACCACGGCTTTAAAAGATAAAATCCAATGTAGTATCTCTTTGTGGGGATTACTTGCTATTTCCACTTGGTGTGGTGCCTACTAGTAAATAGAGTGAATGCCTAATGCATATTTTACACACCCTGTGAATGTCAAATGGGACTGAGTTATACTTGCAGATGTAATTTTTATGGTCAATTTGCAGCTGACAAGTTATCTACATGAATATGTATTAGTGCTGAAGTTAACAATTTGTGCCTCTTTTCATTTTGGTCATGAGTCCAATCCAGCTCAAAGATATGTACACATTAACTCAGCAAAGCCACTTACAGCTCTTTCAGATCTATTTAAGAAGGCATTACAGGAGGACAAACACAGCAGTCTCCACTGTCACTTAGGGAAGAAAACATTTCATATTTTGTAGAAACTTTTTCATGGAGAGTTGACAATTCAGAGTAGTTTTTTACTCTTTAAGTAACGGGCAACAGTCTGGAAAAGAAGTAAAATAATTTTCTTTCATAACATTTATGTCTTCAGGTAAACAGGCACTGCTGGTGGCAAGGGATTAAAATAATAAAAATCAGAAGGAAAAAAGATGCAAATTTTCATTCATCTTGCCATTTTTGTCTGTGAAATTTAGGCAAGGGAGGTAAAACCATGAAGAACCATAAAGCTCTGTGCAGCCATTAAGCGGTCTGAATAACTGAGATGTGTCTGCTGCTATACGGCACAGCTATCTATGTAAATGTGGACTTAAGTAAGCCAAGTGTGTAAGAGCTCACACCAGCACAGAAACTGCAGTCCCCCAGCAGGGAAGTGAATTACAGCCAGCCCCACTGAGCTCAGCTTCTGCACCTTCTGCCTCCATGTAGCTCCTGTTACTAATACTTTTCTTGTCTTTGGCCCAATCCATTCCTGCAAAGGGGCAGAAAGAAGTGCACTGTGACTCTTCTCCTTCCCACCCCAACCTTGGATTGTCTTCTGGATAAGAAATGCTGCTGGGACCAAGAATAGCCACTCCTTAAGATTATAAGAAACCTCATTATTGCCCATAATCAACGCATATAACTTGGCCCAAATTTTATCTAAATTAGATCATAAACCCAAACAGAATAACATTGTTTTCATGAGTGTAATTAATACAAATTGCCATAAAATTTCACATTGTTTCCACTGTATTTACAAAATGGAAAGCATTAACTCACAATGCTCTATTTCATTTGGAAATATATGCATAAATGTAAAGGAATTTCTCGGTGGCTGTACGGAGGAAAGGTTCATTTTGCAGCTGTAGCCTCAATTATGCTTGACATCCATAACAAAGTACTTCAGTTTCAAGGGGTTTTTCACTGGCAACATTACATTTCCATATAAAATGGGTGACATTTTGCCCTTTTATGGTTTTATGTGAACATTAACTTTACAAATTTCCTTTCTCCCTCTACCCTTTTGTAACAATTTCTGCCAACAATTAAGAAACCGCACTGACATTTATCTTGAAAAACTATTTGAAAAGAATGTTTATTCCTTTCCTTACTGTTTTTCAGATCATGAATGCAACATGAATTAAGAGTATTTTTTAAAATTATTCATTTTTCACATTATTCAACATGTGAAAGTTTTCTGGATTTTATGTATCAATTGTGATCTACAGAAGTTACAGTAACCTAAGTTCTCACAGAAAAAGGGAGTCTGGCCCTGCTCCCATTAGCAGGAAGACTGAGGTACATGATATGTGAGGCCACATAAGCACAGAAAAAAACCTAATACTACTATGACTGATTCAAAGTCTGAAATGAAAGAGAAATCTTGGCTAGACAATTTTCCTTTTTGCAAGATATCCAGTGTTAAGGTTAAAATATAGCAATGGAAATGGTGTTTTAGACCCACAGTTTATGACAGTATGTACCATGTAGGTGCTACATAGTGTATTTTGAAATGCTGGTTTTTCAAGTTGTGGGTATTTTTTTCCAACAAAGCATTCTGATTCCTTGAAGTGCTGCACCATTCAAAAAAGCACATAGAATAGTACACAGCTTTAAATTAAATACTCTACCTCAGGCTTCTCAGATAACCAGATGATACAGCCACACAGCCCCTTGTTCTCAGCATATGGTTCTGGGGCTGGCTCTGGGAGCAAGGCACAAGAGCTGGTCTTGTCCTCATACTTCATTCAAACTTCCCCCACTGTGACAACACAAAACAAACTCACCTCGGTGTGCTCAAAGAGAAAGCCCCCTTTGTCCCACCTTGGTCCACACTTAAGTCTCCTCTCTGTGCTGAAGGCATTTCATATGCCATTTCAGCATGCCCCTAATGATAATCTCAAGAAAACCAAACCAAACAACAAAATCATCCCCCCATGCTTCTCCGAAAACCTGTCAGAAAACAGATCTTGGACTCTTACAACATATTATCAGACTAAAATCCTCTGCTTTCTTGTACAGCAGCAAAAGCAGAAGTCAAAGCTAGCAGAACTACACAGTCATTACACCTTGTTTTAACAAACTGTCATAGAGATGACAATCCAGATTTATGACATCCTCAAAGAACACTCAGTCTAACCAGAATCAGATGGCAATACCTCTTTCTCAATAAACATTTTAAAATGCCGCTGTGAAAAGCAGTGACTTTGTTCCAGGCTATTGTTGTTACTGATTTCAGTTCTGCTGGATGATGCTATTATATAAATAAAAGGTTGTAAACTCTTTTGCAAGAGGATAATTCATTGCCTACTAGGAATAGGAATAGGAATGCAATAGTTGGATATTCTCTATGGAAATTAAGATCTATCACTAGGAATGTAGCATTCATAGCCATTTTACTTGAAGTTCTTAACAACAAAATAAGTGTTTTTTTTCAGGATAACTGAACTGGAACCCTCTCAGTGATGCTCTGAAAGCCTGGTGAATCTCTCCTGCCTCTGCAGGTGCCACATACATCTGGTCCACTGAACTTCCACCCCTCTTTCCAAATATCCCATTCCCTCTTCAGCACATTTAACAGTGAATGAGAACTTTGAAATCATCAAGGTTCCTCTTCTTGGAACACATTTATAAGCATTTATAAGGCTGTTCTGGGCAAATATCTTTGCATCTCCTGAGCATTCGCTTGTATAAACTGTAAACTGAACACTCATTCAAGGTATTTTAAAATTTAGTTTACAATTGCATTTAAATCTCTTCAACACAGCAGACTGCAGTAACATCTTCACATGTAGGAACCACTATTTATATTTCTGTTAATGCTTAGTCAAAATAATGAAGACATAAAGACATCAAACGGGCAGAATCTGACAGCAGAAACTTTGAGAAAGAAATCTGGTACAAATGTTTAATGATGAAAGTGTTGAACAGCTTATTCAAAAATGTGATAGATTTTCTATCAACCAAAGCCACTAAATCACGAAATTTTTCCATCAGATATGCTTTAATTAATCCAGAAGTTATGGAAACCAAATCCAGTGCAGGATTATTAGGTAAAGTTCTATCATCCCTGTCATGCAGAAAATCACTCAGTCAAAATGATCCCTTTTTAGATTTCAATTTCTATGACTTGCAGAGATTTTCTGGGCTGTGGCACCACAGTCAGTTAAAGCTGAACTGAAGCAGAACCAGGATTATGCTTCCTAAAAAGACACTGTCCCTCTCAGCATCAGGGATCAGACGGCTAAACTGTAGTTTTCAGGTCTTTAGGACTCCTCAGTGCCACCAAGTCTGTAAATAGTAACAGCTGCAGAAAACCCTGCAAAAAATATTAAATACAAAACATCACACATAGACGTGATCACAGTGATCCACGTATTTGCAACTTCCAGGAGGAATTACCACAATCCTCCCTATGTGGGAAGCAAACCACACACAGTGTCCCCCAAGTTGGGAGTCAAAAACCACACCTGATTGCCAGCCTGGGACACTGTGCATCCATCAACTGGTGGTCCTGCCTGCTGGGCTGAGATCTCTGCCAAAATAGCAGTTTGGAGAGCCTGACCTAATTAATGTCCCAAAGGACTGGCTCTCATGACCTGTGAAACTGCATCTTTCTCCATTCCATTGAAGGAGGCAAGTTATTAAGGAAGGGTAGAAAGGAAATTCTTCTTCAAAGCTAGCTCCTCTGACCACTGTGCCCACAGGAACAGCAAGTCTACTGATGTCTGGCTTGGCCTCACCCCTCAACACCTGCAGGGATCAGTGAACTGGAAGAGGTTTTGTGCATGTCTGAGGAATTCACTCATCCACTGACAACTTTCCAAATTACTACAAGCTCTCCGTGTCTGGCTATGAGCACCAGCAGGGCACAGATCAGGCCACGCTCCTCCACGGCATCCCATTACAACTCCTGTGTGGGAAGGCACACCAGGCTCTTCTGCAGACAGCACTGAGCTGTTCCCCTCCATCCCTGCACCCAAGAGTTTTCTGGGTTAGATGGGTGGTTTTCAGCAGAACACAATAAAGGTCCAGAGTGACACAATGTTGAGCAGTTATTTACTTGTTCACCAGTGCTGACCCCAAACTGTGGGGCATGAAAACCTTGGAAAGTAACACAATCTGTTTGCATGTTCACGACTTCATTCGCTTCTGTCTGCCTCAGTGCACAGAGGAAAATAATAATGTGTTTAAATTTAACTATCCCTTGTATACCAAAAGATATTCTTCCTGCCCTGTTAAACAAGGAATTGTACTGTACATTAATCCCAATGGAAAAAGGGAACAACCGCAGCTGTGAGTATGACTAACAACTGAGCCAGACTGCTACATGCAGCAAACCAATCATGTCAGGAAAATCTGTGAAGTTAGCTGCTTTTTCAGGCTACTACTGTGTATCTGAAAGTAAAATTCTATTGAGAAAAACCAGAAATTTATACTTACTGATACAAGAAATAAGATCATTAAATCTTTCCTTAGGAAAGACAGGATTTTCCAGCCCTCGGAAATAGAGCTTCAGTACTCCAGCAACTGAGTTAATGTCATGGTTACTTTGGTCATCTGCCAAAGGATTTTCACCTTAAAAAGTAAATAAAGTGAGTGAAACACACATGCAGCAGCATTCTTGCATGGAACATTTTTATAAGTGAGTGACATTTTGGGCGGTTTTTGTTTTTAGTATGTGGGAGGTGGCAATGCAAGCATTCAAGTAAGATAATAAACACTGATTTAGAAATCCCAGGCTATGATTAAACTAAAATAAGGCAGCCTAAATAAAGCCTCCTTAAAATTACATAACCTAGTGATCTCTTAGGTCCTGAACTTCCAGCTAGGTATTTATGGACATGTTGTGATTTACAGTTAGTAAAATAAAAAAGCCAAACACTCTTTACTGAATAGAGTTTTGCAGACTTTTCTTTGGAGCCCTACATAAAACAAATGGGAGTTAGACCACTCATTGAATTGAATACGTGTGTTCATTCTAAAAAGTTAAAATACCAGGAATATGTGCAACCATTTTGTTGGAAACCTAACAAACCTAAGCCATGACTGCACTATTTCATTTATGTAATTTTAAAGGATTAATCTTTATTTTGAAACACTTTAAGATGTATGTATCTTCAAGGATAACACTATCTAGGAGAAGGAGTTAAGAATAAGCAGATTTCAAAGCTGCAGAATGGAGGGATTTGGCTTCACTTAGCAAGTGAAAACAGCTGGTTTACGTATCTTGTCAAAGGAAAGATCAGGTTTAACCAGATATCTATATATAACTAGTACTAGAGAGCAAAATACTGTGCTTATTTTTCCATACTTTTAGTCACAAGATTTATTGCTCCAAGAGTTTTGTCATTATGTTTACAGTTGATTGAAGAATCATACATCTTGTCCAAACAAAATGAGAAAAACCCTCAAGCTCCTAGGACATAATGGGGGGAAACATGCACATATCATCATTGTACGTTGCAAGTGATGGTGCAAAGTTTCAGGTGAAGTACACACAGGACAGACAGTACAGACAATCTGTCTAAACAGCCAAGAAAAGAATTAGAATTTAAAAGATTTTTAAATGTCAGATATTAAGGTACTCAAATAAATGAAAATCCAATTACCTCTCTCAAATGAATTTTTAATGTCATTGACTTCCACCTGGGAACCAGACACTCTAAAAATCCCCTGATGCTGAAGACCTGCAGAAAAGATGGGAGACAGTGGTGTAAAATTAATTTATTTTTTAAATAATGTAAATCTGTATTTTTAAAACAAAGGTGTGGTGCTAAATGAGCAGTGTAAAAGATACACAAAAAAGTCAGGACAATAATGAAACAATATAGTTTTTTTCAGAGCTTACCATATAAATTTATAAATCTGATACAGCTTTCCACAATAAGAGGAATGACTTGCCCTGAATCCTGCAAAAACAAGAGCAGAATGAGTGAGCTGCAGATCAGAAAGTGGAAACCTCCCTGCTATGGCCTCAATGTGAAAATGTACTTTCTTGGTCAATCTAGATGGACATACAGTGCTGGCAAAAAAACACCTAAGAAAAAATACCACTTCTAACAGAGTTCTCTTCCTATTTAGGGAGGGAGGAAAAGGAACAGGTAAAGAAAAGGATTTAGGTTCTTAAAATAATTTCATCAGGAAATTCAGTTCTCTATCTCTGCCACTGTGTTTGGCTAACACTGTATGTGACATCTAATCTCATGCATGCATTTTAGATTTTTGAAGCAAAATGAGTTAAAGCAGTAAATTTGCCTTTTAAAAAGATTATTATTAAGAATAATAATCAATGATGAAGATGATTCCTCTGCATTGATTTAACTGACCTTTCTCTTTCTGATGGAGAAAATCCTACATGGACCTAATTACACAGGTTCAAATTCCTCAATGTGTGTGTTTTTTGTTGGGTTGTTTTTTTTCTTTTTTTTATTGTGGTTTTTTTTTTTGTTTTGTTTTTGGTTGTTTTTTTTTTTGTAAGATGAAGTTTATCACAAACAATTTACAAGACTTTTCTGGATTTTCTGGACTAAGAGAAACATTCTTAGAGCAGAGCCACCGAGTGACATTGCATGGGGTACCATGATGTCTCCCTCCTGACTGAGAGCACTGCTATGGGCTCTGCTGGTTTGCACGCCCTGCCAGGGGGCAGATGATGGGATGGCATGTTGTTTCTGGCTGCTCTAAATGGCTGGTAATCCCCAGTGGTGAATTGCAGCTACTCTGAGCTGAGCATGTGGCTCAGCTGCTGTGCACAAGGTTACTGGGAAAGGGAGGTCACAGCCTGTATCTCCCCACCTGCAGAGCTCAGCAATCACAGCTCCTCAGCTCAGCAATCATACAGCAGTACGTCTGTAGCTACATTTTCAGTTACACAAAAGTGTTTTAAAAAAGGATAAAAACCATTTGTGATGGGAGGAGGAGAAGATGATTTACACTAACTACACCGGTGACTTATTGTCTTTTTATTTTAAACTGCTTGTTTTCCAGAAGAAACATTGGAAACCTTTTGTTTTGGCACTTTAAAAAATTGATGTTTTAACCCAAGCACACTAGTGACCAGAAGTTATCAAATACAGATTAAAGACATAAATTATATGATTAAAAATTACTTGGAAAAGTTGGTGCTTATGCTGCAGAAATTACTGTTTCATAAATAATCTTAGAATTTCTTGTCTTGGAAGCTGTAATTTTTCTTTACAAATGAATTTCCAATATGTAAGTGCTCAGGGAATTGATGAATTCATTTGGAAGTTTAGTATAAAATCAGTCTGAATTATTAAATCATTAATTGAAAAGCACCATGTAACTCAGAATACACATTTCCTCTTACAAATTAGTACTTTGTTTTCATGCTAAATTACACTAATGGGAAGTTTATGAATTAAATTCAAGTAGAAAAAACAACTAAAAAGTTCAAAAAAGAACACACAGTAAAGCAATTGCACTTCCTGGGGTAAACTAATCCCCTAATCTTACATGTACTCTGTGCTGTTTTAGTGGGGCTTACAAAAGACTGGTATCACTAACTGCTATTTAAATTGTGGCTTGTTTGTCTTTTAATTTAAAATCTAGCAAAGACTGGCTAGCCAAGAACCAGTAATGGCTGGATTAGCATTTCCTCTTTGACTTGTGTCATGATTCAGTAACAGCTGAATAAAAAAACCCTTGGATCAGGTCAGTTGTTAAACTCAGGAACACTGTCATCTTCACCAACACTGAGCAGTCTGGCTCTCCAGAAAAGCAGAGTATTAGAAAAAATGCACAACATGCACCCGCATCTCTTGTTAGTAGTTCATGGTTCATGCAAAGAATGTAAAGCCTAGGAAAAGATACTGTTTGCAGTAAGAAATTACAAAAAAAACCAAAACCTAAGTCACTTTCATATCTGTTTTTGGAGAATCTGTTCAGAAACACACAAAACTTTGCACTTAAGTAATACCCTGAAGTAATCTAAACTAACAGCTTTGCCTTTTGGATCTAATCAAAGAAAAATAATTTGAAGTAACAATCTGTGTTGGTGAGTGTCAAGAACGGTGACCCTACAGTGACTGTGAATATAATCAGATTTGTGTAGTCAGTGTATGGATGTTTGTGACTAGTTATAATTTCTTATGATGCAAAACTCAAACAAAAAGCAGTTTGTGTGATACTGTATTTCACTAGCTGTGCCTGTCAAAATGACTCATCCCTAACAGGAATGACATGGTCTTTGGGCAGAGGTGCTGTCCTAACTAAGGCAGCTCCCACATTGGCAGATGTATCATAAGGCTACCAGCATTTTTGACCTTTCCTTTTGAAAGACTAATTATGTAGGACTCCCCACTTGCAAGTAAGCCCTGTCAGCCACGCTGCCATGTTCCCTTGTCTCTGTGAGGGAAAATGATGAGGTACCTACCATTTCTCTTGATTTGCTTTGTCCTTCTCTAGTCTAGTGGCTTTCATGGTGAGAATTTCTGCTTCCTTGCTTACTTTCACCCTTAAGCAAGAAACTGCTCATGATACTCGTCTATTTTGTCATGTGGTTATTTCTCAAAGTCTTTGCATTTCATGGCACCTCCCATGTAACAATAATAATAATAATAATAATAATAATAATAATAATAATAATAATAATAATA
>QUSF01000009.1:16715357-16863127 GCA_003676055.1 Chloebia gouldiae | reverse complement strand
TAATAATAATAATAATAATAATAATAATAATAATAATAATAATAATATATTCCCCTTTAGTTGTTCTGAGGATGACTGAAAGCTTGATTCAAAGACAGCTAAATCAGTACAGTGCCACTGAGCAGAGAATTTGTTCTGCAAAATGTTTGCCATTAGCTATACTGAACAAGAAAAAAAATCCGTGTAACATTCACACCCAATTCACAGAGCTTGCAGTCAAGAATTTTATTAATTGCATTTATAAATGTATTTTTACAGATTTTTAAAGACTTCTTTCCTGTAGCTGTGTCAGCTAATGTCCAGAGGCACAAATTGTGATGTGGGTGGGTCCTTGAAAATGACTAAGAGAATATCCATCATTTAAGACTACAATCCCTCCAGAGTTCTGCTCTGGTTTAGTTTTGCCTGCTATATTTGTACACTCATTTCTTAATGCAAACTTCTCCCTCCAGGTCTTTAAAAGAACTCATTTTGAGCCAGGCAGGAATGCAACCCGAGAGCGAGGCAGAGCTGGTTCTCTTGTCACCAGAACTGTACCTGATGTCTCGTGTGAGAGTTCCTTCGGCCTCGGCTAGAAGCATTATTAGAAATAAAAGTGTGAGAAAGAAGAAGATAGTAAATACAGCAAAGATACAAGATCCAGAATAGCGGTGATCACAATTTCACACAATATAATGAATTCCTAAAGTCATAGGAAATCAAAATCTGGATATCAAACCCAGGGAAATGCTGCTTCTCCACAGACTTTGAACACTGAATGTTATGAAAATAGCAAGCAGGAAATTGTGGTGGCATGCACCACTACCTCCTATCTACTATGTGCAGCATGTTTCCTATTAAAAGCAGGCTGACAATACTATTCCTACTTGATTAACACAGCTGTAGGGAGGCTAATGTGAGAAATGAATCCCCCTCTTTCCCTTTGACTTCAGGAAGTATTATATTGATCAACTGGGAAAGAAGAGCCCCAGGACAGACTTAAACATAATGATCTGCCTCAGCTTTTGTGAGGTGGTGACCATTATAGTAAGAAGTGTTGAGATCAGCCACTGGGGTGGCTGGTGCCAGTACCTTGATGAACGACTCCAAATCACCATTAAACAACTTAGCACTACACTGTGATCGGGGTCTGGGCTTCCTGTGTTTCTGGGGTTTAGGGGGAAGATTTGGAGGCCTAAGGGAAGGGAATATGATTACTGAGCAAGGTAGAATTAAGTCATGCAACAAAATGAAATGTCTGTAAGCTCATGGCAAAACAACAGAAAATTGTAAAGGGAGCAATAAACACAGTACTTAAAAAATAAAGACTTTCCATCAAATTTAAGTGTACCACACTGAAGAGTGGAGAACTCCCCCATTAAAAATTACTTATGGATAAATAATGACATTCTTTATGAACCCCTGTTTTGCAGTTTTACCATATAAATTTATTCCAAACACCGCACAACTGGAATGGCCTTTTTTGTTGTGGTCATGCATAAAATGTGCAGCAACCACTGGCATTCATCCTGCCAGCCATGGCAGAACACAGACCACTCAAAGCACCTCTTATCAAGCAGAAAAGTTGCTCTGTGCTGGAGAAAATTCAAATGCAAATTAAAGCTGCTCAGCACACTCCTAAGATGCTTCAAAACCAAACTGTCTGCATTTTCAACTAGAGCCAAGAAGGTTAAACAGCTTTAGCCTTGCACATCCAACCATCAACAACTTCACACATGAAAAGAAACACCCTGCTAATTGGCTAATGGCATTAAAAGTATATCAAGTTGAACAAGTGAATAAAACCAGCATAACACATAAAGAAATAAAGGAAGGACACACAAAATTCTAGTCTGCAAAATTGTATGTTACACGTAGTGACTTTGATTGAAAGAGATTATAGGAAATAAATACTGTTCTCTAGGTCACAAACTACTTTGTGACTGTCATGCTAACAGCTCCATGCCAACAGCTTCCTTAGTTCCCATGCACCAGCAGTTTCTACGGGTTTTTTTGGACTTAGCAAAAAAGTTGCTTTTGGGGGATCAGTGAGAAACAATAAGGCATAGAGCATTCAGCAGTGGGACTTTGTTTGAGTACTATCTGCTATTTTAAACTAATCTTCAAAGATATCCTCTTCCCTTCTACAATTTAACTTTGACCTTAAAGAACATTTCTGTTTGCACGTCTCTGTTTGCAGTCCAGAAACATAACTGAACCTTGGGGCAACAGGCAGGGCCCAGCCAAAGCCCAGGAACTGGTGCTGAGGAACAGATGGGCAGGACCTGCTCCTCAGTTTCATTCTCTACGTGACCAGCTGTAACAAGATATGAGGTAAGATGGAGTCACTGCTCCCCCACTTTGCTAAGGTAAAATCATTGCCTAAATCCACCATCTCCTTCCAGCTGTTTACACAGCAGGGAATTTAGGATGATGAAAGCCTGATGAGTCGCCTGCATTGGAGTCAAGAAAGGAGGTTTTTCTCATTAGACATAAACTTGTTGATTTCCATGCATTCCCAGAGTGGTAGCACCTGGAGGCAGACTTAAAGGTACAGTTGTCAGAATTAATGCCAGCAATTAGAGAGAATGCATTGATTTGTAACCACTTTTCAACTGAGGTCACGTAAGGAAGTCCATCTTAATAGAGCTATTAAAGAACATGGAGAGGTGGAGAAAATCTGGTGTTAAGAATGTAGAGATGTCCTGGAAACACTGGGACCAGGACAGATGGTTCTTGAAGGCATTGGGCAAGGATATATTGCATAGAGAGGGAAGGGAAGAGTGAGACCAAGCAAGCTGGGCTGGATGTTCCTACTTTACCAAGGCACACTGCCTGTAGCAGCAATACATACACACAGCAGCTGCAAATCCCAGCAGTTGCCATTGCCCCCTCCTAGTCTCTGGGGGCTGCAGAGCTTATCTGGGTTTATATCTGGAGGCAGCTTCAAAGGTGTGGCATTACACAACTGAAAAAGTACGTGCAGCACAAAGCTGGGAGATCTAACACTGAATCCCTTCTCTTCTGTGGATATATAGAGCTGTTTAAGTATGGAACAAATGGATGCTGGGGGAGGCAGGTATTTGTGTTCAGAGCTAGGTTATCAAAGACATAGCACATTGTCCAAATTTATCTGCCTACCAGATTCTTTTAAACTGTGTATCCTGACAAGTGAATTACAAACTATGAGAGGCAAGGGATCTCTGACAACTGAAAAATATTTCTTTTCGAGCATTTAAGTGCCCCCTGCAACTTCCAAATTTGATGTGTGATTCACAAATATTTTTGAGGATCTCCCAGCTTGTCCCACCCTTGACACTGGCCAAAACAGCTCACAAAAATGAGGAACATGAACAGTCTGATCCTTTACTCATCAGTATGCTGAATCAGAAATGCTGAATGTTAAAACACAAAGGGTCTGTACATAATTTATGTAACAACAGCAGCAAGCTTTACAAAGTTGCTCTAAATTTTGTAAATTCTAAGATTTTACCTATTTTTTAACTCTAAACCAAGTCAGATAAAAATATCTTACCTTGTTGTCATGTATTCAGCCCGGTGACCTAGAAAGTTCAATGAACAGGAAATAATGATTTGTAGGCTTTAGGTTGAAATGTATGTTTCTAAATGATACTTAGCAAATTATTTTTAGCCCTAACTTTCGTATTACCAGCAAAAGATATACAACTATACAACAAACAGGGCACTATCTCCACAGTTCCACTTAAAATACAAACACAACCCATGTTATGGAACAACTTGTAAGAAGCCTACCCAAAGATTTAGAGTCCCTTGATACTGTAAATAATTTCAAGTAAAATTCCAAACAATATCTATTGTTGGTGCTCATGTGTTTCAGTGGCTAAATCAGTATGGAAATAGAGCTGTGCCAAGATTAGATTACATCCCCCCCTGCGCCTTGTGCCTAAACCTGTTCAGTGCTGAAAATGCAGGGCTCTAGACACGAGAAGTTATTAAAAGACTGCCTACTCTCTTTTCTCTGTGTATTGCAAGAAAAAAGTACAACACTATCACTGAGAAACACCACAGAGAACTGCAGGGAGCTGTAAAGAAGCAAATATCATATTCCAGAAAAGTTCCTTGGCAGATCAACAGACCAGTAAATCAGGCATGGCTGACTCATCATAATGAAAAGCAAAATAATGAAACAGGACAAAGAACATGGTATGGTAAGTTCCAATGAGCCCAGCATTGCCAAAGGGAGATTGTGACCTCTTAATTTATTAAAAATATTTGAAAATGTCAGTAAAATACTGGATAATGAAGAATCAGTTAAATTAATTTACTTAATCTTTCAAAGGCCACTGATAACGTTCTTCACAGGAGGTGATGAAAGAAACTAAACAGCCATGGATAGAGTGGCAAAATATTCTCACTGGTCCAAAAACTAGCCAAGAAAAGGGAAACCCAGTGGACTCTTTTTTTCATCATGGTAAAAAATGTAACAGCCATCTATTCAAACCTTCCCATTAGGACCATTTATGCAATCCAGAAGGCATTTATTAATATCTTGAGAGATCACAGCAGCCAAGGAGGCAGAGCACTGTGCAGATGACTGAAATACTTTTATATCAAATCCTGACAAAACCATAAAGCCCTTTAAAAGGGTTAAGTGACACACGGTGCAAACAAAATTCACTATTAACAGGTTCAAGTAAGGTATTAGTGAAGAATTAAACACCTATGCCAGTGAACAGATCTATGGATATGATCTCTGAAAATCACTCTGAGCTTCACTTGGGCTAGGTCCAAGTACATGTCCCTGTTTGAAAGTGACACCAAACCAGCTTTTCAGGCTCCAGGAAGAATGAATAATAGTGATATGAAAAACATACTATCATGTGCCAGTGTTCAGCTGCATGCAAAGTACTGCACAGTACTGAAGACCCTAGTCTGAAAATATATTTTGCAATACTAGAAGAGTGTGGATCCCCTCAAAGCAGCACAAAGAAAAAGCTCTGGGAACAGTCTCTTTGACAGTAAGACACGTGAATCTCGTTGGCATATATTTTAGACAGGTGAAAAAGAGAGATCAAAGAAGAGTATGAAAAATAACCTATGACAGAAAAAGAGTAAGCCAGAGACTTCTCCTTACTTGGGTTACTATGGAAAATTCACTGAGACTAAGAATCCCAATAATAAATGTTAGTGAAACAGAAGATGTTACAAATGTTGTGCCTGGGGGATTTTAAACACATCTTTGCTATTTAACAGTTTAGGGCAAAAGGTGTCTGGGCCTTAGGGGCAATTTCTTCTACAATTTCTTGTTTTTTTTTTCTGGAATTTCCCTTTGCTTTGTTGATTTCTTCTTTCAATATATAAGCCTTTGGATCAGGACTAATATGAGCATCAGTGTGCTTCCTATCTTTAGTATCAATTTCATTTGAGCATTTCTTATTTACTTTCCAAGTCTGTAGATGCAGATTCAGCACAGAGCACTTCATCTATCTTCCCTGTATAGATCATGAATATGTATCTGCTGTGATCATAAACAGCAACACTGTAGTAGGCAGGTGATGAACCAGAATAAAGCCAAATGCTGTTAACATTGTGGGCACCAGATGGGAACCTGGCTCTATTCAGCCTACAACCTTACACTGTATAGTTTTGAATGAAAGCAAGAAGGAGTGCCAAAGGAAACCTTGCAGTTGAGACAATCCTCTCCTTCTCTCCGCTTTATTTAACACAGCACACTGTGTTACTTGTCTGCAATCTTGCTGATATGAAAGTTTCCAGAAAAGGCAGTTTGAGGGAAGCAGAGGAGCAGTTAATGTTCTACAAGTTCATTTCTATATTAGTTACAGCAATAACATTCATAATACCACTGTAATTCGATCCTTTCAATCCTTCCCATTCAAGAAACTTTCAGAATCCAGATCCTCCATCCAAGGTATGGGTATTTTAATGCAGGACATGCCTCAACTGGAGGGGGTACTAGAGCTTCTTAACCTATAAACCTTTCGCTCCAAATATCAGCTTTGTATGTAAATGTGTATGTTTGAGGTACTATTTGTATGTGTCATGCTATGGTGTTGGGACAAGTATGTGCAAAACCATTGTGGGCAACACAGATTAACCACGTGAGGGTTACAGATGGTGTGTAGAAGGGAACTCTTCAAACAGAATAGTCCAAGCATGCCTCAGCATGGCAGAATGGCCCAGAGCCTAATGGCAATTTATCACTTAGGTCACCCTGCTGAGAAGTTTTTCTTTAGGTTTTCTTTCAAACAATTCTTTCCTTACTTTTTTCCAACATGGTTTATACAGCAGATTCTGTTGCCTTTTATCTTGCTCCCTTTAACTGTATTTTTCCAAAGACATTTTCAATGAATTTCCAGAAGAAAAATGTTCTCTTTTTCTGACTGAAGTCAGCTGCACACTGTTCTGTGTGAATAAACTGTTCACCACGCACATTCAAAATAAAAATCTAATGAAAACTTTCATCTAAATGAAAACTTATATGAGAAAGAAGATACAAAAGCTAGCTGTCTAAAAACAGCTACCATTTTCTACAGTTCAATTTTCAAAGGAAATGCCACTTATATTCTACCCTCAATCTCAGTCACTCCCTGGGTGGTTATAGCCACTGAAGTTTTAATAGCTGTTCAGGCACCACCACACTTTTTGGGGATCTGGGCTTTTGTATTAAAAGCAGAAAGAGATGTGACTAACAACAGATACTCTGCAGTAAAAAGAAAATAAGTTGACACATTTTTTAGAGTAATTCTTTTCGCAAACACGTTTCCTTTCTTAAATCTAAACTTTAAATCACAATCTTCAGCCTCCAGGAAACTTTTTTATTCTTTGTAGTGTAATCTCACTTCCTCTCAAGTCTGTTGCACTCTGTGTCTAATCCTCAAGGTTTGTACTGCAACTCCCCTTTTCCCTTCAGTGCATGAGGAACTGTTCTGTTGGGAGGGCTGGTAAGAGGCTGGAGCTGTAAATAGTGTGGGATTCATTAAAAACCTCAAGCCAACAGAAATTGTTAGGGTACAGAAATACTACATTTGTCACAGCTCTTAAATCAACCTGCACTGACTGTGTCACTCTCCTTTTAGACATGAGATTTTTCATTCAATAGTTCTGTTGCCAAATAGTGTCATTTGTCTAAACATTTGTGCAGTGGAAATACGTATGTGTTGAGGAAACAGAATCAATTTACTGTGTATCCTCTTACCACTGCACCAAAACTGTGATTGGTAAAAATCAAATCTGTGTTTAGTGGACAATTAAGTTTTGTATTTTTTTTCCTGTATATCTTTGGCATTTCAGTAAGTTCACTGTATAGTTTGGAAGCACTTTTCAGTTTACTGTGTGGTATTTACCTTCTCCGAGCGTCCTCTGCAGCAAGTCATGTTTTGCTTGAAGTTTTGTGATGAGATTGCTACCTTCCAGATATTCTCTGAATTTCTGTAGAGATGCAGATGAATCTATTACTATGCATGACAAATAAATCCCAGGAACTTCTGGATAATGTTTACTTCAGGTGTTTGGTCTGTATCACATGAATGAGGAAGCAACCAACATACCATGAAATAGAACTGCTCTGTTTCCTGCTGGTTAGCTCTTCTTTTTGCAATGCTAGGCTTACTCAGGTATGTCTCAGAGACTGTTGACTTCACAGACTCTGTTGAACGACTGTGCTGGAAACACTCTGACACATCATAATCTTCAATGGTGACCATATCTTGTATTGTCTGCAGGGTAGCCTCTGTTGTTTTCTTAACCTGGTATTAGAAAGCAGAGTTTGCCAAATGCCAGATAAATATATACAGGAACAGCTTAGAAGGGAAGCTCAGGAGGGAAGCTCATTACTCACAGTAACTCTCTGGCACACTCCCCCAAACAAACTGGTGTGTAAATGTGAAAAGTCAGGTGTGCTGTAACAGATATGTCTGTAACAGATATCCTGTCTAGTTCTCTGCTTTGCCATGGTCTAACCCACAAACACAGATGTACCCCTGTGTTGGCTTTGTAGTGCATTAAAGCATTTGTTTGAAATTAGAATTGAAATGTGACATGGTTTGATTAAGGTGCCTAATCTGGAGGCAATAGAGATGATACAGTACTCTGGAGGGTCAGCTCTCCTAAATGTGGTCAATGTGTTATGCTGAATATGTACATCCAGGGATCTGGATCTGGCCAGAACAACGTGATCTTCCAAGGAAAGAATCTGTGACCCTGTGCTGTGCAGTGCTGTGATGAGGGGCACAGTGATGCTCAGACTGCAGAGGTGGAATACACTGCTGAGAGAGAGGGCTCGAGAAAGAACAATTTACACCAGACCCCCAGGCCTCCTATGACCTATGGAGCACCACTGCTCTCAGTGGAAACCTGGGCATGCATGCTGTGGACAAGGGATGAAGTTTCAACAGTGCAATAAAGTAACTGGTAAGATTCACAAGGATGTGATTTACTTCCCAGTTTTGCTTCAGATGGAGTCTCTAGTAGGGTCAACCAAATCATGGACACTTTACACACAACTCCACTGTAGTCAAATATCCCTTCCATGTCTGTCAAACGTGACTTTTCCCACTATGCTCTTGCACTTCACTTTACTGAAAGAAATTATCTTTCTCATTTCATCTTTGTTACCTTGAGAGACTTTCTGAATGCAAGTGTTTTTACAACTACTGTACAAGTCTCATGGACATTAATACTTTGTTCCAGACATTCAACATGCAAACTAGAAGGAGAAAAACTGGCATCCTGAAAACTTATCAGTAAAGTACATGAAGAAACAAAATTATTTCTATGTTTTCTTTTAGGAACAGATTCTCATGTAAACTGAAGGACTTTAACACTGCCTCAACTGAGATAAAAGTGCATTTTATTTCCACTGCCAGAGCAGGGGAAAGAGAAGAGCATATTTTTTTCCATATTGTACAAAAAATTGCATTTTATTTTCCTAGATGAGCTGTTCCCATCACAGGCATGCATTAGTCATGTTCATAAATAGCTGTAGCTGAGAGCATAAGAGATCTTGACTCAGCTACCACAAAAGACAGTTCAAATTCCTTTGTACTAGCGAAGTAGAAAGTTGAGGACTGGACAGAGGGTGATCACAGAAGACAATAACTGTTCTCAGTAACTTTCTGTCACAAGAATTTAAAAATATGTGCTCTAACAAGTTTACACTGAAGCATCTGCAAAACATGGAACTTAGTAATGTGACTGTATTGACAGGTAAAAGAAGTTTCCAAACTTCTGTAAAGCAGGTGAGAATCTATCTACCTTAGCATATGTGTCAGTATTTGATGATTAAAATTAAAACCACTTATGCAGATTGGAGACACTTGAGGGTCATTTACATGCTTTTGGCAGGGTAGAAAACACTGCACCTTCCTGAAAATTATGTTCAATGCTTAGCCCTTGTAGACATAGGTCTTACCTCCTCATTTTCAATTTTGAGTGTAGCTAATCGTGACTGTAGTTGTTGATACCTAAGCATAAGCTCTGCTTGCACAGGTTGCTGGGCAGAGACCTGGCAAACCTAATAAAGAATCAAAAAGAGCTGTGAGATGCAAGTAATTAAAATAAACCAGTCAATAGTCATCTTATTCTTCTTAAAAAAAACAACTAGGTGAATTCCTACCAAAGCTATTAAAACTTAATAAAGCAGATAATAAAATGTGCCCATCTAAATTTAAAGTATTTATGTGGTGTAAGGTGTGGAAGTATGTATTACAGATTATGAATAAAGAGCACACCATTTTTGTATGTGTGCTTTTTGTGGCTTTTGTATCACACAGAAGTGCAAACCCTGGAGTTACCTTCAGAAAAAAAAATATGTACATGGGTGATTTTGAATTCTGCTTTGCTACTGGCCTTTGGTGCAGCAGAACAGGGCACAGTATGCTTGAAATTTCCAGATAATAAAATGGGGGAAGAAGAAGGGGAAATGGCTGCATTGCAGCACGAATAATCTGGAGTGGCTCTGTAGCTGCTCTCAACTAGCACCCACAAACTCTGTTATGAGTGATGCAGGTAGTAAAGACAAAGTCACTGCTTACACTGCTGCTGGGCTGAGCACAGGTTGGCCAGCAAATTCATAGCAAAATCATTATAAATGACACAGACTATAATAACACTTCACAGCTTTTACATGAGAACTTTGAAGCAGCAGACACTGCTGCAAGTTTTGCAAAATGTTCTTGCTGATCCACTGAGTTTTGGGGAGCTTTTACCAAGCTCTTTGTAGAAGGGTTTGGTAAATGAGAAATTCTCTATCCTGGCACACAGTCACAGAAACAGTCACTGTGGGGATTCTTGTCAGTGTACAGACCTCATCACCCATGTGAGACTGGAACTCAAATTTCATTGGTGGACAAAAAGCAGTGGGGTACATTTCCATGAATCTCTGCTTGTCACTGCGTGGCTCCAAGCTGTCAACTGCATTTTCAATGATGTCTAATCCCTCATGCCTGGAAGTTTCAAGATTATACTCTGCAGAAAGGTATGTTCTTAGGGCTCTGTTCAGACTAGCATGGTATCCAAGATCACAACACTAAAAAAACAACAAAGGGAAAAGGAACAAATTTAAAAGGAGGAATTCCATTCCAATAACACAATCCTGAAACTGTCACTAAAATTTTCCATCCTGAAATTTTTCTATCTTTGAAGTATTTAACAAAATATCTTCTAAATTAAAATACACAACTGGGGTCAAGAGAGTAAGTATTTAGAACCCTCAATCTGTTGCAAAGATTAATGGACAGTTTTAGAAAAGAGATCAAGTGTACATATGTGACAGTTCACTTATCAGATATGGAAGTGCAGGCACTGTATATCAACAAAGTCTGGGACTCCACACACAAGCGTGCTTTTCAGCATCAAGAGCATCTGTAAGTCCTAAATCACTTATTTAAACACATCCTAACATAACTATCATCTCAGTTAATGACAGCAGCAAAGTGAACTTGAAGCAATTCTTGCTTACCATGCCTGTGCCCAAACCAAAACCTCCAGAAATATTTTGAGCATAAGCAATCCATCTAAAATGCTTTTTCATACAACAGGAAGGGCTTAACATCTTTTCCCCTGATCACGAAAATGTATTTAATGTAAACACCTTATTTCCCATGCTCATATAGAGCCAGAAATGTACATCATGTTACTAAATGCAGAAAGTCATAATTTATGTATTTTTTTTTCAATGAAATGGAATGTAATTGAAACCTAATTGGTAAAACATAAAAGTTGTGTTTGTTCTTGAATTTTAAACATCCTCAATTTGCATTATTCATGTTTTATTAATATTTTAGAGAACAGCTAAATATATTTTAAAAATGTCACAGCAGTAGCATATCAAGATTGTAGCTTTACATTGTACAGTAAATACCCTCAATTTCTGCTCAGTGAAGCTCCAGGTAAGGGGAGATGTCACCTCAATAGTGGCACATCAGTTTGCTAATAGTTGCATACAAAGCAGAGCTCTTTATTCAGACAGGTGAGATGTGCCAAAACCAGAGGCCAACACCTGGCCAGAGCAGTCAGACCCCTCTGCTTTAGGGCACCCCTCAGTCCCCAGCCACTCCTCCTTGCTCCCAACCACAGCCTGAGGTCACCCATCCCTGCAGGACTGCAGGGTAACTATGGAGCTGGGCAAAGAAGCAATTTGAATTCAGTCCACTGTACCCTATACCCATACATGCACTGTGTATAGGAGTACCTCCCTCACAGCTATTACAAACCCCACAGAACTCGTGGGATCACATTTCCCTCCCTTTCCCCTTACTTATTTGAAAAAGGAGAGCAATAGACAGAGAGGGAGACAGAAGGAAAGAGCTTTCAGCCTATTTCCCATACCAAACCCTGTGTGTAGAAGGGAATGAAACACTTCACTGGTGAATAGAAGGGAATGAAACACTCCACGTCTTGACTTAGGTAAGGTAGTGACCAGTGATGAAGCTGCTCTATGAAAGAGAGCTGTTCTATTCACAACAAAGCTCTTTATTCACAACAAAGCTTTTTAATCACAACAAAGCTTCCAGAAAAACTAAGTTTTCACTTCTAGTAAGTACTCCAGGTAGTGACTGCAGATGGGACAGTGGATCTCCAAAAAACCAGATGCTGAACCATTCAAACAAAATGAAAAAGATGTCATGTTTAATCACACACACATATGTTAACCTCTCTCTTTTGCATGCATAAAATAGACATTTTTGTCACACTTACTAAAACAGCCACTCAACCTTTATACTAAAGTGCATCCATATTTCAAAGAACACCAGCCTCAAAAATAGTGTTTCTAAAAGGAAAAGTCTCTTGGTGTTTTTCTCTTGTTCTATGTCAAATCAGATCTCATATTTAATTCACCATCTTGGATGAAAAAGACAGACTAAAAGTGCTGATAAGAAAGTGAATTGGGACAGCTGTTTTATGTGCATTAGTTTCAGAGAGACCTCATAGAAGATTAAACTGAAAAGGAATTAGAAATAGAGGGCAGTGCCAGGTTTAGCATTGCCAACTACCCATGTGTTATAAAACTACAGCTGAATTTTGGCTCTGGTGGATTAATCTGGGTATTACTAGAAAGCTTATTGATTTACAATTAGAGCTGTGTGGGTTTCTGATGCAGCTTTTTTGCAAGCTGGAATATAAGACTGCAGCCTTCATGCTGTGACACAACTTCATTATTTAACCCTTAATCTACTCAGTCACTATCACCATGATCATCTCTGGCAAGTGATGACAGCAGAACAGGCAACAAATATGGCCCCTCAGACAAGAAGAGGATTTTTCAAGTGAAGCAGAGTATCTTGTCAGGCTAAGGCATTTTCTTGCAATGCCAGTGCCAGCAGAGAAAACAAAAATTAAATGCAGATCCTGAACTAATGCTTTATCACAAGTGTCTCTTTTAATGGAATTAAAAACACCTGAATTTGAAATTTTGCTTCATTTACTTATTTAAAAATTGAATTTGTATGAGGGAAGTTATTTTTTAAAAGCAAAACTAACCACTCAGACATCATAACTCTTAGTTCTGCCAGACCATAGCCCACTTTCCCCGAATTCTGGAGACACAGATCATAACTGGGAAACAGCTCTGTCATAGTATCTTGGCTACCCAGAAAGAAATGTTCTGTTTTAATCTGCTGGAAAGATGGTTTAGAAATGAGAGTTGTCTACACACAAACACACACAGGAATTTACATGATTTTCAGGACAAATCTAGATCTGTGGAAAGACTTCTACAGTTCAAGTGAGCAACCACACTGTTAGCCAAAATAAGGATGGGTGTTAGAGGTTCACCAATGAGCACACCAAGGGTACAGCCAGGGAGCTTATCCACCCATGGATCTGCCACCTATCTATGGCCTAGAGAGGTGAGATGTCACTTGGTGCAGCAAGACATGAAGATGAGAAGTAACAGAATGAAGGCAGAGACTATAAGTTTGTTTGCATTTCCAGATTCATAAAGACTTTCGGTTGGGCAAAATGAAGGAAAATGAGGGATGCATTTGGGATATGTCTGAAAAATTAATTTTTCAATTTGCATTTTATTCTTATTGAAATGAAATCTGAAGCAGTCTCAAGAGCATTTACTGCCATTATTGTACCCCAGAGTTTATTTAGGCTTGAACAAAACAAACTGAAGCACAGAGCTTCAACCAAAACCAAGCTGCTCTTATTTAATTTAATTTTGTTTCAAGAATAGTAACAAAATTCTAATGTCAATGGAGAGAGGAATTAACAAAAAAAGCCCTAATCTCTGAATAAGTCACTTTCTAAGTATTTTGTTACACAGACATCCACATTCAAATCAAAGGGATCTAAGGGTACATACCATATTTATGAGGACTTATGTAATAAAGATTGTGAGCTGCACACACTTTACCCTAGTTTTAAACTTGGTTTTATGAATGATTAATAAAGAACCTTTGCAGAATAAATAAAGTTCACAATAGCTAAATGTTCCTTAACTTTATAACGATCTAAAGCATGCATAATGTAATTAGAGATTCAGAGACTACATTTTAAGAAAGACCAACACATTAATATTTTATTTATTTCAGCAGCATAACTACAGTGAAGTTGTTTTGATCACTATTTCCTAGTATTTATCTCCAGCTCATAAAACTGCATGGTAAGTCTGAAAAAGGGTCCTTACCTTCCTCTTAGACAAATTTAATGAATGTAAATGAGTAAAAGTATGTGCCATATGGACAGATGCAGGCACTAACAGCCAGATTAGCAGCAGTGTATAGTTTGTTGTTCCTCTGAAACTCAGAATCTTAAAAAAAATACTACATACTAGATAAAGTTTATTTAATTCAGCTAATGTTTATTTTCATGTACAAATAAAAAAACAAAACCTAATTCTGTCCTCAATTGAACTAGATCCTACTCTAGTCAGTAGAGAAGAAATACATATCAGAAAATTCAGATTCCTCCAGAACAATACACAGAGGACAGAAATACACTGTGCATATTAAATTCTTTTTACCTCTCTGCTTCTTTCCAAATGTTGGTCTCATCCCTCAGCTCACTAACTGCATTAAATCATCCAGCTAAGACTCCAGCAATATTTTTATACTGCCTTTATCACAAGAGCTTAAAATTAGCAACACATCATAATTTTAAGTCAGAAGTGCTGACCTCTGTTAATGAAATGACAGAGTTGAACAGTTCAGATTGAGTTCAGATGGGGAACAGTAATTTAGGATTTTCCATATAAGCCTCATAGATGGAAAATGCAGTGGAATCCAAAGGAAAAATAGGTTGGTTTTTTTTGGACTTTTTTGGTAAAAATGAGTAGTTACACTATTCTCTCCAACCTTGTTAGAAAAAAATTTGTAGAGCAATTTACTATATTATTGCATGTATTTATGCCATTTTCATTAGACACATTTTTCACTAGCATAAGAAGACATTTCATTGCATTTATGGGCATCGCCATAGGGAGACCTAAATCACTTGGGGAGACCTAAATTCTTCCATGTTAACTGGAATTCAGACACAGAGCAGAGGTAATCCCTTTCTGTACAGGCAGTGAGAGAGAGCTCAGGAAAGCACAGGAAGTCAGGCAGCAAAGCAGGACAGAATAGAGAGGGCAAAGAATGAAAACGCCACCACTGCTCTGAAAACTGCACCATGGCATGAACAGATTTACAGAATGAGCTAGTCTGGACTGTCACAACATATGGCCACTGGGAAGCATGTCTCACATTCCAATGATATAACTGCAAAACCGTTCCAAGATTCTTGCATTTACAAGAAGAGTTTCCTTTGTCAAGTGGCAAACACTCTGTCTAAATACCAGTGCTTTCTCAGCATATTCTGATTAAATACAAATGTCTGAAAGGCACTTCATTTAACCAAGCTCACAATTGGATTAAGTTAGCTCTGAAGCAATTTCTGGTTGCACATGTTTACAGCCCACTCTTACAAACAGTGAGGCAAAAGGGCAGTTAGACTTTCCATTTAAATTCCTTAGGGAAGAGTAATTTCTCAAGCCATTTTGCCAAAAGAATGTTATTGTGCATATTGGTCCATGCTTTCAAAAAGACAGGCAGAGTAGATAAAACTTTTCAGCACTACTAAATATTGTAGAAGGTATATTTTTACTAAAGACTAGCAGTTAGGAAGCTCTAATCTTCATGGCTATGTAAATACCCTTACATACACACTAACTCCAGTAAGTGTCAACTCTGTGTGTGTATGGACAGAAAACTTCACTTCTCCTCCCCTCACAATTCTTTGTAAAGCTCCAGGCTTGTGCTTCCTCCCCTCAGTTTTCACTGCTACAGAAACCTCTGTGGACATCACTGAAGTAGATAAGAATTAGATGCATCGTCCAACCCGACAAAGTTTTGACCAAGTAGAAACACCCACTGGAGACATTCTCTGAGAAATGTGAACTCTGAAAACAGAAGGCAGCAGAGGTGACAAAATGAGCATCTATCCAACTTCTGAAGGGGTGAGGGTGCTGGAAACAAAAAGAAAAGGACCCTTCATTCCTCCCAAAATCCAAGAAGAATTTATGAAGTTCACATGTATGAGACATGCCCTAATTACTGACCAAAAATCTGTCACCCTTTAAGCAGTAGCAGGAAAATCATCCACTAGGTAGGCTCAACTTCTCACTTTGGGGGGGGGGGCCTAGCAGGTTCACAGCCTGTCCTTTGTATGCTGCCCTAATCTTCCACCTATAGGTCCTGGTAAACACTTTCATTGCCTGGGCAACCTAGATGGGGGGATCAGGTTGTGCAAGTGGATGGATACAGATTAGACAAGGACAGGACACAGAATAAACCAAAAGAATCCAGGAATAAACATGCAGTAGCAACTAAGAAAGGAATAAAAGAGATGTTGAAATAGACACAGAAAAAATACTGAAAACACACAAAAAAGATTAATTGCCATCTTTTACAGGAAAGCAAGAAAGAAATGAAGCAAAACCATTTGAAAGGGGAAAGTTGTAAAAAAATCAGGCAAGATTTTATATATTATAGAAAAATGAGAAATGATAAAGAAAACTATCAGTATTTAGATGACATATAATAAAAGACATATATGCAGATATTTTAGTCCATTAATCTTAAGAAGGCATTTTTCCCTTTCTCTGTGAAGCTTTGCTTCTCCAGTCAGTAGAAATGAGACACTTGTCAAATTCTGAATTAATTTATTCCGTATCAGAAACCAGAGCTGTGTATGAATGTTGTTTACTACTGAAAGTAACATATGTTACTGCTGCAGCAGCAAGCATATTCGAATATCCAGAATTTCAAATGGACCACTTTTTCAGAGGCGGACCCACTAAGCTATTTAACCCTACAATGCCAGTGAATGAATGCTTTGAAGCTTGTGTTTGCTGTCTCTGTATTTTCTCTAACACATATGAAGTCAGCTTACAAAGAGGGTGGGACGTGATAAGGGTGCAGGATGCTCCATCTGCATCACATAAAAATGTCAGTAATACAGGAGACTAAATGCTGGCACAAGTCAACTTCATTCTTTAGGATGTTCTCATAAAAACAACTCACTGTATGCTGACATACATATAAAAACAACAGGTATGCTGACAGCATAGAGTACAGGACTGATTGTGTCTGTTCTTCAAAGTGCAGGAAGTAAGAGTAAGAAGCCACTGTATGTATGATTCAATGATTAAATGAATGAAACAAAAGAATTTTGAAAGCATGGAAGAAATTGTTTCCTTTGAATTAAATATCATTAGACAACCACTTAAGAAGTTTATCTTGGAAAAAATATTTAGGTCCCAGAGATCATACATAATGGGAATGTCATATTTTCTATTGACACATGGAGTGTGAACACAAGGTTCGAGCTTTAAAGGAATGAGTTCAGCATCTTACTGGCACTTTATTTTGCAGAAATAAGGGAAAAACTTCTGCATCATACATGTTAAATAGCAAGTATACTGTAGGCAATCCATATGACTAATATATTCCCTTTAAAACTGAAAAAAGTATTATTCCTGTACAGAATAAACATAAATACAAACATGCCAATACTTACATCGATTAAATCCGACAGGTCGTGAATATAGTACTTGAAAACAGAAGCATTAGTTGCTTCAAGGGTGAGCAGGTATTCATTACGGGCTTTAATAGATTTCAGCTTGTTTTCAGAATATTTTGCTTGACGCTAGAAGAGACATTTCACATTAATGTATTTTAATTACTTCATTTTTGGTATGCAGCAGAAATTCAAGTACCTATTCCTAGTAACAAGAAAGAATCTTAATTTCCAGCCTGTTATACATACAACAAATATAATACAAAGTGAAAACCTAGTATTTTGTTTCAAATGTGACAAACTTTATAGTAAGAATTATATTGGGAATGAAGTATTCCCCTCTCTGAACTGAAATTATGTCAAGTCACCTATAACCCACTGCTAGTTTATTATGTGTATCTTGCTTAATTTTATTTCCCACTGATTTCTCTGTCTAGTATCATGCCAAAGAATGTCAGAAATGCACTGAATTTACTTCCAATATAACTAAATAAAATGATTATTTACTTTTTCCTTCATTTTTTCAATCTTTTTCACAGAGCTTCGTCTCTGGTGCCTTTCTTCTAGTCGAATATGAAAAACAGGGTCTCCTGACCGCCCAATCTGTTTTTCTTCTTGCTTCTCTGCCTCCTTCAGTTTGCTTTCTGCACTGATGCTCTCTGCATGATACATGTGGTATGTTTTCATGACCTGCAAGAGGCAAGAGTCAAAGAAGAACTGGAGAAAATGAAAATATAAAGCTATCTACAGAAAAATCACAGGGTCTTTGAACAAAATTTTGACTTATAAACATGGATCTTATGGAGATTGAGGGCTTTTGGTTGCATTTTTCTTTTATTTAACAGTAATCCAAATAGAGATTTTTTTTTTCATTTCTCTGATAGGAAAGCGCAAAAGCCATTCTTATTAAATTTCAATATTCTTATCTTCAATTGAAAATCTAAAATAATGAACAACAAAATTAAATCTGTGTCAGTACCAAACCTATCTGATATATAACTATCTTCTGGGCTAAGTAACAGCTTGGCTGTGGACACTGAACGTTTGCAAGCAGAAGGATTCCTTCAACACTGAGAAAAGCAGAAGGAAGGAGAGGGAATGGGAAGCTTTGGCCTGGGAGCAAATCCCCAGATAGCTGGATGGCTGTCCATGGCCTGGAAAGAAGAGTCTGCCCACTGCACAGCCAGCAGACTGGGCCCAATGCAAAACCAGATGAGAAATGAAGAAGGAGCTGCCTGATATGTAAGCTGTGAAAATGTTTTCCCCATAGACACAAAGACATCTTTCGTCTACACACCTGCTGGGCCTGCAGATGAGAGAGCTTGGGTTGCCATTATGTGAACACATGCTTGCACAGGTCACAAAGAGGAAAAGGGACTGGGGTTACCCCAGTCCCCTCCTTCTTCAAGCAAGAAAAACCTCAGCCTGAATTCTGTGTAGTGGACAGCAGTCAATCAGAAACCCCACCTCTGCTGGGTAGAGCTTTCTCTATCCACTTTCACCAAAGAAGTGTCTTTCTGCCTTCCCCAGTATTTTGTTGTTGTTGTTTGTTTCCTTGTTGTCTTAAGTTTAGAGCACTGAACAAAGCAGGAAGGCATCCTGAGGCAGCCAGAGGCCTCCTCTCTTCTAAAAGGTACCAGAGCTCTCACCAGCAGTTATTATCTTTGGGTGGAGGCCATGCAAACTATTCACATATCTAAGGACACACAGGCAGGGAGGAATCAAACCAGCTGCTTGGAGGAGACAGTTTTGGGAAGCTGCCTTGAAATATTCCCTTGGGAGAGTGTACTTTTTGTAACTGAGTATTTAGGCCAGCCTAAGGAGTATCCATAGAGTGGCAAAACAGGAACACTACATCTATATATTGCACTTCACTACAGCACATCTTAGCATGGATCAACACAAACCAACTGCACGCCATGCCAGTGGGTGACTGAACTGATGCTTATTTCAAGTCCTGTGCAATGGAAAGACAGACACTTTCAGAGAAATGTAATTTTGCATAACAATGTACATTATACACCACAACTGTGTATGCCACTACTTAAGACTGATGCCACTGATACTAAAAGTGAAACAGGCAACTCTTCACCAGCTTCCTGTAGTAAGGTAAAACAGTTGGTGACAAGAACTAAAAAGTGGCCCTGATTTTATTTGAAGAAACATATGCTTACAGCTCTGTGGTGAAAAAAACCAAACTGCCTGGAGCAGGACACAGTGTTATTGCTGCTGCTCCTCTACAGCACACTGTGCTCCAGGGTCCAAGCAGAGTGCAGAGCTCCCTGCCCAAACACTGCCTACACCTGCTGGGAACAGCTGCTGCCCCACCAGTTCACATCTACATGGATGAGGCAGAAAAAACTCCCAGAGACAGACAAAGATGGGTTAGGAAGAGAAGGCAAGCCCACAGGGCTGAGGTCTGCAAGGTTCCCAGTGTAACCAAATAGCATGTTCTGTCTCCTATATTGTGCACTGTTCCAAAGGCACTCCTAAAGTTGTCGATAATCAGTACCCAGGGAGCTTAACTCATACAGCCACATGGAAACAAATAAATTACTGCAAAGAGAAGAAAAGGACTTTTTAAAGAAATGGTTTATATAATAAAACAGAGAAGCACAGAAAGTGATATGGCTCTTATTAAAAATGACGGGGAAAGGAAATTAAAAGCAAGGTTGTGCCCTTTTCTTTTGGCCTTTCTATTCAAATCTTTTAAGGCTAGAGGTATTTGCTTTTATTTTTTATCTTTTGTTCTGTGTCATCTCTACAGACTTTTTAGATAGTGGGACAAGACTAACTCATGTGTCTTACCACCTACAAAAGTTATTTTCTTTTGTACTCTGCTGCGGACAGAACTATGGGCCCTGATGGAATTAACCCAAGAATTCTTCAAGAGCTGGCTGATGTCATCACAAAACCTCTCTCTGTTTTTGAGCAGTGTTGGGAATTAGCAACGTCCAGGCTAACTGGAAGCTGGCAAATGTTGCCCTAGTTTTCAAGAAGGGCAGGAAGGGTCCCTCCTGGAAATTGCAGCTCTGTCAATCTCACTTTAGTGTCTGGTAAAACGATGAAGATGATTATTCTGGGAGGTATTGAAGAAGACCTGAAAGACAATGCAGTCACTGGTCACAGCCAGCACAGCTTCATGACAGGGAAGTCCTGCTGATGAAACTTGATTTACTTTTATGTCAAGGTAACCTACCCAGTTCCCAACAAGGGAAGCAGTTGATGTAATCTTGGATTTCAGTAGATCTTTCAATACTGTCTCTCAGAGTATCCTTCTGGATAAAATGTCCATCACACAGCTGGATAAACACATCATGTTTGATAAGTGAGCAACTGGCCTATTCATTGGGCATAGTTATAGTGAATGGGGTGACATCAGACCAGTGACCTGTCACTAGTGGGGTTCTGCAGGGCTATCTTGGGTCCTGTGCTCTTCAACATCTTCATTAATGACTTGGATGCATGACTAGAAGGGATACTAAGCAAGTTCACAGCTGATACAAAACTGTGAGGAGCTGCTGACTCCCTCCAAAGCAGGGAGGCCCTGCAGAGAGACCTTGACATATTAAGATAACTGGGCAATCACCAACCTCATGAAGTCCATCAAAGGAAAGGTGCTGGGACTCTGCACCTGGGATGGGGCAACCCTGGAGGAATGGATCAACTGGGGAATAAGAGGCTGGAGGGCAGTGTCACGGAAAAAGACCGTGGGGTCCCTGGTTCCCCTGGTCAAGGGGAAGATGGATATGAGTCTGCAGTGCCCTGGCAGCCAGGAGGGCCACCCATGTCCTGGGAGGCATCGGAACAGCATCGCCAGCCAGGCAAGGGACAGGATGGCCTCATTTTAAGTACTGTGTGCAGTTTTGGGAGCCTCAATAGAAGAGGGATATATTGGAGAGTGCCCATAGGAGGGCAACTAAGATGGTGAAGGGCCTCGAGGAGCAGCTGTATGAGGAGCAGCTGAGGTCACTTGGTCTGGAGAACAGGAGACTGAGGGGAGAGCTCATTGCCATCTGCAACTTCCTCATGATGGGGATACACACTGATTTCTTCTCTGTGGTGACCAGTGACAGGTCCCAAGAGAAGAGCCTGAAATTGTCAGGGAAAGTTTAATTTGTATATTAGGAAAAGGTTCTTTACCCTGAGTCTTGCTGGGCACTCAAACAGACTCCCCAGGGAAGTGGTCACAGCACCAAGCCCTGCCTGAGTTCAGAAAGTGTTTGGATAACACTCTTGGGCACATGACGTCACTCTTGGGGATGGTCTTATGCAGGGCCAGCAGCTGGACTCAATGATCCTTGTGTGTCCATTCCAGCTTAGCATGATTCTGCATCAAATATATGTCAAAGTTTTCTAACTGCATCTCAAAGCACCTAAGTGGTGAAACAAGGATATGTTCTGCTTGCCAAAAGCAGTAAGCACTAAAGTTTTTAAACTAGCAGATTAGGCCTAAATGTGCTTCTGCAGTGGCTGACACCTCAGCTTGCCTCCTTTTTGAAAGAAGCACTCCTTGAAGGAGTGCAAGTGTATCACTGTTCTCACCAATGTGTCCACATTGATTCCATCAGCTTCACATCACCAAGGAGTATTTCCTCCTCTCACTCCTTGCTTACAGCACATGCTGTCAAATCCAGAATGTCTCACTCTATGCTGATTGATAGGAGTTTTGTGGGAGAACTACATGGAACTCATAGCCTTCACGGGAAACCAAAACATCTACTTGAAACACATGTTCTCACAACAAACTGCAAAACTTCTTGGTACAAATGAGTTTCTAAATAACTAAAATTCAAAAAGAAGTCCTTTCTCTGTATTCACAGGGCTGGACATCAGTCAGAGTCAGTCCTACCCAACCCTCACTGGCTTAGGAATCAATATAGACTCTGTAAAGAGTAGTGATCAGCCTAGGCACGTGACTCCTGTCCAGTTTGTTATATTGACAGCATGCTTATCTCATGCACTAGTGACATCATTATTTTGGAAACCTTTGGGGAAGACGTCTTAATGATTTTTCAGCCTTTTTCATGATGTATCAATGCTTTTTAAAGAGCTGATATTGCAGCAGCTGAACTTAATTTGAGAAAGCATTAGAGAGACATGTATGGAAAAGTAAATGGGAACAAGCTAGGGAGTTGGCTTCCAAGTATTTCAGTGCATATTTCCTCAACAAATTGGCTTAGAATTTGCTGGCTAAGTTGCATATATGATTCTTTCCTTTAACGCTATGTAATCTTATTGTCTTGGAGTTTTTAAGACTGTTAGATGTTGTTAAACACAGTAACAGGCTTAGGCTTTCCTAAATAGACTTATTGTAGGAAAAATTCTGAGATTTGTAGACCTCTGATCTGTGAACATGCAACAAATTCACAGATCTGTTATTCAAACTATGAAATAAGTAACAATGCTTCTCAAATGTCCACCAAGCTGTTGAACCAACAGGCCATCCTGTGAGAATATCCATCAGTCTCCAAAGTGCTTACTGATGAGCCATCAAGTCTGCACTGAAAAAAGAGAGCAAGGTTGTAATTTTGCAGATGCTGTCATAATGATAGTTGCTTCATTTCTCCACTGTAGTGACCAAGCATTCTTAAATGCATACTAGTACCTTTCTAAAATTAAATACTGAGTTTATCTCCTATTAATTTAGCAGGTTTATTCTGCTGGTCCAGTGATGTAAAATATATATTTGTCAGATGACTCTGTCAGACTACAAGCAGATGAAAAAGATTACGCTATCCTATGTACTCTCACATTTGTAGGTGACAGACTGTTCTCTTGGTAGCATACACATCACATAAATTTGTGTGCCAAAGTTTCAGCATCATTTGTAAGAGCTCAGCAACCAGGCTTAAGGCAGAAGATAGTATTTATCAAAAGGAAGGGCACACTAGAGTATTCTACCCCACAGCTGTTATCTAGGCAAATCCATCAAGATAGTAATTAGTGTTAAACTTCTATGGGCCATAAGTGAATAATGCTCCCAATAGCAAGGGACTAGCATTCCTTCTCTACATGCATACTTCTTTTCTAGAAAACTCAAACCAAGGCAAAACTGAACGCTACAGAGCTAAAATATATTGAAATTACTGTGTTAACATGTATTTTATTTTTCTAATAAAACTCCATAATTAAGAACTTTTCCACAGTGTTTCTTGGGAAATAGTAATTTCCTAGCTCATCCCTGGTGTATTTATCATGTTTGAATTGTTTTAGAATTGTCTCTGCTAAGCTGTGAGTTCTTCTTAGAAGGTGGAGTCACAAGGGTTTCATTAAATTGGGATAGTTAGTGCTCTGCACAAGAAATAAGCAAAATCTTATGCCAATTTTACCACACCAGTGGCCTCTAGCAGTTAAGCAGGCTCAGTATGAGCCATTGTCGGCATCCTGTTCACTCACTTCCAAGCCAAGCTCTGCTGTGGTTTTAGGAATTGTCACTTGTATATTACTATCAACACAGGATTACTGATGTCACCTTCTCAGACCTCTGATGTGCCACAGTAAATGGAACTTCACTTTTTGAAGAGGAATCAGATTCTGTGTTATTTCAGTGAAGAAGAAAATCTGGCAGCAACTACCTTGAAAAATTAAACAGCCAGAATTTTTCAAGAGTAAGACAAATAAATGGAAAATGCAAGTGGCACAGCAGTCCTGTCTTTTTTTAACATCCAAGGTGCTTTAGACTGTCCCCACTTTTTCCTTTTTCTGAGCACTTCACATTTGCCTTGCTTGCGAAACGTGTGATGCCAGCAGGATTAATTTGGAAGGCCAAGTGGGAGACATGAAGACATGCTTTTATGATGTGCATTACTTTTCTACACCATTTGCCCTCAGCCTTATTATTGGAATAGCTTTTTATTTTTAGCAAACCTGTGACCTTCCCGACATCTTTAGAGGACATTTATGAACGTGTCGTGACCCCTACATAAGGCCAGTGAAGACCTCTCTCCAACACAAGAGAAGTATCTGCCTGCCTACCTTCTGTTCCCTGTCATTCTCCATCATTCAGACACTACTGCTATATACCAGTACTTGATCTGACACCGCAAGGTATTTTAGCTTCCCAGAGAAATGGAAGAAGAGTTTGACTGGGGAGTTTTCTATGTTGCAGAGATGATTTATTGCAAAGTCAATTAATCTGTTGCCTCTTTAAGTCAATGTGTAAGAAGATTTCTGAATCAATCAGTTCACAAAAGAATAAACCCAACATTTTCCAGCTTTTAGACTGACCAACTTTTCTTCCTGTAAATGCCAGGAAAAACTCCTGTCTGTGACCCCACACAACTAAGTGAGCTCCCCTTTCCCCATCCCTCATCACTCAAAAGCTACACCTCATTGTAATTTATACACCTTATATTGTTATCTGAAACATGGGACTGATTCCTGGCCCGCACTGGCTGAAAGTGAGGTAAGGAGAGGACTAAGGGAGGAGTGCAGCTGCTGGGATGCTGCAGACCTGAAAACACCAACTGCTTGGCACAGCCATGAGAAACCAGGCATAGCTTTGAGTACTTGCCAGTCATAATTTACTGAACTCAGAAAGATACAAAATGAAGCTTAGATATTAAATTTGTTTTAGAATGATGTTTTCAGTCCTAATTTTAAAATCCACACATAAAACACTGAAAATTGGAAATGCAGTTTTAAAATGCATTTTTGTGAGTTGCGAAACATGTCAAAACCCTATGTAATGTAACATTTAAAAAAACCTTTACAAAGAAGAGATGTAAAATTAGAAACTAAGGTTTCCCTTACAAAATTCTGATTATTCCAGCAAAATAAGCCTGCTTTGTTCTCAGAATATCTGAAGTGGTGGTTCACCCACTTCTGTTCTTATTTTTTCAATAATTCTGTGCATGTGTAGTTTTAATGAGGACAGCACAAGCTAAAGGCCCTAATTTACAGACCTTTGCTGTAAGATAAGGCATGATGATAAGAAATAACCAGATTATTAAACCTTCTTCACACATACTAAAAGCTCCAATACTTGCCCCTTACTCAAAGGCTTTAGAGGTATTTAAATTCCAATAGACATCATATTCTAAGTTACACTTCATGAAGGCACCTTTTTTCAAACAAACAGAACTAAGTAGTAGGGGCAGACGTCAGTATTAGTATATTACTAACAGATTTCATATTAATTTGCTTTTTTTTGGACACAATGATTTATCTCACAAGAGAAAGACTGATTTTTTTTTTAATTCTCACCCCCATTTTATAAATCATGGGGCAAACACAAAGATGACATCTTCTTTTTGTGACTGAGAAATGTCACTGCTGGAGATTAAAACTGTCAATACTTGTTCCGATAAGGCCACTATGATCTTATTCTGCACACAATAAATGTCATAAAGAATTGAAAACCTGTGTATGAGGTCCCCATCTGTCTAGATACTGTTCTATCTTTATGTACATGAGCAGATATAATACACAGATATAATGATGATCATTCTAAACATTCAAGCAGTGAAACAGATGCTACTCTGCACCATATTGTCACTTTATTATGTGTGGGCTTTATTTAGCTAAATGTGGACATGTACAGCTGACCAAGCCCTTTGCAATCAATGAAAAGCTGGACAATGAAGTTAACAGTACAGATCACTTAATCTGAAGCAGATTCTTGCATGTGATTAAAGGGGTCTCATCTGCCCATATTAGATTTCCAGAGGCTTCAGCTGGAACACAGATAGCATGCTAAGATATTATGCTAAGACTGCAGGTGTCTGAAAATCAGGTAAATTCCATCCCAAGAAAACATCTTGCGGCAGTATCCTGACTCAAATTGTGGACAAATTCAGAATTTTTATAACATAAAAATATTCCCATTTAAAAAATAAATCTTAAATTCTGAGGAAGGAATTAGCATGCACTGGAAGCCATAATATGGAAGTTAATACCTGATATGGAAATTAATACCTGATTAAATCTCATGGTTATCAGTGTGCAGACACAGCACTTGTATTTAGAAAAAGAATGAAAATACCAAAGCCCAGTCTTGCAGATTTTCAGTGGTACTTCAGAAAAGTATTTCAGCACATGCTTCACTGTTTCCTTACCCTGGGAGCACAGGCACTAATCCCAAGCCTTGCCAGACACTGGAGTTATGCAACTGTTTAATTGAAACAAGGCTGTATCTTCAGGGCTTATTCAGCACTGAAGTCCCACTTGTGCCATGGCTCCTGCAGCCGCTGATCCCCTGCAGCTGTGTGAATTGTCTGCAGCTATCGCTACGTCGCAGAGGCTGATCCCAGAACACTTCACTGACTGCAGGCTTCAGCCAACAAGGCTTTGCAGTATCGCACCCTACCAAAATCGTGGTGGTTTCAGATGGAAAAAACCCCAAAGAAAATCCCAAACAAAAAAATGGTTATTTAGGAAGCCTTTGGGAGTCTGTGTTGGTAACAATTAAAAAGAACTCAGGGCAGAAAGACAAGACAAATTTTTTTGGATCTCCTTTTTGTCATCTAAGTTGTTCTGGAGTTCAAATGTTCTTCAATCCATCCACTGTGGCTGCACAATTTTCCCTAGATCAAAAGAAAAATCACCAAAATGCACAAAAGTAATGTTTGGGCTCTACCTGTGGAGAAGTGATCACCGATAGCTTTCTAAACTTCCTAAACTTCACAAATGTTTCTTGATATTAATATTGTAGGTTTTTTTATGGTCCTTCAAATCTTGAGGACAGGGAACAGAGCTGTCTAGAGATTGCTATGCAAGGTATTGGAGCATTTATGTTTCAGTTCTTCCCAAAAAAAAAAAAAAAGAAAATTTAAATGTACAACTTCCTGAATGAGCAGAAATAACAGGTTTTCATAAGACATGCATATCACCAATTCATCTTAATTCTACAGCTGTGTTTCAAAGAAAGGGTAATTATTGCTTCTTTTCTTCTTCACAACATACCCCCTCAGAAAAGAGCTGGGCAAACAGTTATCAGGTAGATGAGACATTGTTTTGTAGTACCAAGTTGTGCAAATAGGTATCAAACAAGAAAATAGGTTCAGACCTACGTTCCCTCGGATTTTTTCTATGAATTAGCAGGAGCTTGCCAGCATGTTCACAGTGTTTTTTTTTCTTGATCTCTCTAAATGGTATGGGAAGTCTACAAAACCCTCTGTTTTTCTTTCCATTATTTACTTATCCCAGTCAGGGATGGGGAAGGGCACATAAGTAACACTTAGAATGCACAGCACTGGATCTGCAAACACCTATGATTTTTACTGGGTGTAGTCCACAAGTCAAAATAAGCATGGCAGCATGGACAAAAACAAAGCAGAAATGAAAGAAGTTTCCTCTGGTAAGCTCTGAGTAGAAATGTCTAATTAATAAACAACAAAACTTCTAATAAACTGGCTTACCAGAGTCTGGGGGAAAAAAGGGTTGAAAGTAAAGAGTAATCCTGAAACCATTAGCATATGTATTTTAAACGAGTAGTCTTTTCAAAAAGATAGTTTAGGCTTGTGCAAAAGATAAAAATAACTCCATTGGGGGTAACTTAGTCAATGAAAGTCCACTTAAAGCTTACAGAAGTAGTCTGATATGGAATTTGTATAAGATAAGCTAAGTAACTGTACTTACTGTGTAAAGCTCGTTAAGTACTTTCATTAAGTCTTCATGAAGCTGAAATGAAATCTCTTTACTCTGTAATTAAAAAAAATCATTAGAAAAGGGCATGTAAACACTGCATCATACATTTGTTTCTTGATATTTATACTCATTGCTCATCCTAGACAGTGAATGCACTGTTGCTTACAAAAACCATTCTGAATTACAGTGCACTAAAAAGAGTGATTCAGGAATGCAGAGGCAGACAGATAACATCTGGACATAAGACTCCTAAAAAGAAGCCCAGAAGTAATTTTCAGGTATTTTTCCCATAAAGCATCAGGAAATTAGGTGCCAAAAGAAAGGGGAGAGTTCAAGATTAATGTTTTTAATAGAACAAACTGTGTACTGTTTTATAATTGCTGTGATATATACAAAAACTAAACCATGAAGAATGTGATATTCTAGAGGGACATCCTGCCCAATTTTCCATCTAGAATAGTCTTTGTTTCTCAGCACATACAACTATCTAAATATTTATGCAAGAAATAATTGTGGCTCCTCTTTGAAACAGATACCCAACTGCATAATATTCCACAGAGTGGGCTGCTGAACCAGCTTTGTTTAGCTTTTCTGGACTGTGTCTTTACTTTCATTCTGATCCAGAAAAAGAAGATAAATGCTTGGCATCAGTTATTATCAAAGCAAATATGTCAAAACAAGAGTATTTAATTGGAGTCTCATTGAAATATATTCCTTTGTTATTTTTCCACAACAGTTCAATCTAATGAAAATGGTGGCAACTGTGCAAGAGTTGAAGGCATTTGTATCACAGCTTTGGAAAACAGCTACAGAATAGAGCTACGGGACTTGGCAAACAGCCTGGCTACACTTCTGTGATGCTCAGCATTCTAACATCCATGCTGAAAATGTGAGATTTTTTTTTCTGTGAATAAATTGATAATTAGTTTGGCTTCTAAAACCTTCAACAGCATGATAGATAATGGCTTTAGCTATGAGAAGTACTTTGTATTTGTAGGGAAGCCAAAGGAAAATCCTCAGGGACAACTCATCTCCAAAGCTGCTAACACATACTTGGCCATCACTAAAACACCTGGAGGAATAATGGTTTCTGAATGAGGATTTGCAGCACAATGTCCATGTATGAGTAGAAACCACATCACACATCCCACCGTGTCTTGCAGGAGGATGAGATACATACAGCAGCTCAAACAGAAAATTTTGGGTGTTTTTTCTCCTGCTCATATCCTACTTTAACTCTGGGCAGTATTTTAAAGCACTCGTCATATCACTTATCAGTATTCACTCCAATCCTTACAAGCAAGATGGGTTTTACACTGACAAGAAGCTAGGAATATAATTTTTAAAAACACTTCCATTAAATTCCTGTATTCCCAAGGGCATTAGCTGTAGTAGCTAAGGCCCAGTAAGACGACTGCTCTGAAGCTGGGATACACAGAATAATTTGAAACTTTCCTTGTTGCTTATACTTTCCAAAGACTGGTATTTTCATAAGATATGCATTAGTTTTGAAGTATCTAGAATATAAGGGTTACTACTTCCCTTTCTTTGCAAATATCAGATTATTTTCCTCTAATAAGAAGGACAACATGTCCTATTTGTGACAGTAGAGTGCTTATGAAGAATTGGAAAAGGACTACAGATTTGCAAGCTGCTGTAGGGAAGTGATGTAAAATCCTTAGCAAAAATTCTGAGTTGCTTTTCATTGCTTTACATTGGAACTCTGCCTTTAAAAGTCAACAGCTCAGCTCTAACACAGCTTACACATCTCCTCAAAGCTCCAAGCAGAGGCCACCTGTTAATTCTTGGGTAGCTGCTTCTATAGTGCTGAATACAAGTGGTTTTTCAAACTACTTTACCAGAAAGAAGGACAAAACATACAAATAAGATGTCTGACATTAAGAGGAGAGCATCCCCATGTGGGAGGAAACTCTAGACGAACTCCAGCTTCAAGCAATTGATCCCTTTCAACTGTTGCTCACAGCCATATTGAGGCTGATGAGAAGTCAAGCCCTAAATACAGCAACAGCAATTCTAAGGCAGGATGCCTTAACCTGGCAGCACAAAAGTTTGTTTGAGAAGGTGAGACAGAAAACTTCAAACCAATTTTTTCTTAACCCCTTGAGATTTCACTGTAAACAAAGCACATGCTGTTCATTGAAGGATGGACCTTTCTTTTCTCCTCTTAACGCAGTTCCACCTTGATGCAAGCAGACACCAGATGAGCTGAGGATTTGGTGAATGATCACTATTTACCAGGACATATTTTTTCCCTTTGCTCCTTTCAAGCTCTGTCCAGCACTGAAATACCAGCAGTCCAGCCCTCAGGATTTACTGGCTATCATGCATACATGATCTTTTCCAGGGCAACACAATGATCAGTGGTAAATTTGAAAGCAAATGGAAGAGATCACAATAGAGAAAGATGCTTTTGTAGAAGGACAATAAACTTTAAAATGGAACGCAAAAAGAGAAGGAGGGAGGTGATCAGCAAAAAGAGTGAAAATTGGAAGTGAAAACCAAGCAATGACACACAATCACAAAGGAATCATCCCTTCACCACTTCATCTGTGGACTCCAACTAGCAGAGGATGCCTGCAGTGATGGGTAACATTTCAACTGATTTCAATTCTGATGAAAGATTTTGTAGGGATTGTCAAAAAAATTCAAGAAATTTGGTTAAACTTAACAGTATAAAAGGGATTTATTTTTCAAGAACCAACACATTTTTTTTTTTTACCATTTAGGATCAAGAAACACTAACTTGAGTGGCAAGCAATATGGCTTTTAGTGTGTAATACATGGCATGTTAGAGCACCAGTTAAGTGAATTTATTTTCAGTGGTTAATTGCTTTCCTATTTCTTGTTTATGCTACCTACTCCCTGCAGTAGGGTTCAGCATGTGTGAATGGGGTGCTCCTCTAGGAGCCTGTCCACAGGGTACCCAAACAACAGAAAGTAAGATGCAGCACACATTTTCCCAGAGCTGAGCTGACAACTCTAATCAGGCTATTAAAACCTGACAAACAATCACTGAAGGTGCTTATTTATTCACTGCTCCCCTGAGACATGCACTAATACCTATTAACCAAAGGAACGAAGAATATAATAAAAATGTTAGAGCACATGCAAATTCTTGGTAAAAATATTATATATGTTACTAATCTGCTTCAAGACATTAAGAGACAGTAGTGTATTTTTTTTCACCTGATATCAGCATAGATCATACATATGCAATGGACAAGCAAATGTACCTAAACCCTCCTTTCAGTATGCACTCATCTTTCAACACATCAGTAGTCCTACTGATGTTATCAAGATTTGTATTTCTGGATAGAAGTCTGAAAAACTTAAATTTTATTCCATATTAATATCTTTTCATTGAAGTCTGTTATTTTTTTTCCCATACATTTCATTTAAAGCATAATTAGGCACTCCAGCTTTACTCTTGTTTATTTTAACTGAAATTTTAGGATCAGTCCAGCTCTTCCTGGAACTTTTTAGTGTCTGTATTTAGAATACACAAGTTAACATCATTTAAAGAAAATATTCTGTGCCAATTGCTTTTAAGTAAGTCTGCTGCTGGTCCCCATGGGAAGTGAAGTGCAAACCTTTCTTTTATGGAGGTTTCATGAGCTGCATGACACTAACATAGATAACTCAGTAAAATTTTGTCCCAGACTTGCCAGTCTATAGCAACAAACAGCTTTGCTATCCTTTTAAACATTTAAATGTTTAAGAAAATGATGCAAAAAATTCATGTGCCACAATCTGTAGAACACCAAACAGATTCAGTAGGTAGTCATATTCCTTGTTAATAGCCAGATTAAAGAACTAAAATATTTATTGTGCTTGGTTTCTCCAGCATCTTTTACTATAAACATTGGAAGATATGTTCATCTTGGCTTATGTAGATTTCTGTCCAAGGAAAATACATGTTTATAAATTATAAATATACAAATCTGCTTAAGGATCTTGTGAGTATGTGTTTATACAGTTGACTATTACTGCTGGGGTAACCAGAATCACTGCATGAAATATTCTGCGTAATACTTTTCCCTTCTGCTTGACATTTCTCCTTATTACTTTATTCTTTAATTGTCCCCATGAGGCCAGATACCCCATCTGCCTGAAGAAATGTGCAAGCATGCAAGGTTTGAACTCCGCTACTTTATTTTTGTAGTTTTATGTGCAGCATGAAGGCCAGGCATCAACAGCAATCTTACTGCTTTTATATGCCAGCAACTAAAAAGAAGAGATTAGGTACTTATCTGAAAGTATAAAGCCTGACATAATGTCTTCCAACAAATGCTACAAAATCTATGTACTAGATCCTATCTTTGTCTTTCATTTAGTACATTTAAACAGATGCCAGTTCCTGACCCCTGGAAAAAAAGAATGACAAATAGCTCCTGGGAGAACAAAATTAATTAATATCAACATGTTAAGGAGGCCAGACTAGACAGGAAAGTCATATACAATCAGGTACTTGAATACAACATATCCAGTCCCATCAGACCATGTAAGTGAGGTAAAGACAATAGGGATCATTTCCCCAAAACAATCCAAATATCCAGAGAGATGCATAAATGCACACAAAAGGAAAAACAGAATGATGAAAAACAGAGACTGAGACAAGGACAAAGTACAAAGGCTAAGGAGCGAGGAAACCCTCACCACTACTGATTTTATCAGATCATCATTGGCTATTGCACACACCTTTTACAGAATGAGCAGAAAAAGGGGCTGCTACAAACATACGGCTTGTACTATATCACACATAGGAGGGGTAACAAAACAATACCCCAGTAGAAAGAATGGCTGGGAAAGGAGGAAATTATTGGATCTTTTCTTTGCTACAATTCAAACTCAAGTCAATCTTAAGATACAAATTCAAGCCACACTCCTCTAGAAAATGTTGGGTTCATTTCATAGAAAAGTTTCACTTGAGAACCAACATGCCCACCAGCAAGATGGAAAAAGTCAGTAACATCTACCATTGAGAAGAAGAATGGCAAGTCCCATCCTCTTGGAAGGAGAAAAGGGGAGAAATAAAGAGGGAGTAGAAAGAGTCAAGAAGTCCAGAGTGATTATGACTTTGCTATTGTCTCTCCTTATCTTGCCTGTGGGCAATGGGGCAATCCACCCTGAGACACTCTCCCTCTCTGCAGCAGGAAGACTGAGGTTTCAGAGCAGCACAATGAAGATCTGTTCTGATCATGGGCTTGGTGTATGTACTTTCTCTCCACACTTGGAAATGGAGTAAAGCACCTTGCTGTTACAAGACTGATGGAGAAATAAAACAAGGCAAAAGTAGCTATGTGTAAACCATTAGATTAATAAGCTGTAAGATACATAAAGAAAGATCTAATCATTGAATATAGAGAAGCTTGACTAACTGGCATTTGTAAATTATAGAATCACTGAATTGTAGATGTTACATGCTCTTGTGTGCAATACTGTGGCAGCCAACAGAGTAGAGATATTTCCTGCTCTTGATCGTGGACTGCAGTAAGACACTAAGCACGCACTTGTCAGTCTATCTTTAAAATCTTCATATCACTGATTTTCTTGTTATTTATATTTATCACTTAGTGAGACAGTACATACTTCACAGAACAGTATGATCAGATTCCAGAGTAGAAATATCTGCAGGACATGGTTTGTCTCTACTTTAATCCAGAATCTGTGAACAGTGAACAAATTCCATATGCTTTCACAGGGATGTGACACCTATTGAGACTGAGTATACTTTTCTCTGAAACTATTTTATTCTAAATACATTTTTTAAGAGTAATCTGCAGAATCACAGAAATTGACAGAAATTGTTTAAATATGATATCTGATGTTAAAAAATCTCCAACAAAATCAATGCAATTTTCTTCAGGGAGAATACAATTTTGATGGAAGACAGACACTGTTGTCTGTCACCTCTCTCGCTCTAAGTGCACCTTCTCTTTGCCCCTCTGACCTCTTTCCTGCAAAGAGAACTGCAGCAGAGTACATATGTTTTGCATCTTATCTTTTTGTTTTTTAAACATCCATTATGTAGTTCTGTGAGTACCTTAAGTTAGACTGATCATTCACATCTCACACAAATTATCACAGGATCATGGAAGGGTTTGGGCTGGAAGAGCTTCATTATCAGTTCTGCACCTGGGAACTAACAGCAAATAAATCACCAGTACACTGCAGCAAGCATCACAACAAAAACTGTGCACACTGGGGCTCAGTGGAAATACCAGCCTTCTGCAACAAGTACTGAGCCTGACCAAATGTCTTAAAAATGTGTGCTCAGAATTGATACTGGTGAACAAGAACTGCTGCCCACAAAGCTCACTTATACCATACTGAGGTGCTGCATGTCTTCCTGCCAGCCTTCCCTTAATGTTATGGGACTGGCTCAGATCCCTGCACACAGCCTTTGCTTAGCTCCCTCTGCCCACACTTCACCTCAGCTGTCAGCTGTTTGACATGATGCTCTCATGCTGAGGGTCAGCTTGCAAACCCACTGAAGGTAGCAAAGGGCTGCTGAGGATCTGGGCTCGACTAATGTGAGCTTCAGGTTATGCATGGCAGGACTACCTCAATTTCCCTGCTCTTCTTTCCCCTTTAGAAAATCCAAGCTAGGAATTAAAAAGCAAGAGCAGCTGCTTGCTCTTCTTCAAGAAGCTACAAAGAGAAAATTTGAAATGTTGCACTTGCATGGGAACAACATGGAGGTCAGAGACAAGTTTATCAGGGAGATGGGACAATATGCCTCCTGTTAACACAATGAAAATTTCCACATATTTTCCTCCTTTTGACAGAGAAGCTGCAGCAATCTCCATTAATAAATTATGAATGAATATAAAAGGACACACACCTCTCCACTGAAAACTTTAACAATTTACCATTGTACAGTCCACCTGGACAGAAGGGAAGGAAAAGCAAAATTTCTGGAGCCAAAGAACTGAACTATGCTGAAAGCAAACAGGCTTGTCTAATAATGCACACCTAATGAAGAAGATATTTCTGAGACATAAGCAACTGGAAAACTATTTCAGATTCAATAAAAAAAATAAATTTCTACCGGTTTGCAACTCTGAGATATCCGCACATAGACAGTACCGCAGACCATTCAAATCACTTTTCTCATTACTGGATCAATTTCTATAACTATCTTCCATTTTATTAAATTGAGTGGTTAGTAAATTACAGTTTTAAATACCAGATATATTATATGAACAACTCATTACTGATTGAGAAACTATAAACTTCAACTCTGTCTGTGTTACAGGTTTTAATGCGTACCAGGAAGTTTTTAAGTTTTAAGTTTTTAAGATTTAAGTTTTTACTTTTATTTCCTCCAAGTACAAATCTATATGCTCCGTAAATTATTCTCCTCCCTACCTTAGTGCTCTCTAGAATTACGGTCAGGTATATGTGAAACCAGCTCCCTGTTTTGAAAACATTAACTTGGGTACCACTGCTATCATTTAATCACACAATTTACATCTTTCAACCTTCACTCTTCTTGAAGTCTTTTGTACGCTGATTGTCTACCAGCATCTCGCTGTGACTAATGTATATGCATTTATAATCTATTTTCCTTTTGGAACATTTTTAACAACAGTGACTGCAAACATATTATGTAGATCTTGAGCTAAGGTTGTCTAGAGTGCTTGCTTAGCACATGAGGGATTTAAACACCATGCATGTGTTATGAAAATATGTAACAGTCAAGGACAAACATGTACAGAGACAACACTTAAAGGATCTAACAGAAATACTTACATTATCAAAAGTGTATGTTCATATTTAACATTAAGTAGAAAAGGAAACACTTTTAGGAGAACTGCAGCATATGCTACCAACTTTACGTCGAGGGACTAAAAAGCAAACTCTTTCTTCATCTTCAATCTATTTCATTCACAATGAAATTCTTTTTCACAAATAATTAATTAGTACAGCGTTACTATTTTGGGAGTCGTAAGTGAAAACTGTTTCCTTTCTGCATGGGCAGACAAGTGTGCTTTTAAGAGAAGGACAGGCTTCTCCCCCTGCTTTTTGGATATTTGTGATTCAGCTCTTAAGGTCACCAGCATATACAGCAGGATCCCAGGCATTTCAGCACTATTTGCTTCAAGAGATCAGTCATGAAGAATTTATATGTATGCTAAAACAGATTTTATGCTGTGTGTGCTGAATCTTCTCCTCACATGCTATCTATTAGGACATTTTTGCCTCCCTCATGCATCTTATAAGCCCACACAGAGGGCTGCAGGAGAGGCATTACCTTCTTGAACATTCTGGTGGAGTCTTCACTTATCTGCATGAATCTCATGATCACATTGTTCAGGTAGATCTCACTCAGTGTTGCATGGTCTTTGCTTTCCCTTCTCACTTGGTTCAGGAGTAAGTACCAGCAATTCACTGGGGACAAGAGGTTCTGGTCTTTCCTGAGGAAGGAAATACACACATGTATAATGTATAAAAATGAAAAGGTTATGTTATTAACTGAAACACCTCACTGACATTTACAGTCGTAACTTGTTACAAAAAAATAGCTATATCTGAACAGTCTATCCATTCTTGGGATAATTCAGGTTAGGCAAGCCTCAGATGACTTTTAAGACACATTCAAGTCCCATGAGGCATGGATACACTGCAAACCACCTGAAAGTAACAAATATCTTGTCACAAAGCTTAGAGATGGGGTACATGTAAATGTTCAAAATCAATAAAGGTCACTCCAGGAAGAGTAACAGTAATTAATTTTTGACATTAGAAATAAACAAGCACTGGAAGTACAACCCAAATCCTTCATGAGCAAAATTGCAGGTTTAGCTGTTTCACTGCATTGGCTTTGTATAACTGATGAAGCAGAAGAAAATGTTTCAAGCATCCATATTCTGTGAGCAATGCTCATAAATTCACAGCATTCATAAATACACTGCTACTGCTAGTCCTAGATGTGTCAATTACAAGACAAAGAGCAGGACTGGACTTTTTCCAGTGATCCAATTCTGAATTCCCATGACAGATTTTTTGCAATGTAGGCCCACTCCCAGCTTTAATGTAGCAAGAAGTGAAATCAAAGATGACTCCTCATTTATTTTACACAAGGCAAAATAAAAATACATGTAGTTCAGCAACTATTTCACAGACAAGAAAAACTTTATAAAATATGTCGTATGGTTTTATTGACATTTTAGTATAAAGTTTGCCTTTCAACTAACTGCTCCAGAAACTTGCTGCTCTTTTTTTTTCCTTTTTTTACAGTGATTCTCCTTTAGTTAAAAGCATAAGGAATAAAGCACATGAGGACAAAGCAGGCAGAAGTGGTGATGAACTGAGGGAGAAACTCCTGCAACTCTTGGCAAACTCTTCTAATAATTAGCTATTCTCATTGTTAGAAATATGGCCTTTAATTGTCTAATTTTAGCTCTGACCCTCAGAATCAAAGCAACAAGGAATGATTAACAGACAAACATATTTTCTTAATCATCAGTGCTTTGCTTTGCTATGAATCAGGAGTTAAGAGAAGTTCCTCCATTTGTTTCAGATAGACATCTTAACAGTGTTACTTCACAGCAAGGGGTTTTATCAGCCAGGTCAGACAACACGAGCACTCCTGAAGGGCCATGCTGATACTACTTGGTCCTCACTGCTTCTGCATGTCCCAGAGCCAATTCCACAGACCTTCCTGGTTAATGTGGGAACAATGGTGGGAACAGCTCAGGGGACCAACAACTAAAGCCACTTTTGCTGTAACCTGTTCTCAAAGCAGCGAACTGCAAGAACAAAGCCAAAGGCAGAACTTAAGTCAAAGCTCCTATGCACTGCTGCCAGTCTGGATTTAACATGTTTAAAAACAAGGAAAGATGTTTGTACACACGAGGAAAAAAGATTTTGCCACAAGCAGAATAAAAGCCAGGGCTCTCTCTGAAGTGGAGACATATGCATAAGTTGGTTACTTCAGAGAATCACTGAGTCACTAATACGAATTTTAAGAACTTTATATTAATGCTCTTTGAACTGTTCGAGCTGTATTTGATTAACCTTTTCTTTGACAGATATATTTGGAAAAGACTTTTGTCCTGAAACAATAGTTCTATCTGTGTATCTCTAGCACAGCTCTGAGTGAACAGTGGGGAAAATTATATTTTAGTTTTACAAACACAAAATATTGTTCTAAATCCCTAAGCATAACAGAGCCAGACAAGACACATGCATTCATTAATCAGCTCAAGTAAGGAAAATAACCACATGAGACTATATCAGCAAGTAAAGCACATGAAGTATTTCAGAAAACATACTGTTCATGTTACAAAACTATGCCATTAAAAGGCTGTTAAATTCTAAACAATGCATAACGTTCACATCATCTTTATTCCCAGGAATCAGAGAGGTGAAGATGCAGGAAAGTTCACATGCAACAACAAATCAAAATAGTTTTATTTCTTAATGTCATTCTTGGCCAAAATTGTCTATTTTGTTGTTGTTGTAATGTTGACTGACCTTCATGCAGATGCCTCAAAATTCTATCAACTCCACTAGAAATGAGCACATAGATTTCCAAGCTTTTGGAGCTCTGCATCTCTTCTAGATACTGGCTGTATTTTTGGTAGTTTAAAATCCATATGGTAGGTTAGGGATAATGTTTGTGCAACTTTCATTTTAAGAAACTGAAACTACTTGCCAGAAGCTGACAGGAGTAACTGCACAGAGCCACATCAACACTCGTATTTAGGCACGTATCTACCTTCAACTGCAATGAGAACTGCTAGGCTGCTAAGCAGGGGTGGAAATTTTAAATAGACCTTTGAACCAGCAACAGGTACAACATGGGGGTGATGGGCAAGCAGGTTTCTCTTACTTGTACTGCTGATGATCCTTTGTACTCCTTGTTTTTGCCATGAATCTCTCTGCCAGTTTTTCCAGGTTTCGGGAATACTCCATCTCTATTTCCGACTTCTTGCGGAAGAAATCCTGCAGATCCTGAAGCAGCTGCACTCTCATTTCAGTCTGCTGCTCCAGGCATTTCTGTTGCTCAACGAGTTGAGCTCGGATCTCTAATGAGAGAAACAAATATCCACTCGGGTCAGTGCAAGCAAATTAATTGTTACCAACCAAAATTACAAACAGTCCAGCGTACTTCATCCTCACAGCTACACCAGCTGGAGCTGGATTTCAGGTCCCGTGGTGGGACACAGCAGTGGCAGCTCTCACTTCTGCCACCACATGCCTAATGCCCAGTATCCTCCCACCTGCTGTCTGTCTCACAAACCACTGTGACAGGGGCTCAGGTGAGTCTCCACCTTCCTCTCCCATCCCTCTTCTGGCCTCTGGCACTAGAATAACATTCTGCTTGGAGTGATCTCCTTGCAGAAGGTGGTGCTGCCCTGAAGAATGGCTGGATAAACAAGCACCCTTTGGACCAGGATCAGCCTGCTGACTGTCAGGTGTTCTCTCATCATGTACACCATGGAAACAGCCTTGTGATAAACCCTGGAGGCAGTATCCATTGTAACTGTGCACAGGTGAGCTCCCATGTCTGACCTGTCTCCGCCAGGGAGGGAACCACTATACTATATATGCATCCAACAATGTTTTACAGCAAATATAGAGGAAAACGTACCTATATTTAGAGACAACTATCTGAAAATTTGCACAAGGTTCCAGAGACTATAGTATATTTTTTAGTACTAAAAAAATAATTTTAGAAGAATCTCAGTTTAGAAGAGAATATATGCTCAGAGTTCTCTTCTAGAGAAATAAGGAAAAGCCTCCAGATATCCTACCACTTTTTGCCATATCTAAAATTACTGTGTAATAGGGTTCTTATTTTAGAGCTTTCTGGGGTTTTTGACTTTTTTTTTACATTTTGGTTGGTAATTCTTTAGCACTTTTATTTCCTGAGTGATAACCAGTTAAACACATTCTGAGAACATTTAGTCTAAAAAGATCCCTCTGGTTCTTCAGAGTTCATTACACTTTTGTCAGCTGTCCAGGCAGAGTGTACTCCAATACTGTGGAGTAAAATGAGAAGTAAACACTTTCTGACAACAATATATGTGTGATTTTTACCCAGTTTAATGCTATAATAAGGATTTATCAATAGCAAAAAATCCAGAAGTGATGTCCATGTAAATGCAAAATTGTTGTGAAAGTTTACTTGATTCTTAATGATGTAACCATGTTGTGGTCAAAAAGATCATGGAAATCTTCAAAGCCCACAGCATAGTTTGAAATAGAAGAGCATTCTAAAAGTCACACTAACATCACATAGAACTGCAAACCACTAAGCAGTAAAAACATCGTAAAAATTATCTGATGCAACCAGGATCGAATGCATCCTTACTGATCTTCAAGCAGTATGAAGGCAGAGATCCACTCTGCTGGGATGCAAATGTGAATACTGAAATAAGGTAGTAGGAGCACAGAAAACTGTTAAACCAATATATTTGCTGCAGAAGGGAGACACTGCAGTATTTTCTTCCAGATCTCCTGTGAGCTACCAGCTGCTGTGTTAATCATTAATGAGACCATCCATTTTTATAGTCTGGGAGGTGAACCAAAAAATGCATGGTTTGGTTTTCACTTCATTTGAAATCAGTTTGTTGGAAAAGAAACCGTGCCTCCAGCTAGGATGAGCCACTGTAATACAACACTGTATCAATGACATTCATGTACACAGAGGAGAAAATCACATCGGAGCTGGAAGGTTAACAACAGAAACAGATGCTCAAGACCAGTTTTCTAGGTGTCTACTACTGTTAATATTCCAGTCATAGAAAATTCCTGTGTATGGGGAACCAGCTGTACAGATCCACTGGTCAGAAGCAGCAATTTTGTGCCTAAACTGGAGTTTTCACTAAATCCAGATCCATGTATATGGTCACTATACTTTGGCCATCTCCCTTTCCCACTCAGAATTTTCTAGCAGTTACTTTGAAAGCAGCATTTTGTACAGAGCAACTGTGTTCTGATTATTTTGTAGGTCAGTGTACCTTGCTGCTATAATTCTTCTTTTTTAGGCAAGCTTTTACCATAGCAACAGGAATGAGAAAGATTTTAGAAACAGGAATATATGAATAGAAATACAAGAAACAATGAACAGGGGACAACAGATAAAATATGAGAAACTGCCTAAGCTTTTTGATGCTGTCTGGATTTCCAGTGGACTATAGTGGCTTCCTTCAAACTTGTATTTTAGAAAACAAAATTGAAGCATAATCTATGAAAGCTGATGAACATGTACAAGCTCTGAGTAAGGTTGGTAGAAGTAGGGGCTCAGGGGGCTGCAGCTTTATGAAGGAAGATTTCTAATTTCTGGTTATTTGAATTTCAGCAAAGAGAAAGAACACATTGACACCAAAAGGCCAAGACTGTGGCCTTCTGCTGGAGGAGAAAACTGGGAGATGTATATCCCACTCATGCCAGCTCACCAGTCAGCCCAGAAGCGACTTCAATAGCAGTTCTCCTTCCAGTCTTTCATGTCATTCTGTTCCTCCATTTTAAATTTTTTCTTTTACTAATAAGATCTGTAATGCCATACTGGCAGGCTGAGGAGATGGCAATGAATAAAAAAAAATCAGATCTGAAAATGTTGTGATGTCCATTTTCTGATGAGAGCAGTGGATTAAAAAAAAAAACAAAAACAACCAACCAACCAAACAACAATAAACCCCCAGAACAAGTACTGGCAAAACAAGCAGGCAGCCTGAGTGTCTGTGTGCGACAAAATCACAACTGTCCAGGTACTATTAACTATAACAGACTACCCATTACCTACTGCTACAGAAAAATGCACCAAGGCAATGCTATTTTCTTTAACCAGTTTACACGTGTGATTTCCCTAGGGCTAGAAAGAGTGGCATCGAAAATTGCTGCACTGTATTCAAATAAATAAAATCAGTATAGTTCAAACTCAATAGATACAGAGAAAGGTGCCTGTCTTTACTCTTATTTTGCTGGCACATTTAAATTCGAAGTTGAATTGGTACAAGTTGTAATGGGCAATGACATTGTCCTATTCTGCTCTGCTGAGTGGCTGATGTCAAATTGCCAGGCTATTTTGTGCCAGGAAAAGACCTGTTTAAACCCTGGATGAGTTAACACCTTCTCCTTCTTTCTCTTGGCAGCTTTGAGTCAATGCTCATTGGTTTTCTGGCCAGGGGCAGGCTCAAAAGGAATCCATTTATACTGCATCCATTTATACTGCAGCTTGAACAGACTGTGATCACATCAACTGGAAAAAAAAATTAAATCCACCCTACACTTTGTCCAAGATTTGCACACACACTCAAAGTGAGGAAACAGTTAATGTGACTGCAATTAAATCAATAAACTGAACAGAGGTTTATTTCTAGAGTTTTATGCTAAAATTTAATTTGGTTATGCCCTCACAGACACCCTCCGCTGCAATTACTGCATTAAGTATAAAATTTGATTTTGTTTATGCCAGTTTTGAAAATATAACTCTAACCTTTCAACAAATCTTTATTTCCTTGACAAGTGGTTAAGTCTGTGCACCATGGAAAGTAAAAAGAGACAAGATTATAGTTGCTTTGAAAGTTAAGTCAGAGCAGATAAAGCCAAACTACTGGTATCACCCAAATCATAATCAGAAATAACTCATCAAGGACACTTCTTTGCACACAGTACAGCATTACAAATAGTGACTTGCACAGCACTGCTGAAATACCCTGCACTACCCTGAAGAACAGGAATGGAACCAGTGACAGGCCAGTGTCCCCCCAAAGGAACCTGTGAAGACACACTACAATGTGACACAATCATAATGCTGGCTACACACCGGCTTGGAACAAAGTTCTTCACCTTCGCTTCCACACACAAAAGCACCATCAAATATCCCCAAAAAGTCAAAGGAAACTCCCTCCTGACCTCAGTAGCTCACAACTTGTAAACACAGGATATTAACCAAATTAACCCATGGACAGACCAGCACTGCTGCCCTGCTACAGAACTCCCCGTTGCAATGCACACCCTCCTCCCTGCCTTGCAGTACTGCAGTGCTGCAGCAATGCTGCACTAGGTTATGCCTAACCTTTCAGACTCTGGAGACCTTTCAGACCATCACACACTCTCTTACTAACTCTCGACAAAAGCAACCCTAAAGAATGCTTCATGGTGCTACCGACACACCTGTCTCAAGATGCTTCCTGCCTGAGCCAGCCCAAGAGCTGTTGCAGCCTGCCACTCTTAGCTGCCACTCTCAGCTCCCATTTAACTTTTGTGCTTGCAGAGCAGCCCTGACAAGGGCTTTGGTATTTTGCTGAAAGCTCTAAAAAATGCCACAGAGCAGGACATGTCTCCCCAGACACCCCCCTTGGCTGCACTGCAAGCCTCCCACCTGCTGCCCCACCCTGCCTGGCAAGGAGCTATATTTAAGTCATGATTACAATTCACAAACTATGCAGACATATTAATCCAGTGGTATTACTGGATAATCATACCAACAGCCTTGGGGCCTCACCCTTCAAAAGATCACAAAAACAAGTAACTCAACAGAACTCTTTGAGAGTACACAGGCTCTCACAAGACATAGTTATGTTTGCAGGTTTTATCTCTTGGGTAACCAGACAAAGCCATATCACCTCCTATTTTTCTCCAAATGTCTCCAACACAAAAAGAAAAATAATTAATTACTTTTATATGTCTCAAAAATGCCTCATCAAATGCACTAAAACCAATACATGGTATCTTAGACTTTGCATTTCTAAACCATTACACTTAGTAATTTTTGTCCCCTCAGTGAGCTATCAACACACATATCCTTCATTGTCATGCCAATGATATCCAGATCATATTTCACAGGAGAAGATTCAGACCTTAAATTCAGCCTAGACATCATCTGGCAACCAACATGCATTTGTAATTAAGCAGCTATTGCACCATTAATCATCTTGCAGTTCCTCCTTGAAGACACTTGAGTCCTATATGCCTCTCATTGTGCCCTAGTTATTTAGCATGAAGAATTGTTCAAGTCTACCTCTGCTGCCAGAAGCTGGGGTGCTGCATGAGGGGACAGATCATTTCAGTTTCATTCAAGCCTCTGTCTATGTAACGACTTGGTTTTGGCTTCTTTGTCAAGATGAGCAGAGCTTTGGTCCAGCTGCATGCAGCTGGCCAACATGTGCAGTTTAGGTTTTGTTTGAGGAAAGTGCTTATCTCCAGCCCACTGAAGATGCTGCCAGCAGAGAAATCGCAGCAGGAATCACTGAGAGGGGCCTGGGGGTGTCCCTGGGCACATCTAGTACTCCTTAATGCCATGTCCCATCAGTGCTCCCACAATTCCCAGGGACATTATTGTTCCTCTCAAAGGCAAGAAGATAAAGATGGTGAGAGGTATCACGTCTATGGTGGGTGCTCAGACCCAGCTGCCAATGCTTGTGTCTGAGACACACAGTCTAAAGATCCTAGTGCTGTAAAGTTTTTATTTCTCAGAGACTTGGCTAGAAAGCTATTTGAGTATTTCTGTGACAAATGGCGAGGGAAGCTCTGCGGTCAGCAGGGAGTCTGGCTCACACTCTCTCCCAAGTCCTTGTTGCCATTTTCTTTGACCACAAGCAGGAAAATCCACTTCAAAAGCCAGGAAATTCCACCAGACTAACAGCTAATGAGAGATGCTGGAGTAAAGATCTCAGAGGCTGATGCAGAAATGCCTTTAAATAGATCACGAGCCTTAACCTTCTATGACAGACTAGGGGAGATCACTTCCCTGTGTTCAGCACGTAAGAAGTGTGGCTGCAGAGACAGTGATGCCCTTGAGTTTCCATAGGCAGGGCTTCTGTGGAGTTTGTTCTACCCTGACTCCCCTCAATTTCACTTAGTACATTGAGCATACAGCTTTATATATGTTGCCACTTGAAGTGTGACCTCTGCCATGCACACCCCAGCATTAAACTCATGTTTGACTTCGTGCTGTTTTCCAGAGAATTCATTTCAGATTTTTGTTTGTTTGGGGGTTTTGGGGGATGTGGTTGAGGCTGCCTGTGACAGATCACAGTCTTCAAGCTGTAACATAGAATTGGATGGGGAGAGAGAATCACTTCTGGTATCTGAAGGGCTGTACAAAGAGTCAGCAATATGAAGCCCCTGTTGACACCTGTCATACGTCTTTAAAAACTGTAAACTACATTCATTCAAGCACTTTGGCATCCTTAAAGATAAAAACCAATCCTTGTGCAGCCACTTGGAGGAAAGCTGGTATAGAAGCTGTTTGCAGGATGCAGACAAATTTTTATGGGTCACTTCACTTGTCCTGCTCCAACAAAGGGAGCACAGAAACAATGCATCCTCTCCTTGAAGCCGCAAATTTCATTTCTATACATTCAAGTAAACACACTTGTGTCTCCTGCAGTCACAGACTGGGCAACAACATGTGCCTATGAAGAATCCTGTAACTGGGGGATCTCAGTGGACATGATTCAAAAAGGGCAGCTGTACTAGGGCACCTTCCAGATCCTTTTGAAATGAGAAGACATGTCTGGAAGAGCCAAGAAAATCTCTAGATGTAGAAGAAGAAGCTTTTCTTCTTGTTGTTCTTGGACTAACGCCCTCCTGCCATTCACAGCCACAGCTGCTGGTCACTTGGCTGCCTACAGTCTGGGTCTAAATGGAGGGCAGTATGCCAGCTCATGACTTGGCAGGACACTTTTGCCACAATGCTGCTGCCAAGCGACCATGAATTTAAGCAGGCAGTCTGCCTGCACCACATTTTGAGTGCCACTGCTTTTGTGGCAACTGCTCCGTTGCACGCATAAGTAAGTGCTGGCATTATGTCCTACCAAACCTTGAGCCTGGAATACTCTGTCCTTATATGTCACAGGAGCTGGGACTGAGGACAAAAAATTCTGTCCCTCAGAGGAGAGGGAACTTTATTCTGCCCAACAGTAAAAGCTCAGCTCATCTCAAAACACTGCAAACCAGAAGAGTAGAGAGCAAAGGGCAAGATACCTCCTCTGCACCAACAGTCTGATTCAAGGTCTTTCACCAGAGTGACCAGCCCTTAACTCCTGCAGTGGGAGCAGATACTCTCCCAAAATTCAATCGCCCCACCTCTAGATGAGCAAATCCGTTCTGCAAAGAAAGACAGTGAGAGAGAGAGAGAGAGGAAAAAAGAGTCCATGCAACTGTCTGCCAAGCAGACAGGTGATCATAAAGTAGGTGTCTAAAAACCCATTTAGAGCATCTAAACTGTCAAGATCTATGGGAAAACTTATTCTGAAGTTTCTCAAGGGCTTTGACCATCCTTTTTTTTATGCTTGTTAAAGATACCATGAGCCTTTCCTTGCAGTCTTAAATTTTGGGCACATGAGAAAATTAAAAAGAAATCAATATGCCCAAATCTTTATTATCTTCTCATCAATGACGTACCTGCCAACAGAACAAAAAAGCTACTCATGGGTCTCCTCAGAAACATTCTTTGCACAATGTCAGGGAGGCCTGATTAGCATTAGCACTCCATGAGACAAAAATTCCACACAAAATAGGGGGTCCAGTAAGAAAGAAAACCCAGTTTGTCACAATCCGAGCAGTAATGAAAACGTAATACTCTTCATGAGCTTTCTTACTTGTAAACTGGGTGAAATTAGGTTGAATTCCTGCTTCAGCTATTTCAAGGCTGAGGATTGAGCTGCCTCTGAATAGTGCAGCAGTATCCACTCTGCAACAGACACTGCATCACTTGTCCACCAACACTACAATGAAATTACTCCAGTCTTAGTATGGGCACACCTCCTTTACCTCCAGAGAAGCATAAAGCTCTTGACTGTATATGTGTATATGTAGATGTGAGTAACAGATTGCATCTAGACCAGCACCATTTCATTTTGTTAAGTTCTACTTATTTGTCACAATAAAACCCTTCAATCTTCTTAATATCTCGGATGGAGAGCTGGCAAGTGAAAACATCTGAAGGCTTCTTCTAGAAATGAGATATTGAGAGATGTGCTTTTTCTTGACAAAAAAATTAATTTATCTGAACTTCTATCAGGTGACAGCGCTATTAAGATCAGAGTTATGCTAGCAGAAGTGCAGGCCAGGAACTCCTGAGCAGCAGGATAAGCAAGAAAGCATGAAATCTGCACATCAATCAGATGTGGCATCTCACTGGTAACTATCACTGTGATAAGACTTAGAAGTTAATAACTAGAGAAAATTCCTTCCCTACATCCGGTGAAAATGACTCTCCAAGCATGGGACATCTTCGGGAGGTCAATAAAACATTTTTAGGATGACACACACCCTGCTGCTGCATGTCATAAATAAGAACATGCTTCTGACCCAGCCATGACTTTCAGTGACAGTTCTTTTAAGTCCTAAGGTGAAGAAACAGTGCAGTTAAGCACAAAAAAGAAACAGTAATCTGTGCTGCGTGCCAGCATTTTACCCACATCACTTTTCAGTCCAACCTAACATGCAGAAAAATATTTTCACTATTGCTCATTTAGCTTTGATACATTTAACTCCAACCCCCCAACCTAATACATTGAGCACCTTTGTGTTTTCCTTCTAAAATAAATATGTACTTTTTTTTCTGCAACAGATCCATGATGCTCCTCTTCTTCAGTGAGACAAACAGCTGTGCCACTGAGATGCCTCCAACACCAGTTTTAAAACTTCATGTACATATCCCATGCTAATTACGTACCTGACTACATCCCTGTAGTTACTTAAGGCCCTCTGTACCTCAGCCAACCAAGTGGGGCAAAGAAACTGTCTTGAGCAACATGCCAGAGCTACAGAGTCTGCTTTGGATGCTGGCACACCTGTGGGCAGAGCATTAGCCCCTGCCCACGAGCACCGTGCTCGCCAGCAGCACAGAGCAGGGACAGCCCTGCACTGGAGAGGCAGCACTGGGGGATCAGAGCTCCTCACTCACCCACCCAGTGCTGAGTGAGGGATGGCATCTACTACCCAGCCAATCTTTGGATGAAATTCTATCAGCCTGCTTCGTGCTTCTTGGACAGATCTGAAGTACAAGTGCAAGTCTGGCTCAGGAGTATGTCTGTCAGACCAGATGGACCTTGATCTGCATAATTTTTTAGTAGAGACTTGGCCTAAGTCTGCAAAACCAAAACCCTGGTGAAGGATTACTGGCCTTCTGAGCATGACTATGATATTATCCAAAAGTAAATTTCAGTGTCTTGTCTCATTTTCTCGTAGCAAATACCAAATCTGACTCAGCAGAGGATTTAAGAAACAGGACACCATGTTTTGGGGAAAAAAAAAGTTCTGCATGACAAACTCTGAACAGAAAATTCTTATTTTTACTAATTAAACAAAAGAATCATGATGGAATTACTTATTCTGTCTGTGGGAGTACTAATAAATATAAAATAGATAATCAGATAATCACCATGTTGGTTGATTACAACTATTATATGAGCAGTAGTAACAGACAGGTATTTTTATATGTCACCTAACAAGATTAGATAAATTCTGCCATGCTTCAAATACATTTGTCTATGTACTGCTCTGATTTGGTAGAAGGTGTAATGCCTAAGTGAGAAAATAAAATGCCTACCTCAAAGGATGGTTTTGAACCCAATTACTCAGAGCCTCTAATTCCACTAACAGCACCTGGGAAAAAACAAATCCTTCACTGTCAGAGAGCATATTCTTTCTGCTACAGAGAAGTATAAATTGCATTGTGCACCACATTTAATTAAATTTATCTTCAGTTGTTACAGTAGCAGGAGAAGAACGTGTTCCTCCCCCTCCCCCCCCCCCAGGTTCCTGCTAATGGGAATAGAAAAAAATATCCTGCAAGACTGTAGGTAACTGTTGTTTACTCACTCAACAGTAAAATGAGGAATAGTATCTGCTAGTAAATGAACTCTGGGGTAAAATAATTTGCATATTTCCAGGTCTCCTGGAAACAGTCTTCAATCTGTCAGAAGGTAACAAAAAAAAAAGAGGAAAAATATCACTCCCATTTTTAAATGAGAGGAAATAACAGAATGAACAAAAAGCTGATGATTTGTAGAACCCAGTATATGCATTAATTTACTGTTTTGTGTATTCTGCAAATGTTTCTCTCCAACAGATATATGGGTGATTAGGGTTTCCAGCAGGGCTTTGATGACTGCTGAATGGAAGCAAAGACACCAAAAACAGGTGTAGGAAACATATGTGCCACTTAGGGCACCTTCACTGAATGGCCAAGGGATTAATGCTTCACGTGCTTAGTTCAGAATTCCTTTATAAAAAAAGGCTATAAAACCCCTATTATTGCCTATGTTCTTAGCCTATCTCCATTTGTAAATAGACATTCTGGAAGCAAAAGCTGCACTAGAGTGAGTAATGGAGAAGAACTGCAATGCTCAGGGCAGTAGCTGTAGCTCCTAGGCCCTTTTTCCCTGGCTAAACTGAAATTGAATCTTGATGTTTTGCAAGCATAAAGTTCCAGCTCTGAGAAGCACATCAGCAGCCATAGCAGCTGGATGGCAAAGTGGTAACCTGTAAAAATAGTTATTATTTATTCTGGGAAAAAACATTGTTTGGCAATTCATAGAAGGCCATGCAGAACTTAGTGAAGAAATAAAAGATGTGACATCTACAATGGAGATGGAATTGCCACCCTGTAAGAAGATCATCATCTAACCATAAGTAAAATACTAAGGGGAAAATTTTTGGAAATAATAAATGCAGTAAACACAGATACCAACTGGGGAAAAAAAGCAAGGGTAGTTGGAAGGACAAACCAGACATGCCAGCACGCAACATGTGTCTCACAGGCTTCTGACAAGTTGCCAAAGGAGGCTTTATCATGGGTTAAGTTTCCCTAATCAGAAATACTCTGAATAGTCTTGATACTTGTTTTACAACGGTGCTAGATTTCCAAATGTTTACTTTACGGCCTTTTATTTTTTTAAACCAAAGATGAGTTTGAGTCAGTCAGGAACACTGGGAAAAGAGTTGAAACAGAAGAATAAAGTAAAGACCAAGAAGTCATAAAGTGTGGCAGTGCACACCTACTCAGGCCAGATGAAACCAGGATTGCAATGGCCAAACTGCTGACAAGAATCTGTCCCCTTTGCCTGAAAATGGCTGTTGTGACCAAAGGGCTGGAGAGCATCTCCTGGAAAAGGAAGGGGGGAGCATCTCCTGGAAAGAGAAGGGGGAGCAGAGATGCCACTGTGTCTTAGGCAAGCAAATTCCTATTTCCACATAAGTTACTGAAGTTCTCATTGGAAATATTTAGAGAACAAAGACAGGTAGAGAGATAAGGAGAAACCAGGTCAGTTCCTGGAAAAGAAAACTACGGTGGCAAGACACTGGAGTTACTTAAGCTTATCAACAGATAGTGGATAACTGAGACCCAGCTGACCTTCAGTTTCAAGTTACCCGCAATCCTTTACCTCAAATTACCTGCAGTAGTTTGCCTCAAATTATTCTATTCCTGTTCCATTTAAAATCTATTAACAAACTTTAAAAAGCACAAAATACAGATAAACCACCTGAAAAGCATTTATTTTTTCCAGTTTCTGCAAAACATGCATTTTCACTGCAACTTCCTTTATGCAACTAATCTGTCGAAGTTCAGCAACAGTGCTTACTGAAGCATCAGTCCTGTCCTCTCTGCCTGGATAGACATTTTCATCTTAGTGCTAATCTACTGCTTTGTCTCTTTGGTGATAATCTGTCACAACCCTGACATGTAAAAATCACAAAGAGAAGACTACCTTTGCATGAAATTCAAGTCGTCCCAGTTGACTCAGTCTAAAACTGTAGATTACTCATGTCCAAGCTGGATATTATCTAAAAGACCTCGTCTGCGGCTTCTCTATACAACAACGATCATTTCACAACTAGCTGCACCTTCCTCAGGACAGCCATGCATAACCCAGCTCCTGTGTCCAACGCCCACACACCTGCTCAGGGCTGAACACAGTGCCAAGCTCAGAGGAGACTGCAGGTGACACACATCAAACACTAATGGTGAAACCACGGCAGTCTGTGGGTGACTGCCCACTCCACAGCTGCCATGACCCGTTTGTGGGCATGTCCAGAAATACTGCTCAGAAAGGTACAAGACTATTACTATAAATTTCATTCCACCTTCGCACAGGGCTGCAAACCATATGATCCTGGTGCTCTACGCTGTATTTCTCAACACACCCTTACTACGAACAGCAAGGTCCAAATGACAGGAGTCCAAAGTCAAGATACAAATTCTAAACAAGCATGTCATCAAAATTTGGAGATGAGTTTCTACTTGTTTACACACACTTTCAGCTTATGAAGAACAAGAGTAAGATAGTCAACAATAATAAGATAGCAGCTGTGAAAGGGGTTTGAGCAACATTTACTTTTGTCTACTTTGAAGGAAAAAAACCAGAAGTCTTTACCTAGAATGGAAAGTAAAGGCAGTAAGCGCTCAGCATTTAAGCATTCTGCAAGTTAAGCCTTTCTGATGCACTGTTCCAGGTAATGGTTCTTCCCCTGTCTGCAAAATCCAGTTTCATTGCAAATTAGCATTAGCTTTAACCAATGAGGTCAGAATTTGAGAAAATAAAGAACTTCAGGCATGAAGAAAGGCTTGTCAGAAGATTCAACAGAACTGTAACACCCAGATGAATCCAGCTAGACTCAGCATGAACCCCCTCTTCCAACTTCGAAACAAAATTAATTTGCTTGGAGAGCAAACAATCCTGCCTAAAACTGTGTCAATCATAGAAATTGTTTGCAAATATAGAAATCTACCAAGGAGTTACAACTAGACTCACTTTTCTCCCCTAGAGCTCTACTTACAAAATTGCTTTAGAGACAGGAATAGACAGAAGCCTCCGCTGGTCTGGAAGACCACTGCACATGGGACCCAGCCAGGCTGCTGAGCTCAGCCTCCTTCTCCCAAGGAGCCAAGCAAGCTTTGCCTACTTTCCACAGAGATAGTCCTCTAGCCACATAGCTTTATGGCCCTCTCTAAGGAAAGACTCAGATCAGAAAAGACAACAGCCCGTATAAAAAAAGCTGTTTGTAAGCCAGCTTCCTAGGAAAAAGCTTTTCAGCAGACCTACAAGCAGTTCATACTCAAGCCAAACAAGCTGCCTGAGCTCCTCAGAGAGGGCAGAAAAGCCACCCAGAATTAGTATAGTCTCTGACAGAAGCAACGTGAAGACCTATCTCATGCCCTTTGAGTGAGAAGCACATCTGCACATTTTAACTCTGCTGAATAATTAGTTGTTTCTTGAATCATCACTAAGGTTAGACATAAAAAGGGCATTTCAATAGAAATGCACCAGAGTTCCATTTCAAGGTAGGACACTTAGAACTTTCAAAAATGATCCTTCCTCTCAAAGCACCTCCTCATTGCCATCCTGTATCAAGGGTGTCATGCAGCTTGACCTGCCTCCGTCCCTCTCCGTCCCCATAGGTGTTCTGCTGGGAACACCAAGCTGGAGAGCCTGCCTCCCCTGAGCACTTCATGCAGGAAGTACCATTGCCAGTGCTGCAGATCCACCCACATTATGCAGGAAAAGGAAAGACACTTTCAAAGCATATCATTACCCACAAGGGTGCAAGCACTGTGAAGGCAGAGGTGATTTAAAATAAAAAAAATCAAAACAAATCAGGAAAGCCTTTGAGCACTCTGATTTAACAAAGGAGAACAAACATATTCCAATTCTAAAACACCTAATAATTTTAATTAAAAACTTCCCTCCTCTGCAAAGTTTCAGTCTTTTAATTTATAAAAAGCTTGTAATTAAGACATAAATGAAAGCTCCAAACCTTGCAATTTCCTGCACTAAGGAAATTCTGATTTTTTTTTTTAATATGCCATTAGTCAGTTTGATTTAGACAGAAATTTTATCATTTAAATCTCCAAGTAAAAAGATCTAAACAACTGCTGCCAATGGAAATTTAAGGCAAGAAATAAAAGCTTTCAGTGACGTAACAATAGTAGATCCAGGAGAATAAGCAGCCTGGCAGAGACTGCATCTGGCAGGGGAATACTTGACAAGATTCTCTGAGTGCCAGACTTTTTCCAATTTGCACCTTCAGACCTATGCATTGGTTCACTGAGATGCAGTAAGACAAAGTGCTGTCCTTGTTCCTTGTGTTGCCATACAGTGCATACTCAGCGCAGTGACATGTCTCAAGACACTGGCTCTTATTAGAAACCTGCACTCATTAGCTGTGCAAGAGAACACAGTCTGGCCAGTCACTGCTCCTATAATGCCAAATACATCTGCCTCTGATCTAGGCTGGATTCACCACCACCTGCATCCTTCCTATGGATTCCTCTATGTATGGGTGACTTCAGGATGATGTCCCCATGCAAATGAATCCAAAATTATCTCGGTAACAGTTTCAGGTCTCCTTTAGAAAATGGGTTTTTGGATGCCTTCACGGTATTCCCACTGCCCTATATGGACATTCTGATAAATGCTGCCGTAGCTCAAGAATTTCTGCTGATGTTCTCTGAATGCAGGGAGGGAGGGATAGCAAGAACCTTAATTGTTTGGGGGTAAAACAAAATACTCCCAGTAGCTTTTTATACAGGCACCAGACAACCCACTGGTTTGAGGATGCTCCTCTCTATTTACCAGGATGTTTTACTTTGCAGGCATATGCTCCCTCTGTATTCCCCATATGTTTTTGGGGTTTTTAAAAAAAAAATTTGGAGGAGCAGAATAATTTGCTCCATTGCAGGCAGCTTACATGGCAAACATTTGGATGAGCATCAGAGGACAGAAGAATCTGCTTTGATGAATAAATGAGATTTTGAACTGAAAGACTGAAAAAGACTTTTGTACACAGAACAAGATTTTGTGACATTAATGACATTCCTTATTAAAGACTGTAGACAAACATCATAATACAGGTGTGCTACTTCAGAAGAAATATAAAACGTAAAGGCCAGATCAGCTAAGAAAACTGTACCTTTTCTGCATAAAAATACAGAATATTGCATGATCTTCAATACAAGACATCCATTGTTAAGGTCTGGTCTAGAAAGCCATTTACAGCTCCCAACAGCAGAAGTATTGATCAAATGAATGGATGCGCAGTCATGCTCATTCTTGTGCAGCACGGAATGGTGACTTTTCTATCAAACATGTCCATCGAAATCTCAAACCTCTGTTTGACAAAAGCTGCACACAGAGGAACAATGTGGGTTTTGTGTGGTATTAAGTGTCCAATGCCATAACTAATGCAGGAAAGACAGGAGCTGGCTGGGTAAGGATGAAGACAGTACAAACATAACACCTGGCTATTCTCAGTTTTTGCTAGATTCTTGTGTGACTTGAGATGATGTTTTACCTTGTTCTGTAACAGAGTGCAATAAGGCCCTGTACCTTATTCACTCAAAATTATTTTGTACCATAATCTTTTTAAACTTCCTTAGAAGAGAAAAAGAGCAAAGAAGTGGGTTGCTTGGTGTCTTTTAGTAAGTGATATTCCAGTAAGAAGTTTGATTGTTACAGAAAACTTAAAGTACTTTTTTAAGAAAGTACTTTTAAATGAAAGAGTATTATCTCAATATGAAACTGTCTAAGAGTGGTTGCTGTGAATAAAAGTAGAACCTTCCAGTTTGACAGGACTGTATTTGGCCATGGTTTCTCTATCATGGGCCACTTCTCACTGCCTAAAATCCAGCTGACCTCAGACTGGGAAGCAAACCCAAGCTCTGACATTCAGACAAAGCAATGAAGGGGAAGGATGAGTGCACCTTCGTGTTCTGGAAGCAAGACCTATGTGGTTCTTTGAGGAAAAAGGAAATTCAGCAGAACAAAAGCCCAACAGACATCCTATATACTCCAGCCACTATTAAGTTAGAATTATTATTCAAATTATAGCAAATTTGGTGTTATGAGAGAGCAGAAACCTTATTGCCTGTCTCTGCACTTGCTGTTAAACAGTCTCCATCTGACTGCCCTTTGCACACTGCAGAGGTGCAACTTAAGCTGGCCTAAGCTGGATCCAGAGCAGTGCATCTGTGCTAACATGTGTTATGTGCGTTTAGGGTGTTGATCTCACTAAAAATTAACAAGGTAAAAAAGATTATCCCTCATATCAGCTCTCACTGCAACTACACCGCTGCCACTCAAGAGTAGGAAAGCAATGTATGATGGAGCCTAAGAAGGCTACTTGCAAACCAGAATAGTCATGGGACCTGAACTGCAGAAGGACTGAAGCTTTGGCTGATCTCTCTTAGCTGATTAACTGTGGGCTGTTAAGGAAATATGGGCCCACCTTCCCTCCTCTCCCTGGTTGCTCATCCCCTCCTCAGATAAGATACATGAGGCTGCATGCTGCATGAGCTGTCAGACCAAGGCCTGAATCCAACCAGGAAAAAAAAAATCAAGTGAGGGAATTGCAGGTAAGGATTGTTTTTCATCCACGCAGGTTCCCTTGTAATAGGGTTACATTATCATTCTGGCCTAAGAGAGTTCATCTTTCACCCTGCTTCTCTTTTAGCCACTGATTCAGAGCAGCAGCCAAGTGCCCTGCACTCTGATCTGCTCTCTGGGAGATCTGCTACTCTCTCTATTGCTGACAGAGGGAAACCAGAGAAACCACTCTCTTGCCAAAAGGGTGTGATGACTCCAAACCATTTGTTTCCATATAAACCATTTTTCACATTGGAACACAGCTCTCTAGCACCTCACACAAGAACCAGCAGCCCCCCGTATCAGGAATCAGGGAGAGGCAGAAACAACAACTGCCCTCAGGCACAGTGGTGTATGAATGAAAATTCACCTAAGTTAGTCAGATATGTGGTCGCACATGAAAGGAAAAATAGAGTAAGAAAAGTCCTGTTTGCCCTGCATGATACACTGTCATCTGATTATGTGCTGAGCCATTTCTCACAGTGCCAGGCACAGGAACTGTCTTATCTGTCAGCTGTGCATTAGACACCCTGGTGAAATACTTGCAAGGATACATTTCCCAAGAAGTGACACTCTGATGCCTTGGCAAGAGTAATGGCACTAATGCCAAGGGTTTGCTGTCTTTCAGTCCAAATCCTACAGCACAGGCACAATTGCTATTACTGTCAGCCATAAAATACAGTGGATATTGTCAAGTACTTGAGCAAAAATGCATGTGTAAAGCATTAACAAGAAGGATGATACGGCTTCCTGCTTGATAAATGACTCTCTTGCCTAAAGCCTACAATATTAACAACCACACATTTCACTGTATTTCCTGTGGAAGAATTTCCTTTTGGTTTTGTGGATCAGACCACCATTTAACACATCCACCTCACTATTGGATTTGCAGTAGTATAGAGCAGCAATCCACAGGATTCTATGCCTCTGGAAGGCAAGCACCCATGTTAAATAACTAAGATACAGGAGCATCCAGTACAGGAACCCAATATTCCTCATGCAGCCAGCCACAAAATAGATTCTCCTCCAGGGAACTCAGAGCAACTACAATTCCCAGAGTGAATACCTTGTCCACCATCTTTGTGCAGGTTGCCAGTCCTGAGGGTCCTGGGACACTTGTGATAAGGGACAGATCAGCCAGTGCTGAGAGGACATGGGAATGTGAAGCAATTGAATAATGGAGAAAGCTGGGGAGGAAACTGTCTGTCATATAATTGCTTCTTCATGTGTGCATTAAGCCCGAGGCATGGAAGTGTCAGGATGTTATTTAGTGTGAGGAAAAGGAAATACCTTTTCCTGTAGGTCTGGTTATTTTTACTGGAGAGAGAGAAAAGACTCCCATGACATGAGCTGGCTCTCTGAAACAGCCCATGGAAGTAGCACATTGATCCATGGCTTTGCTCGGGGCTTCTCCCTCGAGTGAAAGGTTGGATACAACATTAGCCCATGCATCAATGCATGCAATGGATGGATTTGTCAAGCAGGAGCTTGGCCAGGTCACCAGTTGGTTACTACAGATATGCCAGACAAAGCAACATACTGCTGGTTTCTGAAGAAGTAGAAACATGGCTCCTTGCTGTGCACCAAATCAGACTGACTTGAGGCAACCTCTCCAGTACCAGTGGGTTATCTTTTTTGACTGCTACACTTCCCTTATTGCTACTGGTCTTTCCAACTTGTTCAACTTGTTTTTTATTCTGTTAGGGATAGAATGCAGTATATTTGATGTTCTAAGGCAACTGCTTAAGAGCTGCACAGCAGATGATAGCCAGCACTTACTATGGATTAGAGGCACTTAGCTGATGTTAGAATGCCAAGTGCAGATGTTGGAATGCTAACACAAAACAAGTTATGAATGCCTACAAACACTAGTCAGGAAAGAGTGTAATTCTGGCAATTAAATAAGGAATAAAACGAAATATTCCCTTTGTTCAAAGGGACTTAAAACTATAAAACAAATACATATCAGAAAGGAAATGCTGTGGCAAAGAAAGCATTCATAAGGACAAAACAAGGAGTTGTCTCAGGAGAAAGGAATTATAATTATTATGTCACATCAAATGCAACAGATAACTTACTTCCACAAACAAATGCATTTGAAGGGATTCTACAAGGAACTGAATCCTGTGTTAATGCTTTCCAGGTGTAAGATGATAGCTAGAAAACCACAGTAATGACAAGCCCATAACTATGGCAGAATGAGAAGCTCTAATGGGGTGATAATCTTCCCAGAATTGCCTCTCCACAGAGCTCAGTTGACCTAGCTTGATTTCCCCTATCATTTTCAATCTTAAAGAAACACCACCAACTTTGACTCAGTCAATCTCCAAGCCATCAGAGGGAGTCATCCTGTGACTTGAACTTCATGGTTTTTGGAGGTGTGTATTGACAAGTATGACAAAATAAAGATGAAAAACTCCAGGGGAATCAATGCTGTAAATGAAAAGAGAAAACTAACTAGGAGTGAAATGCACAGGGATCAAAAGCCAAGAAACTGAAGAGCATTTCACCCTCTAATCTTTTGAGCTAAGTGTATTCCTCAAAGATTCACTGCTGTTGTTCCAGGTGACTGTCATGACCTCACACTGGCTGCTGGTCATCAAAGTGGAGCATGTGATGGACCCCCTGCTCAGATCTACCATATTCCAAACAGCCAAGTGCCAGGTGCCTATCCTGTCTCAGTGCTATTCTTCCTGTCCCTCATGTCCTCTCCTTTTTGTGCTACAAAGACATGGTTATCTATCTTGGAAGCTCACTTTTCAGTCCTCCCTCCCTCTCTTTTTTTCCCCCCTTGGCTTTCTTCAGGCTACTGGGCATGGCAAGACTGGGGAAAAGGGTTATACATCACATCTCATCTCTTCCTGCCTGTCTGCTGTTACACACAGTGGCCACTCACCTTAAAACACATGCAGTTAATACCACAGCAAAATTCTACACTGCATGAAGCGAGGCAGCTACTGGAATGCTGGTGCAGTGCTTGGGGGACTAAGGCAGGCATGGGGAGGACTTGTCTGAGCTCCTACCAGAGGAATCAAGGGCACAGCACTTAAGAAATGACTGAGTAGCAGCATAAGGAGCCGTCAGAGTGGTTCTGACACCCAAACTAGCTCCTCCTGCAAGCTATAGGCTTGACCCCATAGCATGCTGACAGACACAATGCCTGGCTTTGATGGCAAAAGAAATCCAGGAGGAGTGAACAATTTGATTACTGAGGAAAGAAGAGACATGTTTACCTGCACACTAGTAGTACTTTTGAAACATCTCATTTAAAAGCTCTGTTGTGAGTCTGAATACTAATAACTTTTCCTCCTGCTCCTTAAGGAAAATGTTTAGTTCTGGGTGTCAAGAAGCCCATTTCTACAATTCAAATATGCAGATATCTGTGGGGTGAAAAGAGGAAATTATGTGCAATGCTGCCTTCAGTGTGCAAACCAAACATCTGCGTTAGTCCCTAGCAGTTCGTCGTCGAAATTCAACTTTTCAAGTTGTCTGAAGACACTCAACAAGGTGACTGCATTTTTCAGAGTGGAAAAAGTATTGTGGAAAATCCCTAAGCTGAAGTTCAAATCCTCAGAGCAACAGAAATAAAGCTATCTGTGACTCTCAAGAAAAAGTGCCTCTAAAATGTACACTCACTGCCTCTTGTAAAGGAAAAACATATTGCCTTCAAAAGTAAAAGGCCATTTTTGTGATTACTTTTTTGTGATAGGCCTGTCTGGTGACTTGCAATGTAGCAGTCACCAGGGCTGCAGGGTTAGCCTGTAGGTCATTGTGCCATTGTACAAATAAGCCTTCTGTTCACTTACTTCCAAGTTTATTGCATCTTTATATCCTAAAATTTGTATGTACTTTTTACAACAATCAGAGTATTTAATATTACCATTAAATGCACAATTCCATTTTAGAAACTCTTATTTACATCAAGATATCCAGAACTAAGGCTAGTAAAAGCTCAGCAGGAGCATCAGAGCAAAAGCAAAGGTGGTTGAAAAGACACTGAAATAAATTTTCTCTTGGAAAATCTTGATCTCACTAACTATAACACAGGGGAAGATTGATTCAGTCAGAGCTTTTTGAAAGATATTATCAAGATATTCTATTCTGATTTTAGATTTTTCAAATGTTATGCTGAATTTTGACATGGATTTTTTTCAATACACTAAAAGACAGAACTGCCTGATCTTCTTGTAGTGTGGATATTCATTTCTACAGATGCTGAAATGATGAACAAGAAAGCAAAATCACCCAAGATCCCAGACTCCAGATTTGTAATCAAACTCTGAAAACATCTAGACTTGTAGGAAAACTAGGATCTCAATTTTTAGAGGCAACACATTAAATAAATTCAACATATTTTACAACTTACATCATATACAGCTGGACATGAAATCCAAATCTATTAGTCTTGCACATCATTAGGGATACAAAGGCCTTAACATAAACCTAGACAGAGAAAGGCAGCACTGCTCTAAATCTTGATAGTTTCAAATAGGGAAGAGTCATGTTCACTCCAACTCCTCATAAAGGAAGTTGACCTGAATTTTCAGAAAGAGAATCAATCAGATAAATACCTTTCACCATACGGCCTAGACACAAGGCCATGAAGATTTACCTATGAATTTCCCCTTCTGCAACTAATAATGTTATTAATCATTTGACTGAGGAGTTTCTTACCCTTTACTCTTCTTTCTCCACAGAAGAGGTAAAAGCTTTTCCGTAATTTTTTTTGCAAACGCATGTTGTGAAGCATTAGTGAATTCTCCATAGTGAAAGCTATTGTGCTCTGACACATAGATGCAAAATAAGGTAATTTTGTTCTATGAATTCTACTTTTTTGGTTTTGAAATACTCGAATGAACAGTTGAAGCTTCAGAAGGTGTTCACTTCTGTAATGCAAACTGGAACCATCTAAACTTAAAATATTACCTCCAGATTTCTTTTAAACTATAATAGAAATTTTGGGAGCAGCAAGGCCACCCAATACTGACTTCTACAGCTAGGCCAAATGTCCTTGGAGCCTAGTCACACATGGGCACTTTTAGAGTTTCAGTGAAGCGCTGTGGGCTAGGCTGTAGTGTGACAAGCCAGTTTTAGATCTTTTTTTGCAGGAAGTAGCTGCTATGGAAGACATCTGACAACACTCAGAAGCAGAGCCAGGATTTAAATTAAAAACCTTTGGGCCTTTCACCCTAGAAGAGTCCAAACTCTGAATTATCAGCATTTTACTAATAGCATTTCCACTGGAGGATGAACAAATCCTGTTGGTGGAACAATGCAATCAACCTGAGGGTAAAAACTTATAATCTACTCTTTAGAACAAGAAAAGCAAGAATTGGTAAATGTAAACTTGATGAAAGCCATCCATCTGGCATGGAATATTTGCTGGTATGTAACTTACATTTTACAATAATACTCTTTCAAAAACTGAGATCTATTTTTATGCTGCTACTCTTGCAACAAGACTGTAGCAACTACACCAGAAACATGGTTTAGCAGAGAACTAAGCTACCACATTTCCTAGAAACTATTAATTATTAATATGCATGTTAATATATTGCACCTGGCAGTTACAATCTCAGGCTCAACCTGGAATAAAACTCCATTTTTCCCAGTCAAGTGAAGATAATGTACAGTCACTGCTATGGTAACAGGTCTAATCATTTCCTTAGGCTGTCTCCATTCTCCGTATGTTGGCTGTGCATAATTCATAGGATTTGCCATATGTTGTCTGAAGTAAGTGTCCCTGTAAGTGTTTGTGGTTCTACTTGAAGGCATGTCTTCATAAATAACATTGTGATATATTTGACATTAAAAAAAAAAACTCAAACAGGGAAAACAATTCAGTGAAACATAATCTGCTTAAAGTTTACCACTTAGCCATGTGTTGAACATTCAAGCGATTAGCTCCCTGAAGTACAACTTTTTTCTCAGTGTGTGCAGTCTGCTTCTGCTGGCAGCAGTTTCAAAGGAAAGAAACATTTTATCTTTTTCTCCAAATAAGGACTTGGTCCAGCAATCTTTACAAACACAGATAGCTTCTGCTGGCTTCTGAGAGTTGGAGCATATGAGCCTACAAATTAGGATTAGTTACTTGAGTAAAGGATAGCAGGATTAGACTTTCAGTGGTTGCAGCCTTGTAGGAGAGAACCCCCACAGTACAACCTGAGTTTCCCGTTTCCTGACAGACCTCACAGCTTCAATGACTTCTCTGACTCCCAGCTGGTTTCCCTGCAGCATCTTCAATAATTTTTAGGCAAGCAAAGTTCAAAAGATAAGCAGCTGTGGAGCAAAGACAGAGTATTGGTCAAAATAACAGGATGACAAAAAACAGGATCTCCCAAGAGAGTGACATTGTTCAGAGAGGGGAAACAAATGGCAAAAAGTATAGGCAAGGGCAGAGGAAAGGGAAAAATAAAAGTAGAAGTGATGTAACCTGTTTGCTTCTGTCTCCTGATAGCTAATGAAAGATGAGCTAATTAGTTCACCCCTCAGCTGAAACAGGAATAAACTCCCCTTTCTACAGACAGCGATGCACACTGCAAAGACTCTCAGGGGCATCCTGTCTCTCAGACTGCTGACCCCCTGACCTGTGTGGCTGAGATCTGCCCTCCAGCTGAAAAGGTGCTCAAGAGAGGAGGGCAGGCAGCTGAACAGACGGACACAGCAGGATCTCATGGTACATCTTTACTTCGGAAAACAGGATAAAACTCTGAAGCATTAAAGAATACAAACATGCTGAGAGAAAACAAATCATCATCTGAAGCTTTTGGGAGGAAAATGGGAAGTGGGTTGAAGAAAGGCAAACTGTAATGTTGATGGGTAGCTTTGTATATTTAAGAACTTCAAATTTTAAGACAGCTTCTTACTATCCCAGCATAATTGTGTTTGTAGAATTACACTATATTCAGAAGTCAGAAAAGCAAGCATGAACTTCAAGGCAAAAGTGATGCCCACTTTCTAAATCATAGTTTATTTTAGATGCTTATAGCAGTGGTGTCATCAAGTCCTACTGACAGTTACCCCAACAAAAATTTTCACACACAATATAAAAATTTCTTATGCAGCCACAACCCCATGAATAGACATGTATTTCCAACATGAATAACAGTTATTCATGCAACAGTGGGGCTACAGACACTTCCAGTGAAACATGCGCTCACTCTTCAGTTGGTCAATAATTCAGGAAAACCTGACCCCCACAAAATGCAGAGGGCCATGCCCCCCAAATCCAGCTCAAGAAGAGGGGGCTCCAAACTGCAAACAGAAATATTTGGGTTTCAACAGAGCTATGTGTCAGTGTGATGCAATGTGCGCAAAGAGCCACACTTCCAAGTGTCCCAGGCAGCACTATGTTGACATTCTTATATCAAAAAAATAGACTACATAAACCCAGAATAATTAAAATGGTAATGGCTTCTTTTGTTGAAAGGTTACCATTAGGAAGAGGGATTTTTTTCATGTGTTGGGATCACCTAAGCATCTCAGTTTTCATATATGCAGAAAGACATTTAAGATCCAAGACAAGCAATTCAGAGACACAACAGGTCTTGCAAAAGGAACCACTGACAGTCCAATACAAATCTAGTGCATGAGTCTTTCAACATTTAAAAGATGGTTACAGCTCTCATTATGTTTTGATGTTTGGGTTTTTAAACAGCTCTATGAATTATTATTTTAAAAACTAAGTTCAGAAAATAAGGAAAACTAAAGCCAAGACAAACATGTAAGAATGAAGAGACAACTATTCATTTAAGATCCAATTTTGCATCAATGAAACCAAAGCAAGTTCTACAACCACATTTGCTGAAGGAGGTAAGTCCTCACTTGCAGTTCTTCACCTTCACACCTGTTGAGAATCAAGTTCAACGCCATAAAGTCTAGTAATACCCAGAACAAGGTCTTGCCTCTGGCAATCAACACTACAATTGTCATTAACTTTCTTTTTCCTGGACAAAAAGTTACAAGAAAGGAGAATGAGAATCATACTATCAACCAACAGTATGCTCTTTGGAACTTGCTAAAGACAGAATACACTTAACACATGAACATTAACTGTCAACAAATCCAAGTTATTACCTCACATATGAGGAAGCAGCACAGTACAGACACCTCAGGGATAATTGCTGAATACAATCAGACATTAAAAGTGGAAGAAAGAGACTCAAATAGCTTCTACATAACTCAATGATTTTTACCAGCTAGGACATTATTTTCTACAGGAAACACCTTATTTCAAAGGGCTCAGCTATATCTGGAGAATCATGAAGCCCATCACAGAAGCTCCAAGTACTGCGTTAAGCAACAGTACAATAGTTCCCAATCCTAATGTTGTGGTAGGCCACACAGCCTTTAATGGTGGGAAAGGATGGAACTGGTGGTCTCCACCATACAGGAAACTTGGTCATTCACGAGTCTGCAGAACATGCACTCTTTATGGTCATTCCTGTGAGCACTGGAGTTAAAGGGCACATATGACTGAGCCCAAGTACATGCTTCTGCCATTAAATCCTAACTCCTTCTTGTTCAAGGCTGGAGAGCTCCAGGAGTGAGTTTGGGCATAAACAGCCTGTTGCCAACAGAGTAATTTCTGTAGCTGCCTCCCAGACTATTATTCCTGAGTGTTCTGCAGTTAAGAGCAGTTTTCACTGAAATATGTTCCTCTTCACTGTCTTTCCTAAGGTGTGGTTCCATTCCCTTCTGTACCATCAGGACATTAGAGGATGTTCAGGTTGGGTATTAGGAACAAGTTCTGCTTGAACACTCAAAGGGTGGTAAAGCACTATCAAAAACTCCAAGAAAACAGTCATGGCCCCAAGCCTGTCAGGGTCAAGAAGCATTTGGATAACGCACTTGTGATAATATATGTTTTAATTTTTAGTTTGCCCTGTGTGGGATCTCAGGTCCCTTCCAATTCAGAATATTCTGAGATTCTATAAATGGCAACTATGCATGAGGATTGTCTTTATTTCTGTAATATGATGGAGACAAGCTGATTGCTTCCATCAGAGCAGTTAATCCAACCTGCCCTATGCTCCTAGTATGACTCTGGAAAAGCAGGTAGAAGAATATACCAAAGTGATCTCACAAAGGAGATACATGACCTCTGCTGTATTTACAATACACCAGCTTGATACCCTATTATTACAGAGAGGAAAAACTGGGGTTTCTTGTGCAAATCAGCCAGAGGCTTTCTCTAGAGAATGCTTGATTTCACTCAAATCCCCTGGAAGACTTCTACTGCACTCTGTAATTAGAAGGTTTTGCCTAGTAGTTTTTTTTTTGGAAAAAAACTACAGCTCACCTGACTAGACAGTGCCCCCTGCAAAGAACATTTTTGATGCGAATACCCTGGAGGTGCACCGATACTGACAGCATCTTGATATTATTTTTTCAATGAGATTAATGAATATAATTTAATAGCTTAACTCTTTCCACATTAGAGGACTAAAAACCCTTTCTCTTTCTAAGGAGGTTTTTAGTGTAAAATATTTGGTGGGATGTTTCCATTCAAGGCTAACATTTTTCAGTACCAAGCATATATTTAAATACAAAAACTAAGTGTATTATTTCCATGGCACAAGAAAACTTAGCTGTCGTCTTCATTTTTTTCAAGGATGTGCATGGTTTAGTAATTGAAGTAGATAAAAATATTTTATTCCTTAAGCATAAAAGCTCCCAGAAACCCCAGCTGAGAAGAAACCCCACTGTGCTAAATGGTGTGCAAGTAACACACAACATTCTCCTGAAGTTTACCATCAGCAGAATCACAAAGAAAGTACCATCCCTTCTTTACATTGTTCAAACCATGCAGCTGAACTGAGAAAGAAATCCAGATCTGCAGAGACCAACTACAACAGATTTAACTACAACCACCAGCCATGGCAGGATGAAACTGTGGTCTTACCTCAGTGAATGCTCTACTAACTCTAGCAAGGTATGATCTCCTTAGCCTCTTTTGCCCTGGTGTAGTCAGCTTGCCAAACCACTTTCCTTCTTCACCTTTTAAATTTTTTTTTAATTGTAGCTCACTAATGAGTCATTTGTCATTTTAGAGTCATCAACAGTTTAACCTGAAATGGTCAAGTGCCTCATTAAATTCTTCCCTACTTAACATTAGCATATCATACATTTCACTGTGATTTTGTCACGTTCTGTTGTAGCTGCAAGTGTTTAAGCTTTTGTTATGAGTGGTTCCTTTCAATGGTTATTAATGACCATTTTATTGCAGATGATGGGAGCAGTTTATCAGTACACATAGGTCTCAAAAAATTCCAGTAGATGCAAAGATCACTCTTTGTTTCTACAAAGACAGAAGTATCACAAATTTTGCAAAGTAGTTATAAAGGAAAACATGTTGTATTGTTTGAGTCCAGCACAGTTAATAAAAATGCTGTAATAGGATCGTATTCTGATCCTGGAGTAACAAACATGAATGTATCAGCCATAATTCAAAAGATGGATAATAAAAGCTGTGAAACAGAAATGATACACAATAAAGCTATGAATAATAAGGATGCTATGCAAAAAAATAGGTAAGGCACTGCACCTAAGCCAGCTGTTGAGACTCTCTAACTCTGCATTGTCTAATAGAGCGGTTATTGTACACCTTAAAGCTGGAATTCATTGGGGCTGTGGGAAGAGCAAACATAGAAGTACAATGGGCCAAGCTGTTAGTCTCAAGGAATTAATTTTCTCTATATCTAATTAGGTGCAATGTTGCCTTACACAAGCTGGCACAAGCAGCCCAAAGGCTTACCTGACAGGATAAGCAGGGCATTGCTTCAAAGAGTGGAGGAGCTGCCAGAGGTTCCTAAGTGTCAGCACTCCAAGAAATGCCGCAAAGAAGGAAGCTCCAAAGAAGGATCTGAGATCATCCAGTGCTGGCTAAACCTTTAGTAAACACACACTGCATTTAAACCATTTTACTGTTTTCAAAGCCAAAGCTTACATAGTACAGGTTTTGTTCTAAATCCAGGGTGTGTTTGCTCCAAAAAGACCAAAATTACACTGTCTAGGGAATAAATTAGGCTTGGTGAGGAAACCACAACCTATCATTGGAGGACTGAAACCTAAGAGTGGGAGAGTTTCAAACTTCCTTCCAGAGAAGGAGAGGATTCAAGATCTCCTGCTCAGACAGAGCATAACTGCAGATGCCAGGAAGGCACAGGCAGGCAACTGCCCACCCAGCAATCAAGATTTTTCAGGATGTGCATTTTGTGGTAGTTGCCTAACCATAACAGCACCATTTGAAGCCAGAAAAATGAACATACAACCAGAATGAATCTGCTATAAATAAGTATGGAGGTGAACTAACTAGCAAGACTTCACTGCAAACCAATGTGAAGAAGAATGCTTGAGCTACAGCTTGTAAATCCAAACAAAAGCAATCTTCCAAAGTCAAAACTATCCCTGTTGCCATCAGAAGTGGAACATATAAATAATCCACGCAATTAATTCAGTAAAGTAATTTGTAATGTTTATAAATTAATCAATAAGGTGACACTGACAGCCCAGTACTTTTAAATTGCAGAGTTACCATGTTCTCCCCATTAAGAAACAAGGCAGAAAAGAATCCAATACTTAAAAGGAAGAGTTAACCATCCAACCCAGTCCTTTTCATCTTGAGATTCCCTGAATCTTATAACCCTGCCAAGTAAATTGATGTCCTACGAGCAAGTTAGTGAAATGAAAGATTTATTTTCCTCTGTTGGAAAAGACTGTCAATCTCACAGAACATACTTCCACCAGCACTACTGCTAAAATAAAATGTCTATTAAATCATTTCTTCCTATTATTGAGTGCACACAACATACTCTTAAGCAACTCTGCATTCTTTTCATGAGCATTTTGTTATAAAGCTATACTATTAAATGGTACAAGATATATTTCTCAGCAAATGTCATGCTATTTATTTGCTTAGACTGGGCAGGGGTATCATTATAAAAGGCATATTAGAGACATTTACAGAAGTCTCATGAAAAGCCATTTCCTACTCTGGTGTTTTGCAGTTCTATTATGAATGCCCAGGGCAAAGAAAACATTCTATTCCTATCAGACAAACCCCAAAATTCTGCAAATGACATAAAAGGTATGTGAAATTCTGACTTTTTAATTTTTTTTATTTTTACTTAAATTTAAAAATAAGGTAAAATCAGTTTTTTCTTTCACATACTGTGGAAGATCAGCATTAAAAACACCTAGATTTCTGGAACAAAATCAATTCTTTCCTTGAAAATTTTCCAATTGTTTATTAGGCTTGAATTAAGGGGGTGTAGATTTAAGAGCATAGTTAACTTCAGTGAGAAGTTTCAGCCTTGTTCTAAGCTGAAACCAAGATCAACACAAAGGCAGCTAGGTTATGATACAGTTATGATGGTGCCAGCAGCATTTGAAAGGCACCTAATTATGCATTTTAAGGCAAAATTTAAAATATTAGGGATAGTTTGCTAATTTAAAATAAAGACATCCCTTGTAGACATTAATGGCTCTGAACTACTATATATGGTATACTGAAATTGCATAATTTAGACTAATAAGTATCTAAAGTGATAAGAAATCTAGTGGAAAACAAAATAAATTCTTGGGTATTAACCCTGCAACCATGGGCATAAAAGTGTCTCTAGCATTACACCTCATCTTGACACAGGAGAAGCGATACAAGACTCAAAGATTTGATCTGGTCCATCCTGCAAGAAGGCATTCTGCTTTCCTATTACATTTTCTTCTTACAACTAGCATCCCAAAGAAAGCAGATGCATTGCAGCCCTCCAGGAACAGAACACCAGTTGTCACCTGCTCATATACAGACCTTCACTCCCCTCTGCAACCTTCTTGCCAGCCTCAGTGCTGCTCCTGCCTTGGGCTGGCCTCACCTGGACAGATGATCCCTGTACAAAGCACCATGTCCCCTCTGGAACCTCACGTTCAGTCTTTGCCATGGGTTCAGTAGGTGTGCAGCCAGCAGAGACACTTGGTAACTGCTGCCCAGAAACTAAAAATCCTGTCACCTTGTTGGGGCATTTATAGGGGCATCATGAAGGCTGCAGCAGCAGAAGTGCATCAGCACTGAGCATTCAAACACCATGATCTGCAACCTTTTGTCAACACTGGTGTAAGCAATCTTGAAGATTCTCTTAAAAGAAACTTAAATACAGCAGTCACTAGAGTGAGATCTGATTTCTTCCTGAATGTAAAGGAAACCCCCACCACAGAACAAATCCCAATGAATTTTCTACCCATTTGTTTCACACAGAGCTTATCAGGCCACAGACAAGGGAAGCCAGTGACAGCACTAACAGCTGCCACGTCTTTCCACTACTGCTAAGTTTCATCAGTACACGCCAGACCGACTGATCCAGGCTGCAGCCCAAAGAGACTCATTTGGCAAGGTTATGTAAGAAATGAGCTGCTGGACCGGCTGCTTCATTTTTGTTTATCCACACAAATTAAAAAGTGTGGTCATGCGTAAGTTAATCAATAGCAGAAAACAGCTATCCCCACTTTTTATGCCAGTTGGCCTATTTAATGCTCTCAGTTCAAAAAGCAGCAATAAAAAGGCCACATAACAGAAGATGTGTCAGATAAGAGAAGCATGGTGACTGGCTGGAGAGTGAGCCAGGGCATCACGTCCATCGTTATGCATTTCCCAGAACCCAAGTAAAAAACTGGCAGAATTTACAGATAAACCTCAAGCCAGCAATATACATTAAGACTTATTGCAATGAAATAGAATAAAACCCTGGAAAAAGTAATATAAACTTGAAAAAAAAGAAGGCAACTAAGAGATATGAATAAGTAAATGCAAAGGCACTCTCTCTCAAGAAAGCACCAAAAGAAAATAAAACCAAATGTTAAATACCCAACTAGTACTGAGAATGCCATACCCATAATTCAAGTGCTAATAAACCAAAAAGGCATTGGATCCAGCTTGGATCTTGGAAAAATTGTTCCAGGATTAACCAATTACACATTTTAAATTTCTAATATAATTTTTTACTTAATATTCATGCAAGTATTGTGAAATACCTCCTCCCAGTTTCTAAGCTAAGAATAAAACACAAACACATTCTTTGGCAAATCTCTAGGCTTTGCTTTTAACAACTCATGGTACCCAAACCAGAAATTTGCCAGTGTTACCTTAAATTTTCCATTAAGTTTAAAAAAAAAAAAAAGTCAGTGCCTCAAGGAGGTGGCCATTATACATTACGGAACTAAGGAAGCTGCAAGCTGTTAGACTGTGGATTCATGCCTAATATGCATTAACTATGCCCATTACAGCTAAATTTTACAGCCATTTGGTATCCTGACAGCTTACTCTGAGGTTTCCCATCATTATAATGCCAGCCCCATACTTGCCTTATGTAATACTGTCTGTATCCATGTAACTTTTTTCAGCAGTGAAGAATTACTTTATTCTAAGGTACAGTGTTCTTCAACTATTAAAAAAAAAACAAACCAAAAAAAAACCCACTGAAATGGGGGGAAAGGGACTGTTTGGTTCGAAGACCAGTTAATCAAAATGGAATGTCTCCTGGTGCTCACATCTGACCCTAGGGCTTTTCAGGATTTCACTGGTCTCCCTGGTGATAGTTGCTATGAACACTTTCAGTATGTGTCATGAGAAATACTTGAAAATAAATTTTCACTGCTTTCACAGAGTCCTTCTAACCTTAGCTATATTAACTTTTATCAATGTTGCTGCCCATAAAAAATAAGTAGAAAATTCTTCTAATTTTTCTTTTCATTTCTTGAGGGGAATACTAGGGTTTGCCTCCTCCTGCCATAATGAGCCACTCTGAAACCTTTCAAGATGAAAAGATTTTTTTCAAAACTTGCCCTCCAGGGAATGAGCTTGAGAAGATGAAATTGTCCTTTTAAAAGACTCAAACCAGATAAAGCACAACTAGGTATGATGCAAAGTAAATTATAGCTATGGAGACATGTTCATCAGCCTCAACATTGGGCCCTAAGAATCTAATTTTATTTCATGAATATGTTGAGTTTCACTGTTTGAGAGGCTACAATAAAATGTATTTCTTTTTCCTACTTCCTCTGTTGAAAATACCTGTATTTTCAATTCTGTATGCTTTAACTCTCATAATCCTGCAACCAACAAACCAAATGCTTCTTTATAAACCTTATAAGATAAAACCATCTTGTTTAAGGTTTGTTCTGTAATACCAAGGCAGTAGGGTCCTGTTGTCAAAAGTGCTGCAGTGTACATATTCAGGCATGGTAAGTTTTGAGCAGATAAACCTGTTTGAATTGATTTGACAGAACCAAACACGGCAGTTCAAAAAAAACTATTTCTCCTGCTTTTTGGTTTTGCTTTATCTACTAAATATTCCAAAAAAAGTTCAAGCTTAATACTTGAAAAGCACAGGAAAACTACACTCATGTATACTTTCTGATGTAGTAGTAAAGAAAACTTAGCTGATTATTAAAAAGAGTCAACAACTGAAATCTAATCAAAATTACTTGGAACATCAAAAACTGACACAATTTAGAATACACGAACTTTTAGAAGGTTTGGGAAACCATGATTAAGGCAGTCATTTCCAAAAAACACTAGGTTAAATTCCTTTGGCAGCAGCAGAAATAGATTCAGCTATATTAAGATGCATTAAACATCTGCTTAAAAGCTTTCTGGCAAACTTAAGTAAAAACCAAATTTTATATTGAATGCAAAGCTCAAGTTTTTCCTATAAGGGGCTGCTTTAGACACGTGAGATTCTGACATGTTGTTGGAAGAGAGCCTGAAAAACTTCCTCACGCTTTGAGCTGAAAGTATCTGGATTCAAAATGGCACTGTAATTCTCAGAGAGTTGCAATTCAAGTGCTTTATACTTTCCACTGCTGTCTAATTGACTTCAACTGGCTGACACTTGCTTAAAAAGGGGAGGAAAAACTTTGTATAACTAGAATATTCAGCTGACAGAGGACTTCTGAGGCAAAAGACTTTTATGTTACAATTCCCACAGGAAAACAAAATGGCAACTTGAATGTTTTTTCACTTTTAACTGTGGATTGAAACACATGGGAAGACAGCAGTGCTCACTAGTCCTCAGCTGCCTAATGGGAAGGCATACATTCTGAAGGCAGATATTCCCAGAGGTGCAGTGATAGCAGGAGAACTAGTGGACACAAACTGCGTGACAGAAAATTCTGACTAGCTGCAAGGAAATGACCTTCTCTGTGATAGCAGTCAAACAAGGGAACAGGTTGCCTAGAGAGAGTTAGTGAAATCTCCATTCTTGGATGTATGCAAAGCTCAAGTGCAAACAGCCTTGAGCAACCTCATCTAAGGGGCTGCTTGGAACAGGCAGGACTAGACTGCCTCCCTACCTAAATTACACCATGATTGTATACAGAGACTGAAAAGATAAACTGTACATTCATGAGCAAAGTGAATATACTACTTCTTGACATACACTTACTTCCCAATAAATAACTTCACAATTATAGCTAAAAAAACTCAGATGAACTCTTCCTTGGACTGCAGACAGTCCCCTAAACAAAGAATTTTGTTCAATTGAATAATATAGTAAACTCATTTGGAAATAAGAGAAATCATTCTCCAAATAAAAATACTGAGTGCTGTTGTGCACACAATTTGCCTGTTTCAGGAAGACATCTAGATGTCCCTGAAGAATACAAAGAGTTCTTTAAAGGCAATGATAGTTAACTATGCTTATTTGATGTGCACTGGGGCAGATTAAAAGCTCTTTCGAACATTTTTAATATGACAAGGTTGACAGCCACAGACTCATGCTCTATGTGCATTACGTTTAACATAAGCATGATCAAACCAGCCTAGCAATACTCTGGGCAAAAATCTTTACCTCTGTTCTTGAAAAATATCTGTGCAGAAATATAAGACAATTTCAGACTTTAGGAAGAAAATTCTTCAGGAATAAAAATATGATGTGTTTTTATAAGTAATAAGTGTTCTAAATTTTACTATTCCAATATGTAACCAATATACTGCAAATAGCAGCAAAATTATTGAATTGAGGCCAGTTTAAGGAAGAAAAAAAAATTGAAAGGAAAGCCCAGCTGTTTCCTGAAGATCTGTCCTAAACAAGACCAGAAACAGCTCCTTTCCATCTCTATTATAAAAAGCAGGCACTTTGGTGAAATGCTAACAACTACCAAGAAAATTCAATTGAAGAAACATGTCCAGCAAGTGATCTTACCAAAGCACAGAAAGACTGAGAAAATATGCTTTCTTCAAAAAAGAAGAAAGCTTTTGAATAGGTGACATTTTTCACAGTATAAGGCTTTCCGGCTTTAAATACTTGTTTTCATCCTTGAATTGAATATTGTCTTCTTAGTAAGGAATTAAACACAGCAAGTCAGAATTATATTCACTGGGCACACACATTTTTTTCAACTGGGGGCTGAAAATCTTGCAGGTTAGCAGATGCTTTCCAGGTTAAAGATCACTGCCTCTCACACTGGACACTTCTAACAAAGACTAATAACTGTCTAATTCCCTCCCAATCCTATCCATGCCCCAGGAAGAATGTGTTCCAGAATGCTGCCACTTCTGTCATTCCAAGTTATCTTCTCCATGATCTTAATTTTTTTTTTTTTACTTCAGCAACACATAATTTCCCCTCTCCCTCCCCAGCCATTTGTTCCCAGGTCATCTGGAATCTCCTTTGCACCCAAGCTGTTCCATGCATCCTGTACATTTTTAAGTATGCCACCTTTGTTATAAGATAGACTATAATTATATACAGTGTTTAATAAATTCTGTACCATGGTTGTACATAGCAAACTCTTTCTGATAAGTAGCATACTATTAACCTAGTACACTTACAAAGAACACATTAAACTGGAGCCATAGTTTAATAGCTTAATCCATGGTTTAATCCAAAGTCTATTATGTATTTTACCCTTTATGCTGTTCTTTTAATATGCCTTGGATTGTTTCCTCATTTTCATCTACTTCCTTTCTGAAATATTATAATGGGAAGTGAGGGGGTTTTGGGAGGCCTTTTCATTTAATGAGAAAACGAAATTAAAATACATCACCTATTACAAATCCTCATCATATAAATTGTGAATGAAGACCCAGTACAAAATCAGCATTTTTTTGTGTGTGCTTCAACAAACTCCTTTGTACTTGACCATTATTTCCACATCATACCTTTTGTGACTTCTCCCTTGCATATGGAGAAGTAACTAAATTTTTTGGATATTGTTGTTTTCTGACATCACAACAATTCTCATATTCCTCCATATTCTGCATCATTACCACCATTCTGTGTTATAACTGCTGGTATATTTCCAGGATAATGGCTATATATTCACTCATTTTCTATCCACATGGACTGAGGCACATGTTGATACATTTGACTTATTAATGCTATCCAGTTTCACTATCCTTAAAGCACAAAGCCATAATTCCAAAGGTGCAACCTGCTGCTATTCTGACATATAAACCAATATTGAACTCTGGAATATTCCTTGTTAAGGTATTCTAACTAAAAATCAGACACTCTAATCCATTCGTATTAGCTTGTAAGGGTTTGACATTTTTATAGAAGCACTCACAGACTGAGTTGGTTTGATTACCTGTTTTTATGTGCACTGTTTAAATAAGACTGGTAGCTTGTTTCTTGATAAAACCTGATTATACTTCTGTTCTTTCCAGACAATTTTTGACATTTTCTACCATGGAAGAGACAATATCCAGAAGTACACATTTGTTTGCATTCATTTAGTTTTTTCAAATCCTTAGGTTAAAAGACTGGGTAGTGAAGGAAGAGTTACTTGTTCCAACACAGTATCATGCAAATGCATATATGGTGCTTCCAGATTCCTCAATGAAGATTTTTGCTTTCCACTGCAGTAGGGTGGTAGCCCACCAAGGTACTTGTTAGGCTGTATCTGAGGCTTTAAAACAGCTCCCTGCATTGAGATATATACAGCAGGTGTATATAGCTTTGAGAGAGGATTCAAACTTTTAACTCCTCCTTGACAGAGGAAGACAAAACAAGATGGTATCCAAAAGCCTGTTGGGAAGTCTATTCACCAAGTATGGCACAGCCTATGGTGAAATTCTTCCATCTGAAAGAACTGAGTCAGTCTGTTCGGAAACCTATACTGATAAGCCTCGCTTCACACTGCCTGAGTTGAGAGATTCATTGTCTCAAGACATCAAGAGAAAAAGCTCCCCTGTGCTCACAGCCCAATGGTCACACCTAGTCTTCAGCAAAAAAAAGCATGGGTAGGGTCACTCTTTATCACTAAGGGGCTTGTAAAAAAAAATTCCCACTGAATAGTGAAAGTTTCCATCACTAAAAAGAAGTTGCTCTCCCTTTAGCTCAGACTCTCTAACAATTATGAGGAATCCATTGAACACTAAATGCTGCCAGAAGGAAGGCAAAGAGGAGGTTCTCACCCCAACAGGCTTTTGTCTGATGATGAAGACATTCTCATCAGGTAAAGGAATATGAGACAATGTCACTCCAGCTTAAGGAAACAATAACCTTGCCCAGATCTCCTACAGTCATAATTAAACACTTATTGCCCTTGTGAACTAAAAAAAAGACAAACCATAAAGCTTAAAGAACTTTCATGAACTCTTGTAATACACAGAATGAATAAAATAAATTTCCAAAGAGCAGCTCCTTCTCAACTGCAAAGAACATGGATTTATGTCCCATGATCTGATTCTCAAAGCAAACCCAGATATTTTGAAGAATGTTATTATGGTTTTAGTCCTCATCAAAAAATAGAACGTACTTTACATCCTATCCTTAACAAGTTAAATACAATAATATGCAATGGTATTTTTCTATCATGAGTTTAGGTGAAATTCAAAGTTGAGTAGATCCTCTTCACCTTTTTGATCTGTTGAACTACTTACCACTATCTTGTATGGGGCTCCTCCCCCCCTTCTTAATCCTGATTATATTTCTTCCAGATATTGTAATTGGTACCTCAATAATTTTAAAGATGAGAAACTAGGTAAGAGTCTAAAGGACAGATAAAAAGAATTCAAGGCTAAAAGACATTAAAAGCCTGCTATAGGTCAATGTATGACTTATACATATAAATTACTATATAAATATATGAAATTTCAAAGTGATATTGAAATAACTTTTGTGATTTTTGTTCTTCAAAGTTTCTTAAAAATTGATGTAGCTCAAAATAATGTATAATGAAAGAAAATAAACAGTTGAGTAACAATTTTTTTTTTCACAGCATTATTAAGGTTGGAAAAGACCTCAAGATCGTCATGTCCAACCATTAACACAGCATTGCCATTTTCACCACTAAACCATGTCCTCAAGTGCCGCATCTACACATTTCTGTTGGAATGCTTCCAAGTATGGAAATTTCACCACTTCCCTGGGAAGCCTGCTCCAGTGCTTGGAAATACCTTTTGGTGGAGAAATGTGGATAATTTTTTTTTCTGATAACCAATCCAAACCTGCCCTGGTGCAACTTGAAGCAGTTTCCTCTTGTCCTACTGCTTGTAACTTGAGAGAAGAGACTGACTCTGACTTTGCTACATCCTCCTTTTAGGGAGTTGTAGAGAGCAGTATCCCTGCTTGTCCTTTTCTGCAGGCTAAACAACCCCAGCTCCCTCAGCTGCTCTTCGCAAGACTTGTGCTCCAGACCCTTCACCACCTCCATGCCCTTCACTGGATTAGCTCCAACACCAAAATGTCTTTCTTGTAGCAAAGAGCCCAGAACTAAACACAGGATTCAAGGTGTAGTATCACCAGAGCCAAGTCGAGAGGGACAATCACTGCCCTAGCCCCGCTGGCCATGCTATTTCTGACAAGTTTCCAGGATACCTCCAACTTTTTGCCTACAGTAGTGGTGCTCTAGATACTCTGCCAGTAGAGAAAACACTCTGGAGAAGCAAGTGTTAAGCTCCATATGCTTGTAGGCATTCCTGTACCCAGATACGCAGCAGCCATGGCAGGAGGCGCAGCTGGGCACATAACTGGAAGTTGTTTGTGATTACCATCTGCCAATACAGGTGTCTCACACATGTATCTGCCTGTGTGATGAGACGTGTTCAGCATATGATGGGAGAGCCTCAGCATTCTGGTGGCAGCCAAGGGGAAGCAAATCCCCTGGGACAAAAGGAACCACTGTGTAATCGGTGATGACTCATTGTGGTCTGCATCCTACTCTCCTACCTGGTCCAAAAGAAAAGCTGAAAGGCATAAGCTGTGGTCTCTGAGAACTGCTTTGTAAAATGATTACTCCTAAACTAGAGCATTTCTAGAAGGAAGTTTTTTATCTCTTTAAAAATAAGCAATCTACCAAAAGATGCTGTCCTCCCTGAATGCAATTGAAATTTTCTCTTCTCCAGTGAGTCCACCTGTACTTTGTGACTCCAGCTTGCCAAAGAGGTTTTGGCACCTCGCAGGCACCAGCTCCCTGAAGACATGCATGGAACACTTCATGTCATGGCTTCAACATAACATCATCAATCTGACCAGACAGCCAGATCTGGTAACATCTGTGACCAGCTGCACCTGCCATTTGTTATTTATCAAAGTGTGTGTGTGTAGGACCTTGCAGAATTTATGGGGGCATCCAGTGGTGAAAATGGAAACGGATATAAGATGGTGATCCTGATCTACTTTAACAAATCAAAATTATTGACTCTCTAGACAGATTAGGAATTGTTTTCATAGACAGTAGCAACAACAACCCAGTAAAAATACAAAGAAAATACAATACAAAGTATTAGCCCAAAGAAGCAATTAAATTCTTATCACATGCTCCTATGTCAAAGATTCCCTGTTCAGTAATACCACTTTTCCTATTCTGCATGGACAGAACACATACATCACAGCAGATATACAAAGAGATTCCTCTTTCCTCATTTCATCTATTATTCAAAAGAATAATCTTCAGTTTTAATTTTGGCAATATATCCTTACAAATCCCTATATGCTATTGTCTTCCATTAATCATCTGTAAGTAGCGGCACAGATGCAGCTGCTAGTAGACTGACATGTTTATTGTTGTATCTTTCTGTTTACAAGCAACATGAAACAACCATTGCTACTACAAAGTAAAAGCAATGATTTTATATTTCCAAACTGAAAAGGCTTAAAATTAAATTTAAAATATTTACTGTCTTCTTTCACTGTGTCTATTCCATAGCATTGATAAGTGTTTCTTTCCTGTGCAGATAACTGTACTACTGTATCTTTCCCAGATGGGCAACAGTGATAAACTATTTAACAAGCAAGAAGATAAACTATTTAACAAGCAAGAAGATGAGCAATTATCAGATTAGTGTCTTGGGCTTCAACCAAAATTTCTTTTGTTCTCAGACAGGTGGAGAAAAACACAAAGATCTGGAATAATAGTCAGTTTAGACCTGCCCTTCAGTCTCTTCACAGCAAACATTAAACATATTCACTCAGTCTGTCCGATACCAAGTAAGGTCAGCACATGTCCCACCTTCCCCTTCACAGCCTCCAGGCACACAGTCCTCAGCAGGCACACACAAATAATGTCAAGAAAATGCTGACACAACAGGCTTGCTATATGAATCCCAAGTACACTAAATTATTTTTTCAACTGGTTTTCTGGGTTACAACAAACATAGTAAAAGATGACCACATGTTTAAAATGCCACTCATACTACATATCTCATCTATCTATCTATTTGATCCCACACACAAAGGAATGTGTTTAAATTAAGTATCAAAGGGAATTGTGGATAGTGTCTCTGAGCAACCAAATGCCACACAGGAAGGCCACTATAGTAATATGCAATCCAATATTTCATTCACAACCTGCAGATGCAAAGACAATCTCCACAACTCATTCATTCATTCATTCACTGAAAGGAAGGCCAGTGACCAGAGTAATAAGGACTGATATTCTGCATAAATTTAGTGCATGTGGTAAGCAATATATAGTAAAATTTCCCTCTAAGCCAGTACGACCCACACTAGTTTACACACACTGTGTAATTTCAGATATCTCCCTTTAGCATTTATCAACTCTGGGACATTATCTCATTGTTGCTCATTATCATTTCAAAACTACTTTTACTCCCTTAAAGACAGAGGATAATTATCACACTATCTTAGTACAGAGTCACAAAACTTTACGCAAAGGCCAAATTTTAATTAAGATAAGAGTATGCCAAGTTCTGCCTGGTATTGCTTGCAGAATTTCCAAACAGAAGTCAAGAAGCCATGAATTGAAACATGGGCTACTAATGTCTTCTTAGCACAGCTAAGTTTTAGTAAAACTGAAATGTTCAGAAAATACAGCATAAATGCACTAGGTGCTATCCTACAGCCCAGGTAAAACTGAGTCACTCTTACCCACACTCCATGGTGACAGCAGACCACTATTTGGACTAAAGGAAGAATAAAAATATCTGAACAACCTTAAAGCACTCAACCCAAGCCAAGGAGTACCAGGAAAGCTCTGGGTTCACCATTAACACAGCACAGTCAGGAGTCTGCTTGGTCAGCTTGGCTCTGGAGCAAAGTGAGCTTGCATACCATGACACAGTGTGAGCACATCTGGATGACTTGCCATTATGCACAAGCTTGTTAGATCATTCTATGAAGATCTACTGCAAACAGAGTGATTATATTTTAAATAGGATTAAAAATATATGCACTGTATCCCATCAAAACCCATTGCATAACTCCAGCTTTCCCTGTGGCTGCAGCAGCAAGCTCTGATTTTACCATTCAAACCTAATGAGATCCTCCTAGGAAGATAATGCTGCAAATGAGCAACAGACAGGAAAAACACTGAGAACTTTATAAAACAAAGTTTAATTTAAGGAAAAATAAATATTTTCTGTGTTTTTAGAGGCAAATCCAACTGTTGTTCTGTGTCTTTCCCAATTCATAAATTGCTTAATTAATTCTGAGTAGAGCAAAAAGTCTACTACCAAAAGACACTGAAGTCTAAAGCGATACATGCTTTATTTTTTGCACCTTCACTGAGACGGAATTTTTAAGTGCTCAAGTCTTCTTTTATGAGAGTTTAAAAGTGTAATCAGGATATGTACAGACCTTACTGCGACAAAGGGGAAAAAATTGCCTTGCAGTCCTCTTGGCATGACAATATATCCATTAGCAATTGCTGATTTTAGCTTTTAACAGTGACTACAGCCATATAAATTAATGACGCTGACCTCTGTTTTTCTGAATGAATTAAGAGGAAGAGAAAAACGTGGCTTCCACTAAGCTTCCATTCCAGCACAGGAAATCCTGTGTGGTTAGATACAGTATGTGTCGCGCTCAGAGATTTCATTCTACTCCCCTTTAAAAAGCCAGCATGAGCAGCATGTCACAGGAAATTCTTCCTTATTTTCAGTAGTTCTCAGGACAAGGCTTCTTTGGAAACAAGGTCAGCATGAATAGAGCATTGCTTCCTTATCGCTGCTAAGCAGCTGCGTTGAGGATGCGAGACACAACGCTGCACCCTGTCCCTGAATACCTCTTTTCATAAACTTTAAGCATATGCAGATCAAGCAGTTAAAAGTTCCCTTGTGCTTTTTTATTTTGAGATTTTTATATCACACACTTTCAAAAAATATTTTTTTAAATGTACTGAGCAACTGTAAGGTTAAACTCCACATTAAAAAAAAAATATCAAACTTCAACTACTTTTAAACAGACAGCACCACACAGCAAGGCTGACAAAATTAAAGCAGTTTTGTCTGACTCTTCAGGAAGCGTGGGACCCCATTCCAGCTCCCTCTGCAATGTACCACTTTCAGTGTACCACTTTCAAGGTGCAAAGTACTGCTTTCAACGTATTATTTTAAGTCTAATTACTCTCTGCAACTCCTTAGTTTTATACAAAGCTCCAGCTGTAATTAATAATTGAACTTAATAAGCAATTTATGCAGGAATTATATGCTTAGAGAGTCAAAGTAAATTCCAGTTTTTCCTGATATAAACCACTTACAAAACATGCAGTTTCCCCCTCTCTATACCCCGTTCCAGTGAGACTACTGTTAAGTACACTGATGAATAAGATATTGCTAATTTCCCTTAAGATAATGTCTTGAAAGGTTTGCATTGGTAACAACAGCAGTACACAAAATATTTGCATTAATTTTTTGCATGTTTTGGAAAGGAAGTTAAGGAATGGGAGAAAGGAGCTTTGAAAGTAGCAGCAATTTGTCTAACTGGCAGTAACACCAGTTACCCCAAATAGCAGGCACCCCAAAACCACAGGAAGGCATTTAAAACTTAAGCCACTTAACCCCTCAGTGGCCAGAGAGACAGAGTGGCCAAGGTCCATCCACCATGGAAAGACAAACATATCAATTCATTGCTCTTGGCAGAGGAGATGCAGAGGTTGTGAGTTGTTCTCACACTGCAGACTCTTTGATTAAGAATTTAGGTGGAAGAGCTCAGAGGTGAGACTACCAGCATTCCTCAGGCAATAGTGTAGCAACAGCCACCTTTGAGACACAGAATGCAAGAGGAGAGAACATAAAAGAAAGGAAGCATTACAGACTAGTGAAAAATGGTCCCAGTAGTTAAAATAAATTGTAGGCTGAGGCTTACAGTGATATGCAGTACCCTGGCTGCACTGCGTTTCAAACCCATTTGAGCTGAGCAACTCTGCAAGTATTTTCCAGAAGAGACACCTAAACAACAAATATAAACCTGTTATCTACAGGTTTGTCTTCCTAGTTTTCTGGCTGCAGAGTTCCCAAGTGTCCTCACACTGAAAGCTCTCATGTAGCTACAGCCCCAAGCTGATGAGGTCTAGGATCTTGTACACTCCTGGCTAGGCTGGAATGCTAAAACATCCCTCACGCTTGTAGTCAGTATGAATATGGTCTGGGTGATTACAACTACCTGGGGTAGAATCTCTCTTCTGAAGCAAAGCCATAATGTAGGATAGGTTACTGGATATTGTTGTCTTGAAGGAAATGGCAATTGTAATAACCAGCAAATAGAACACTTGCCAGATGTTTTAATTCTGTCATAAAACTTGATACCTCTCTAAAGGTCACACAGGTGCTTTCATCAGGTACGGTAAAAAATCCTATACTGTTCTGAGGTTCATGAACATCTAGAAGCAATTTTACAATCTACAAAATAGTTACAGTAGAGTCTGCTATGTGTGGAATCGCTTACTTGATTTTACAAGCATCTTCTAAAAGAAATGACATCAGATAACGAAGTAACATTTTAAACCACCAGTAAAGAAGTACAAACTGAGTGGTTTCAAGCATTTAAGTAGATAATTGGTATAATATTTCTATGACACTGGGACAATGCAAATGTGTTTAATTTTGTAGTGTAAACATTGGCTTTTCCCTGAAGTGCAGAGTAGTAATTCCTCACAAAGGAGGAATAGTTTTCTTCAGGCATCCAAACCTTAATACTCTTTTTTCTTCAGGATATTGCTGTTATCTTAAACCTCAGTGTAACTTATACAGCCAGTACAATTTATTTAATATCTTAACACCTGTGGGATAACTAACAGGATAGATTTTCTTTTAAAAACTAAAAAGAAAGCACCATCCCCCCCAAACAATACCTGACTCCTTAGATATTTTAACACTTTATAGGGATTTGCTGCTCCATCTAACTTACAGCTGCACTGGAAATCAGACTAAGAAGGTACAACTTGTCCAAATGTACCAGAACTACTCCCTCAGCAGAGCACACTGCACTTCATTTTTTTCCCCTCTACCTTTATTCTTAGAAATCTGACTATGTGTGCAAAGCCAGAAAACAACATTTTGAAATGAAGCATGGCAAGGACTTGTGTTGGCACAACTCATGGACCTGTCTTTAAGATCCTCTGCTTGACTCCAGTGCATTTGACAGAGCAAGATCTTTATTTTCTTCTGGGTGTGATGTTAAGCCGAAACTGAAAAGGGAAGATGAACTGGTATTTCTGTTCTGACAGTGACTACGGAAAATCCAAACCAGTTCTTTTTCAGTATTACTCAAACTAGTAACTAATTATACCTGACCAGCTCACTGACAGGTTGTTTGTCCATAGTTGGTAGGGTTCCAGAATAAACCACAGCCAGAAGAGCCTTTCTGCGTATCCTGTAGGTGCAGGAGGTGCCAGGACTGGCTGGTACAAAGGCTGCTGAAGCAGCTATGGCTGGTTCCACCTTGCACTGCAGGGGCCAGGCTATGGGATCACATAATCCCATTATCACCCCTACTGCTCCCTGCTCCCATTCCTCAGAACTCCACAATCCATGGGTTGGAGAGGCCGACTGTTTTTGCACAAGGCTTTCAATTTGGGGAATCTGTACTGCTTGGCTCAAGCACATTTACTGCTTACTCTACCAAGCACCTGATACATCAGAAAGAACAGGGGAAAGCTTCTGCCTGGAAAATGCACAGCATAAGTTACACTAACATCATACTAAACATGGACTGGCTATGAGAAAGGAAACCACAAGCCTAGAAACCACTCCTCAAACAGGACAAAGCTTCCAGGAAATCACTATTGAGAAGTTCTAATAATTTACATCATGTTTGTTTAAGAACTTATTTTCATGTAGTATATACTGTATGGTAGAAATGGGAAAATAATACAGAATCTGAGACCAAGCAAGGCAGTAGAAAGCATGATCACAGACGCAAGGACACATTAACTGAAGTCATTAAGAAGCACTAGTTACACAAATGACTCAGCTTTAGGTTAGTGTCAAATTCATTTCAGTTCTTGCAAAATCTGAAATTCATCAATATTCATCACTTTCCTGGCAGAAAGTCTCATTCTTTAGATTCCCGTGTTAACAGAATTACGAAGCCAGAAGGAAGTTGGAAGTTTCCTTCTGTGACAGTCAAATCCATCCTTCTGCAAGTAATTTTAATTTTATGGGAAAAATATTCCTTTTTTTTTTCAGTTCCATCTTTGACACAGAAGTATTTCATTCTCGTGACTGCAAATTTAAGTACATTACCAGCTTCCCTACCTCTCACAGGTAGAAAAGTACTCTTCTATAACTTACACCTAAGACCTTCCATGTAGCTACAGACTGACAGGCCAGATGAAGAAACAAAACAAACAAACATTCATGTACTCAGAGAGCTATGAAATTCCAAGGGCAAAAGGCCAATGAGAAATTACTCAGGGCCTTAGTGGGCTAAAAAACTCCACTGTAGCACAGCAGGCTAACCAATGGACAGCTTCAGTGAAATAAACCAACTCAAAATCCCATACTATAATAATTAAAGTATGATTTCTAAACTGTACTTCGTTATTACTTTGTACTTTGTTATGGGGTGAATAATTCAACTGGTCTCCACAGAAGCTTGGTATATCCCCTCCTGGAAGCATCCATTTCATCACTGTGGTCCATTGAATTTTTAAGGTTCCTTCGCCACTGGTAAAAGGATCTATCAGAGGCCACAACAGATCCCATACAATAGTAATCAGCTTTATTGCTTTTTATTGTTCTTTCAAGCAAGAACTGTTTTAATCTCACAAAAACTTTCTTCACTCTGTTAACAAACAGGCAGGTCATTTGTACAGAGGCTTTCCCCCCACCCTGAATGGAAGCAAAGTTACTTTAAAATGGGAAAAGCAGTTCTGTTTAAAGACAAACAAAACAAAAAGCACATTCACACTGCCAATAAGAAAGACTTGGAAGATTTATTTACCAACTCCAAATCTATCAATTTTAATAGCATGAAAAGCAACATATCTGGTACTTGGTTAACTAAGCTACCTAATTCAAAGAGACAACTGTCTGAGCTCCTTCAGTGTATGTAAGGACACTAACATTTGAGGATTAGATACAGAAATGCAGCATTTAAGGCCTCCGATGTTTTTAATATGTACAGTCCAAGAGATTTTCTTCTAAAGGAGTTATGAAAGAGAAACATGCCTACTTTAGGAAGCCCACATTTACTGCTGTCAGTATTAGACTTCCCAGTAGAACCATCATCCAAATGATCAATGAAAACAGTTTGCAAAATGCCACTCTGCTATTAGCACTTACTCAACCAAGGAAAGATCTCTTAGTTTAGGAATAAGAGTAGCATTTTTCAGCATGGAAACTGGTTTGTCAACAACCATTCTTCTCCTGCACAAAACCTCCAACAATGCCAGCTCGCAGCAACACTAGCTTCATTTATTGGCGGGAAAAAAGGCGTCCCTTTGTACCATCAGTTTTGTGCCCTTTCAATAGCAGCTCTGGCGGTAGATTGGTGTGGACAATCGCAGTGACCATCTGTGACTATGAGACAGTTTGATAGCTGCAAGACTAAAGTAGGTTCAGCATCACCACATCTTGCCCTGCTGAGTCTTTCATACAGCTTTGAAAAACTTAATGAAAATGGATACATTCAAAGCTGAATAAAAAGAGGTCTCAACAGGCTTGACCCTAAACCTAAACAATGAAACTGTAATGCCAGCACCATTGTATCAACACGACAGATGTAGGTCGTGCTAGCTTTCATCTATAGCTGTGACTGATAGCTTGCAATTTGCTGACAAGACATCTAGTTTCAATTTTCATTTGATTTGTAGGCACGAATTTCAAGGGTTCAATTAAGATGGAAGATGCACCTCTTTTTTTTTTGGTTGTTCACAGAAAAAATTCTTGCAAATACTATAGCCAGAATGTGTCACTAACCTAGGACATTCTTGTACTAAATCCATCCTACAGAATTTTTTCTAAAATTACTCGGTGAAGATTGCTTTAAAAAGTTTATAAAGGGATATTACTGCTTAACCAAAAAGTTAATTCGCAAAGACCCACAGTATTAGTGCAGTATATAGCTTTAATAGCTATATACTCATATTTTCCTGGTTGATTTAATTATGTATTCTAAGTTGTATGAAATTTTGTTAATAAACTCCAGAAATGCATACATCATAAGTACACATTCTCTGCTGGTACAACCTCATCATGTGATCTGTCCCATCTGGATCCAGGTGAGAAACTGATTTATACTGGAGCTAGGGAAAAACAAGCAAATGAACAAAAGCTCCTAAGCTGCACGTGTTACTTGAAGAGCAGCCACAGGAGGTTTTATAAACAGCACTCTTGCTGGAAGGGCAAGCACAAGCAATCCAGGAGGTCCCTGGAGCACCCTGATACTAGCTTCCTGACATGGGTGATTAAGGAGATAAAATGGGAAGATGCTCTGTTTAATCTCACAAATCAGAAAAAAATGGCCAGGAATGTGAAGGCTGAAGCAGTCATGGCTGCAATGACCATGAGATGATGGAATTCAGGATGGTATGAGGAAGGAATGAAACAAATAGCAGGACAACAGCCCTGGACCTCAGGATAGCAGACCCTGGTCTGTTCAGACATTTGCTATCAGCAGGACAACTGGTTGGTTTCCAAGGATCACCTCCTCCAAGTTCAAGAATGATCTGCCCTGGTGAGCAGAACATCAAGCAAGAGTGGCAGTAAGGCTAAATAGATGAACAAGGGGCTCTTGACAAAACCCAAACATAAGAAGGAGGCATATGAGAGGAAATGCCAGGGATAGGCAGCCCAGGAAGAATACAAAGACACTATCCAAATGCAAGGAGAAAATTAGGAAAGCCAAAACCTGTCTGGTATTACATCTGACTAGGGACAAGAAGAAGGGCTTCTGCAATTAGATCAACAACAAAAGGAAGATGAGGGAAAAATGTGGGACCACTGCTGAATGGAGCAGAGAACATGGTGACTAAGGACAGAGAAAATGCAGAGATGTTCAATGGCACCTTTGCTTTGGACTTGAGTGGCAAAGGTTTGGCTTTGGCATTCTAAGGTTCCTGAAACCTACGGGAAAGTCAGGAGTAAGCATGATTTACCTTTGGTACAAGTGAATTAGTCTAGCAAACAAACGAATTGGACATACTTAAGTCCACTAGACCTGATGGAAAATATCCGGAATGCTGAAGGCTGTTTAATGCCATTACAAGGCAATTCTGGAGTATCTTCACAAGGTCGTAACTACTGGGAAAGGCTCCGCAGGACAAGAGGAAAGCAAAGGCAACTCTTACACTCAAGAGAGAAAAGCAAAAAGATCCAGGAACTAAAATTCAGTCAGTTTCACCTAACTGGCAGAGGAGAGAACACAGAATATTGTCTATCTTGGTTTTAGCAAGGCTTTCAGCGTTGTTCCCCTACAATATCCTCATGGAAGAACTTATCTAAGTATGAGCTAGAGGAACAAACACTGGGGTGGACTGAAAGCTGACTGAATTGTAAATCTCAGAGATTTACAATCAGCAGCGTGAAGTCCAGCTGGCAGCCAGTCATTAGTGGCATACCCCAGGGACTGATACGGATACTCTTTTAACATTAATGACATAGATGATTGGTCAGAGGACATCCTCAGCAAGCCTACAAATAATACAAAACTGAGAAGAGCAAGTTCATACAGCATATGGTTGAATCAAGTTCCATTCAAAAGGGCCTCAACAGGCTGGAGAAATAGACAGATATGAACCTTGTAACATTCACCAAAGGGAAGTTCAAAGTTCTGCACCTGCAGGCACCAGTACACAGTACAGGCTGGAAACAGCTTGACAAAAACATCTTAATGAACAACAAATTAAACATGAGCCCACGATGTGTCCTTGTGGTAAAGAAAGCCAGCAGCCTCCTAGCTTGCACTAGGAAGGCATTGCCAGCAGGTAGAGGAAGATTCTTTTTCTCTGTACTCAAAACTGGTACGATCTCATCTGCACTGCTGTGTCCAGTTCTGGGCTCTCCAGTCCAGTGGGAGTACTAGAGTGAGTTTAGCAAAGGACCACAAAAATTATTAAAGCACTAGAGCAATTTTCATCCTGAAGAAGAACTTTAGAGCAATTTTCATCCTGAAGAAGAAAAGATTCAAGGTGGATCTTAACAATGAGTAAAAATATTTAATGGGGAATTGGGGGAAGGAAGAGAGAAGATGGAGCCAGACTCTTCTCAGCAATGCTCATTGAAAGAACAAGAGATAACAGGCACTATTTGATATCCAGGGGAAAAAAAAAGACTTTTCTGAATTTCCACTCTCAGGTTACTAATACCTCCCTTACATAAAATGACTGTACTGATCCTTGTGACAAACAAGAACCAGTCACGATCAAGTCAGGCAACAGGAAGAGCCATTTAGTAGCACATTCTATAAATGCAACACAATGTCCCTGTTTCTTTTTCCTGGTAAAGAATCCCAAATGCCAGTTGAGGTTGTTCCAAGGGGAAGGAGTACAAAAGTTTTATCTGGCAAATAAATTACTCATATGGGATGAACTAAAGGGGATGCAAGATGAGGGTAAGGGCAGGAGATTTCTCAAAGTTTCAAGTATACTGCTACTATGAAGTATTCTTTGCATCTCCACAACTAAGATTCTGTTTTGCACTTAAAGTGGAGTTTACCACTCACCCAGTAAAACTGCAACATTTTTCTAGAACATTCCACAAAATAAAATTTTGGGCAAAGAAGATCACATCAGTTATTTAGCACAAAGGGCTCTGCCCTTTCTTTCCTGAAGTCCAATGAAGTCAAAAGCTGCTTTATTCAGAATTTAGCAATTTGGTTAGGTCCTTTAAAGGGACATGGATTTTGCTCTGAAAAGTATTCTCCTGAAAGGACTGAGCAGAAGGCTGTAAAATACCCAAAGAGATAGGTAATTAGGGAAATGGACTACCTTGAGCCATGTCTGAGAGCTCTTCTACCCAAACAAGGAGTAGAATCAATCGTTTCCCAGACAACGGCAGTCTTTTGTCATTGTTGGATTTGGCATTTAAACTGCAGAGGACAGGTGTAAGACAGATGACCAAATTCATCACCACCATCTTTTTGAGCTTTTCCTTTCAAAAACTCATTTAAGACAGAACATTCCATTGCCTCATCACACATTATAAGCCAGCAAACATTAAATAAGCCAGTGCAAAGGAAAGCCAGCTTCAAACCTGCTAGGCTGCCTCTTAACAGTGTCTGATGGAAAGAGGAGACTAGTTTGTTTGGTTTTTTTTTTTTGCCAGAGGGAATTTCAGAAACAAATTAAGAAACCCTTGAAGCTATTAGGTAGCCTTCCTTAAAATTGCCAGTTTTATAATTTATTGCATGCTGGCAACTTGCTAAGGCTGTGGAGACGGTTACTGACTTCAAGAACTCAACAGCACAAAGCAACAAACACCCCAGAACCTACCAGAAAGGATTCATTATCATTCTTTATGCTTAAAGGAAATACTGCATTGTATTTAGGTCCCACAAAGTAAATACAAAGTTGAGTAAGGGAAGAATGCAATTACAATGCATGTACCAACCTAACCCAACATATTAGAACCATGCAAACATTGCTATTAAATTTACATTGCAATAAAGGTATCTCCTGGATGAAAAATCAAAGATGGCAAGAAATTCCCAAACCACTGAATAAGCTGAAAAACATCGCCTTAAAGTATCTTGACTCAGATGCTTACAGACTGGGAGAAGGCAAATAATATTTTAAGAGATTCACAAATAAAAACTACTGGCTTATTGCAAACTCAGCACTTAAGTTTGTAAATAGATGTGCTTCTTCCAAACTTCCTTCACCCCTCCATTGATTTATTTATCTGATTTAATGCAAGTTTTTCTTACACAAAGCAAAAAAGAATGCAGTTGGAACTCCTGTCCTAATTAAAGGTTTCCTTGTTCTATTATGAACCTTGACTGCTCAATACTATGGCCAGAACAACAATACATATTTAAATCTCTAATCCTCACAGAGGAAGAGAGTACATTTGGAGTTCTGCAGTAACTATAACAACCTTGCTTGGGGATAAAATACTGTTAAAAAATACATGTTAATCTAAACTTACTTCCTGACTCTAACACTCGATACCCTGTAATCACTGATCTTTACATTTTTAAGAATTTGTACACTTACAGTCATGTGCAGCTGCCTCCTGTACCAGCTCATGAGGTTTGACTGTGAAGAGGGTGGAAGTACAGACCATTACCAGTCAGAGATACTCAGTGTTAGATACAGTGTCACAACGCACCATAGGATTTCAACTACATTCTTGAGGCTTTTAGGAACAAAAGAGACCTACCTCCACAACACCTGCATATCTCCAACTCTAGCCCTGGAAATCAGCAGGATGACATTTAGGACAGCAGCTTTCAGATAGGCTATAGATTTTGTACTTACAGATAAAAGTGACCAAGAACTTCATTTAACTCAGATGCAAAATTTTGTTTTCTTCTTTGGATTATTGTAGACAATCTGAAAATATGAGCCTGCAGCTAAATGAACTATTTAGCCTGCAGGATGGTAAAGAATCACAATACCAATGTCACTTGTAAACTCCATCAGTGAGAGCCACTTGTTGAACACACCATCTCTTTAGAAATTTGCAGATGACTATTGAAATGGTGATGTTCAGTTCTGTTTGGGGACATAATATAACCCAAGAGACTCCTGAGGGAAATGATTTACAGCTCCTCATTCATCTTCTGACCAAGCATATTACCATCCTACACGTAATTTCAAGTACAATCATGATAGAGGCAAGTGTGCATTCAGTAGTGGGACAGCTTCTGCAACCAGTCCCCAGTTATGTAATGTGGTACACACATTATGTGATATGCATTTCACGTCAGAAGAAAACAGTATATATAGTCACAACAGAGGGAGAGCATGTATGTTTGTGAGGAAGTGCAGCAGAAAGCAAGATTTTGGTTATTAAAAAAAACCCCAACCAACCACCAAAACCCCTACCCACACAAAACCCTTGTAGTGATAATTAGGCCCACAGCTTGCCCCAGAATCCCCCCTGGAGCAGCTCTCTGATGGAAGTGATTCTGATAGCCTGGATCTGGTCTTGGTTGGTCATGTTTGTTCAAGGCTACAGAGTACCATCAGAATGGATTCACAGACTTGCAGTACAGGGAGCAAAAGTGATCACTTTCTGGTTAGTGATCTGTATCTGTATTCTGTATTTCATAGACACACAGAGGCATCATGTTCAGCAACGCAATTCTGTCACCAAGATACTTTTCTTATGACAATGTTCAGAGAAATAGATAATTTAGGGAATAAATAATATGCACCTGTAAAGCAATTCAGTAAACTTATTTGAAAAAGGAACTCAAAGCTTTTTAACATTAACACAACTTTTGTTTGCGATGCAAAAAATAAAATCATTCTTGTTGTTCAGTATTCTATGGAACCTTCATTCTTTCAATATTACAATTTCAAGGCTAAACATATTAATAGCGTCATAAATATTCAGATTATGTAATAAAGACAGTGAAAGCAGATGATAAAATGCTGTAAACATTCATTTACAGCAGCTGGGAAGGCCCTGCCAAATGTTGCTTTACATAACAGGTCATGACGCTCTGACTGCATTAAGCTTTCTGATCACTCTTCCTTTATCTGCTGTAATTTTGAACACAATGCAAGACAGCACAGACTAACCAATGGATTTAGAAGCCCTTTCAAGCACACCACCATTTCAAAGGTTTAAAAGATTAAAACATCAAAAAGAGCCTTGTTTTTGCTTTTGCATTTTATAGTTTGCATTTTATAGTGCAGACATGAAAGTGACATTCACATCATTCTCCATTACCTCCTCAATTCAGTGCCTCCGATAAATTTTAGAAGTGACTTTATTTTATTGTGCCATGCTTTAGTTTAGCCCTTTGCAAAAAAGGAAGTGGCAGTAACTTGAAAACATCACTGCTACCATTTTCACAAGGCATCTTGAGTAGTACTGAAACATTCTGTAATGTATGTATAATCCTGTCTACAACCTACGTTAATTTTATTTTATGAATTGCATCTGATTTAAGTGACAGTTATTGCTTTTCTTCAGTATTTTCTGCATTACATTTCCTTTGTTTCAGAACAATCTCTCCTACACTTAAGAAGTCAGGATTCCAAAAGCATGGATCAGATCCTACAAGTTCTCACGCAAGTATCAGCCAGACACATAGACTGTGGGACTAGGTTGGAATGTCCTACTACAAAAATGATGACTTACAGCAGGATTCGTTTGGCACATTCCCGTGCCAAAATTAAGCCAAATTCTTCAGACATTATGGAGATTAGTAGCCCTAGGAAGGTTAAGAGCTCTAGTGAGGTCAACAAATTAATGTGTGTGAAGTAAGCAAGGCTGTCCCAAGAGGACACTTGTAAAAGCAGTACCTTCCTTCATCCCCTCAACCCTGCATTAGTTAGCAACTATTCAGTGCACTGAATGCATTCAAAGCCTATTCCATTAACTGACTGAAATTTTACTGCAGTGGGTCTCGAGCTTTTCCTACAGCCAAGGCACATTAGAAAGCACTGACATGTCTTTACACAACTGAGAAATTCCCTCAGCACCTACCATTGCCAGCCCCACAGCATCCACATGCAGCACTGCTTCAGCAAAGCCCACCTCATTGCTTAGGAAACCAGCTAAATACCAGACCTGGGCAAAAATATTATTCATTATTGGAAAAATAAATTCCCGAAGAGAAACACCAGTTTCATCAATACTCATTTAATGTTGTGAACAAGGAACTTGGTACTCCATTTTTGATTTAAGTATAGCTACCTTCACTACATTTGAAGAGACTCTTGTCAGTCTGTTCCAGTCACCTCGAATTAAGATGTCTCCTCACTTTAAATTAAACCCTCTTGCTTAAGTTAGAGCAGAATCTTAACCCTGATGTAGGAGAAGCAGAAAGCTATTGGGTTTTTTTCTTTTCACTAAGTCAGGTTTGTTTGCACAAGGACTATACAAGAGGTATAGTCTTCCCAAAGTCATAGACTCTTCAGATGAGATTCAAAGGGGTAATTCCATGGTTATAAACACACTAATAGGAGTAATGGCCTGTATGATCCTAGTAACAGGTCTGAATCCCCACTGCACTACACATGGTTTAAGCTGCAACCTAAGAAGGTCTTTTCCAGAGCGTCTTGCTACAGACCTACACATCAGATGGAGTTTTCAGTGATAATAGCTAATCCCATGATCTTCCACACAACTGATAGTTAACTAACTGAGTAAAAAAGTAATTCCAGAGATGGAAGTAAAAAAAGCAATTAAATCGAATCTATTTCCAAATATCTTAACACAAACAATGCTAAGCAAAACCAAAGCCACATAATGTAAACAGCATTTGCTTTCCAAGTCAGATATAGTAACTAAAAAACCAACAGATTACATGTAAATAGGGAACTAAAATTTCTAAGTCTTCACATATATGCTATCTCCTTATTTACAGTATCTTCAATACACTTATAAGCATACTGTTGTTCAGTAGGAAGGGATACTGGTTCATGACACATTAGCTATTCATTTAACCCAACAGTCAATTACAATTTAAAAAAAATTCATCACATTAATAGTTACATAAATTATCAGAAAACTGAATGGAGTGCAGAACAGAACTAAGAACAAATTGCCCTTTCCAATGCAAAACATGCCAGCACACAAGTTCAGAATCATACCTGGAAGGTCATCTCAAATCTGCTTTTAAATTAAGTGGAAAAAGAATGCAGACATTTTCATCTTCTTGCCTGATTCTCAGCTATGGTAGTTTGCAGACAGCTGTTCAAATAACCTGACTTTGCCATATATAGCTGCAGCAGCAGAAGTAAAGAACAACCCCATTAATACACCAAAGTAAAGCCCCAAATGACTTCTTGAAGGACTGTCTGCTGCCTTGAAAAACAGCTCTGCAAAGGAAATTACTTGATCAGCTGTCATGACTGATAAAGAGTTCTTCATTTTTCCTCCTTACAGCTACACTAATGCACAGTAATCATTCACCTCTAATCACTAAACCCCAAAACATTCCCTATTATTTGACTAAAAACTGCAGGTTTGCCTTGGTAATATTTGCAGACCAACTGCTCTTCTTCCCTCCTTAAACATCAGCTGAAGTAATTTTTCTGCCCTCAAAAAACCAAAAAACAAACAAACAAACAAAAACAAAACCCCAAACAAACAAACAAACAAAAAAACCAAACAAAACTCCACAGAAAACAACAACCCCAAAACCTACTCTTCACAGATATGAAACAAATCAGGAATATTTGCTGAGTAAGTTTCTGGCTGAAAAAAAAAAATAAAGAAAAAAAGCTCTTTGTGAATCTGCAATTCAGGCACCCAGGGAGCAGAAATGCTATGGGACAGAGGACTGACTGTGCTGTATGGAGGGAGTGCTGCAGGAAGCAAAAGTTCAAGCAAACAGACATTCATCTGTGAACTTTAAAATAACTTGGAGCAAACAGTTCTTTCACAGATTATCTGCAAAATTAGAGACAGGCTACCAAAAATCAGTGCAAACACTGGAAGGGCTTTAAGATTAAAAATCATTACAAAGAAAGAGCTGTGTTTTTTCTGCATACTGTGATAAATAAATAAGGTAGCCTCTGATCACTCCCCCCTTCAGATTAATAAAGTAAGTATTCTTAATTTAGAACAGTCACAAAATTATCTCAATCCTACAGTCCTTCTCCATTTCTTTAAAAAAGCAGAGCAAAAACACACTCTTGCTGGAATTCATAGAGAACCCTATCTCTCTGGTGCCTGCTATAACTACCAGGCAATGATTCATAATCACCCTGTAAATAATTAAATATTTATTAAGTCTGGGAAAGAGCTTGAGATCTTCAACAAACAAGAAACCAGGGAGACTTGTCCAAGAATACTCAGTTCCTTAGTTCTCCAAGCAATCATTTGTAAGGTGGGAGATCTGTACTCAAGTCTCAATTTTGAGTAAGATAAAGGTAGCAAAATATGGAACTGAACTCTTCACACAAATTCTCTGATCCCTAGGAAGGATGCAGTGATCAGATTCCTGATGCCGCAATTTCATACAAATTCTCACGTGGCTCAGCAGAAAAAGCAACATTTTTAGGTCTACTCTGGTGGCAACTCAGATGACATCAGCATGGATAAGGCTGGCACTTTGTGTCTGCCAGCTGCAGGCAAGGCAGTTTCTGGTCTATAAATACTAGAGATGCTGCATTTCAAACTATACTACAGAATAAACATGTAGGCCAATATGTGCAGTCACACAAACATACCAACACCTCAGAAGCGAGGCAGCAACCAAAGCCAAACTAAATGTGGCATCTGAAAGGCAAACACAAGCTAGAGCTTCTTCTATGAATTTCATCTCATGGGATGTAGTGCCTCCCCCCACCCCCTGCAATTACAGAGGCCATCCTGGAACCACCAGGGAACAACACGGAGCTATACTGAACTGCCAAGCAGGCCACTATCAAAGCATGTGCTTGCAATCTCATTGAACACTTCCTCTGAACACCCATACCCTCTCACCAGCAACCCACTTGTTGTCTTGTTAGAGAATATATATTGGAGGAATTACACTTTGGCTCTTATTTCCATTGATTTTTTTTTTACATTTTGATATGTTGAAGAGGGTTTTTTCTTGCTCAACATTATGGTTGTCCAGAAAAATTTCCCAGAGATGTGAATCTCTCCTCAGTGCTTAGCCAGATCATGCAGTAGATCCTCCTCGAAGTTGTGCTAAGGCAGGTGGAAAATACTGTGACTGGTGAACATAACTTTACAAGGGCAAACTGTGCCTAAGGAACTTGGTGGTCTTCTGTAATGTGGGTTACAGCACTAGAGGATAAGTGCTGTTACTCAAAGGGCTGTGGTCAACAGCTTGACATCCAAGTGGATACCAGTGGTGTTGAGTGATGCTCTTCAGGGGTTTGTATTGGGACTAGGGCTTTTTGACATCTTTACTGGTGACATGGAAAATGGGATTGAATGCACTCTGAGCAAGTCTGCGAACGACACCAAGCTGTGTGGTGTAGTTGACATGCTGGAAGGAAGCGATGGCATCTAGAGGCACCTAGATTGGCCTGGAAGGTGGGCTCCTGCAAAGGTCATAAAGTCCAGCAAGGCCAAGTGTAAGGTCCTTCATGTAGGCCAGGACAATCCCAAGGACAAATACAAGCTGAGCAGAAAATGGACTGAGAGCAACCCTGAGAAGGACTTGGGCATATGGTTGACAAGAAGCTCAACATGATCTGGCAATGTGTGTTTGCAGCCCAGAACAACAAACACATCCTGGGCTGCTTCAAAGGAATATGGCCAGTGGGCCAAGGGAAGGGATTCTTCCCCTCTGCTCTGGTGAGACCTCACCTGGAGGGCTGCATTCCGCTCTGGGGCCATCAACATAAGAAGGATGGGGACCTGCTGGAGCAAGTCCAGAGCAGGGCTATGAATATGATCGGGGATCTGGAGACCTCTCCTCTGAGGACAGGCTGAGAGAGTTGGTGCTGCTCAGCCTGAAGAAGAGAAGGCTCAGGGGAGACCTCAGAGCAGCCCTCCAGTACCTAAACGGAACAAGAGAGATGAATAGAGAATTTTTACAAAGGCAGGTAGTCACAAAATAATGGGTAATGGCTTTAAACTGAAAGTAGCTTTAGATTAGATATAAAGAAGAAAATCTTTACTGTAAGAGTGGTGAGGCTTTTTTTTCTCATTAAGGTCACATGATCAATTTCACAAGGTATAGTCTATTGCACGATCCCACAGGTAAAGTGGGAATACTGCTTACAAAGCACAGAATTTGACCCACAATTATAATACCATGGCATCAGAAGTGGCTGGCAATTAAAGGATTACAATACAGTCCACAATAATCCGATGAGCTCCCCTGCAGATGCACATAGACTGCTCATCACAGGCTGCCAGGGAAGAAGTGATGCTGGGCGTGCACAACAGCAGTCACTGTCACCAGGCTCCTCCTCAGCACCCTGGGAGAAGAGGGGCACCTAGCAGGTGGGGACTTGCTACCTGCACTGGGCTCCCTCTTCTCTTCTACACAGGGGACCTTCTCCCACTCTGCACATGGTTGTGATTTTAATGCTGAAGTATCTGAGCAGATTAACACTTGGATTCTATTTTCTCTCATTACATTAAGAATCTCACTAATTTTATGCACTGTTACTTGGTAATTAGGAAGGCACAAATGAAGACAGCTCCCCAAATAGGTACATAATACGAAGAACCCTATTACATTGATCTTAACCTCAAGTAGTCTGTTAGGCAGCAAGCACAGCATAGCTGTCAAATTCTTAAAACATACCAGTTATGCATATGCACAACACACACAAAAGCCAGCTTTCTCCTACACAGCTGGTTCCTCAAAGAACTAGTATTATTTAAGACAAGCATGCAGACACCAATTTGCAAAATACACGAGGCACCTATGGACAAGAGCTTATATATTTTCATTTCTACTCATTGGCAAATCAGTGACTTACAAGAGGTAGAGCTTGCTGTGCTGTCTAACCACTTATAACAACCTTGGTGTAGTAAGAATCCTATGATAAGGATTAAGAACTTTTTCTTTTTAGCATGCCTTTTGAATGCCTGCTGAAATACTCTCAAAGAAATAAAAATAACATTATGCCTAGCAACTTAGTCACAGCAACTAGTCACAGAGACCAGTACTGAAGCGTATGATAAAAGCCACCACCCCTTCTTTGGGGTGGTTTTTCTTGGTTTTACTAGCACAAGCAGAATAACAGATAATCCTGATCTGTATTTTAAAAATTCAATTAAGTAACTTGCAATCATTTAAATTTCTCCATTATTGTGTAAAACAGTAACTTAATTATTGAGTTAGAAGGTTTCAGTTGAGATGCCTGCTCATCTTGGTACTGAATGAACACTTATTTTATCTTGCCTCTGACCTGATGCTTTAGATTGTTTATCCTCTCTCTGCTTTAAAAAGAATCAGAGGGGGAAAAGCAGGGAACAGCAAGGTTTGAAAAAAAGACACGTTGTCGAAAGAACAGAGTCATAGAAGAGCTATCACTGAATCTTATTAGACTTCTGGTGTACTCTGTACTTTGTAAACATGAACAGATTCCTCTGATTTTCAGGAAGCAGATACTCTGGAACTGGCTAAAACAGCAAAGACTGCCTTCTTTTCCCATATGAAAGAATGTACACTGCAAAGTGGAAGGGGATCAGTCTGTCTCCTTATTTAGTTTTACACACTGAGCAAATCCAAAAATGCACCACTCCACTTGTGACACCCTGGAAGAAACATGCAACATCTCTGAGACTCGCCACAAAAGAGCACCAACAAACTGCTAGAAGATTTTACATGCAGAGTAATGCAGATGAGTAAGCACTGAGTCAGTTAAGGAGTCTGGATAGTTTACATGAATCTCTAGTCAGTTTTGGTTCCCACAACAACTAATTATGTAAAGGGTTACAATCATTACTTCCTGGAAGTCATCATCCAGTAAGCCAGCTGCATTTGCTTTTTATTCCCAATATAGCTAATAATAGAACACCGTAAGTGTTCTAATTACACTTTTTGTAACTTCTGTTTTACAAGAAAAAACCCACTTAGGTCTAGTATATTTCAAGAATATTTTGGTTAATATTCTAATACAACTCCCTTGCCTGCTTGTCAGCACTTCTGCATCTATAAAGGAAAGTCTCAGGAGGTTGCAGCTCAAACTAAAGCATGTTTTACTGGTCAATAATAGATAACACAACAAAGTTAACAGGAATATTCTAACTGGTGAATGCATGATCACACTTTTAAGCAAGTTCTACTGAATCTTTTTTGAGAAAAATAGACAAAGTATTTTTTCCTTCTCACCACTTTAATTAAAAGCAACCCCTCTCAGATGCTACGATCAAGGTAAACACAGATAAAGAACCCACATACCTTAGGAAAGACTTCATTAAAGACAGATCAACAGCACTGTCCTGCACCAGATAAGAGTTTGGAGTAAATAACACAGACCATCTTAACTTTATTTCACAGATTATTAAAGAGTCAAATCATAAAGCATACATTTTCTCCACAACATTTTCTTAGAGCATTTAGTGGGTTTTCCCTTCCTACCCTGCGCAACATCTACTTCATTAACGTGCATCTAAAACTAAGATTATTTTATTGTGCCAACTATGAGCTAAACCAAGCATTTACACCTTCCAGAGAAGACAGGAGAACAACATGAAGTCATGGCTATGCCCACATACAAGCCAGTTTTTGGAAATAGGACATCATATTTGCTTGGGGTTATTTCCAAAATGCTCTTCATTTTTCATAATGACATTACATCTCAATCTCAGGACTTATCAGTCACCTCCAGGTAAAATCCAGGTTTCCAGCAGGTTGTATGATGCAAGACTGAATAGCGTGTCTTGAAATTCATACAGGTATATGCCTGAGAAATAGTGACGGAAGAGAAAAAAATGAGAGGGAAGGAGTTCTTAAAGAGATCTTCCTTGATCAGTTACAAAACTGAAATTAACAGAAAATGTATTGAGAATATGAGTGCTTTGCCTGGACAAGATGGATTAGTGGGCAGAGCATAGGTAAAACACCTTTAGCCTACCAGGTGGCTGTAACTCACTTGTGACACACTTCAATGTCTACGAGAAGATGACTTCCATAAGCTACACAAAACAGTAGATTCTGGAGGAAGCAGTGCCTCAGGATTATGGCTCCTTTACAACACATCAAAGTGAATTGTTTGTCTTAGAGCACTCCCACAGGACCAAGCCACCACACAAACTGCCAGAACAGCCTGCAGTTGTTTAAGTCTTGAAAACAAAGGGGAAAGCACTGATAACCAACTCCTTTCATTTTGGTGCCAGATATAGCCTTTGTAATGTAAAAGATACAAAGCAAGCAATCTTCCTGTGCAGACAGCTCTGTCTCTTACCCAAGACATGGACCCATGCTCTCAGCAATGGCCTTCTGTGCTTCATCCCAAGTATCTGCTACTGCAAAGTACACCAGCCTCATCCCTGTACCTCGTACACAAGCAGTGATGCCAGTCCTTGCACCTTCAACCACTGCCTCCAATTTTCAGCTATTGCTCTTCTTCCACATCCATATGTATGCACCTACACACATACTCACACAATTTCTTGAACCTCAGGGTGTGTGGCACAGTGCCCAAGAGACAAAAAGTGGAGAAAGAAAAGATGAAATAACTTCAGGAACAAGAGGCCATTCATGACTTGCAGCTCCCAGACTGATCAGCACAGTGCAAGGTCAGCCAGCCTTGCCTCAGAGATGGCCAGCACTCGATCACATCAGCCCAGACAGCTCACAGCAGAGTATGGGGCAGATCCCTGGGAGGGTCAGGTCTGTACCCTGGCAAGCTGGGAGAAGCACTCACAGAGGAAATGCTGCCTCAGACTAAACCCTGCAGGAAGCAGAGGCAGCAGCATCCTGAGCACAGGCAGCCCTGCTACACATTTAGCATAATCGCTCACACACAAACAAACCCCCACACTCCAAAGCCTGCTTTGCCCTGTGAAAGCCAAGCAGTAAGAGTAGATTAGACTCTAATAGGGATTAATACAAGTTAAGGTGGCAGCGATTTCCAGAAAGGTTAGACGTGGGATGACATGACAGGTAGATGTAGGAAGGGTCAAGAAAAGAATGGTAAAGGGAAGACCAAGGAACACAGGAGCTTGCATTGACACCTGCCTGGCTCTGTTTTTGCCTCTCCCATGTCCATCCCTGCCCAAAGCAGAGATCAGACATGCTGCACTGTCAAGTCATGGTCAGTGACTTCTAACAGGCTGTGTAATGGTCAGGAGGGGACTTCTTATTCAATCTCAACAGCACTGACTCACTTTCTTCCAGCACTACCATCCATCACCCCTGAGTGACAAGGAATCCAGTTTTAACAAAAGGCAAAACCCAACACAAGTGAAGTCTGAACCTGAAAATGGAAAGAAGTTCGGATCCCATTCTGTCTTACTGCAGCCACTTCAAAGCTATGTTTAATTTTATTAGCAACTAGAACTCCAGTTCATAAAAAAGTGACCAATAAAAGATAATGTCAGGAAATTAAGTGACCTTACCATGATTTAGAGTATTGCTCTGCAACAACAAAAATGCACAGAAAGTATGCTTGGAAAGGAAAATCCCCAAAGAAGTAATCATAAAAAGTTTCCAAATTGCTTCAGAGTCAGAAGCAAGTTAAAACTTCATGCTAGAGGTTAACAAAAATGTGCATCTACAAAACATATGCATTAAAGATGCATTATGATTGCCATACTGCCAGAAAGAAACACTGTTCAGACAATCCATTCACTACCTACGTTTTCATGTGTGCTATAGTAATCAAGACTTTATTCACCTTTAAATTCAAGTAAAATAATAAATGTAGTTTCACTGTGGTGCAGGAACACAGCAGCTATAGTGTGTGGTCAAACCAGGAAAAAAAAGTGTACTTTCCTGACTCTTGGTCATATTTTCAAAAAGGCATAAAAAGTTGGTTTTTTTCTTTAATTCTACAGAAAGACTAAGAAGCCAAAACCTCTGAAGTTCCTCAGCCATGACCTTTGGGAAGCAGGCATTTTGTGGGGCTCCCCCATATCCCGAATACTTTGGTATACAGCATAGTGATAAACCAAGTTCCTTAGTTTTCATTCCAAGAAAGCTGTGGAAGAGTAAAAGTACTAATATGTTGGTTAACAAAAACAAAAAAAAAAACCAACAAAAAAAACCAAACAACAGAACAAGTCAAAACCCAAAACCAACCAAACCCAAAACCAACCAAAAAAACTGTTCAGTTTATGACTAAACTGTCTTATTTTGTAGATAACCCTTTCAGCAGCACAGTCAACTACAAACTCATTAACATTTACCTGGACAAACTCATTAACATTTACCTGAACAGATGGAGTTTGTACTCTGAAAGGAAGGATCAGAGATCTGGGAGAAAATGGTGGGGAAAAGATAAGGAACTTCATTAGACAACATAGCTCCAGCTGGAAAACAGCATGGAGAACATATCCTTTCTGTATCAAAGTCCTGCGTGTGGTCAAGCTCTTTGATGAGAAAAATTTCTGCTAAACCACACTTGATAAACTTGAACTTTGAAAACTGGCATCTATTCATCAGATTTTTTTAAAATAAACCTCAAGAATTCTGGCATCATCCAAGGTACCAAATGTTTCATTACAAAGACTTTATTCAAAATAGCTATCAGTTTACTAAAACAACAGCCCAGTTGGTACTTCAGAACTCTGCCTTTTCTCGGAGAGGCTTCTGTTGTTGTTTTAATGTGAAGTTGAAATTCGGCTTCACAATTCAGAATTTTCATTTTCCATAAAAATTAGTCAGGCAATGTATAATACAGACTGCTACCAAGTTCTTTCTGATGAAAAACAGGAGTATTTTGATCTGAAGAAGGCCATGGAAATATTGATCTTGGGGAAGCATCTTCTTCTGTAAACTGCTTTTGGGCTTGCATTTCTACTAAGTCACTTCCAACTGAAAAATTAAGGTGGAAAAAAGGAGCGATCTAAGCAGCTCTTCCCTTAGCTCATTTCAGTTGGAGATGTAGTTACATAAAAAGGCTGAGACTTAAACTCCAATGATTCTCAACAGCTCACACCATATGGAGGATCTCTCTGAAGAGACAGCCAATACAATGCTTACCTAGTCAAAGCACATTTCTCCTGTCCATAGAAGGCCAGACACAAGTCCTAAGAAGGCAAACATGCCAGTTTAACATGAATGATGGAAAAGCTTTGGAACAGTACATCCCTAATCCTCTTGCTACTACGAGAGACTTATTTTTCAGAAGGATAAATTTCCAAAGGGAGCCAGGTATTCAAGATCTCACCAGCTCACCCTCTACCACACTCAAGACACCCACTCGAAGACATCAGAGGATGCCCTAGTATTTCATCACTAGTGTGAACTGCTCAGTAACTTTATCAATAGATACTACTTGACATTATCAGCAGTACCAAGTAGCGCTGGTCCTCAGAATACAGAAAGTAAGATAGGTTACTATAGTCAACTGAGCCTTGAGTTAAGGCATGCTGTCTATGAATCTAATAGGGCCATACAGCAGAAAATTAATACTTGGCTCATAAAAGTATTCCTTCCACTTTCTAACTCTAGTTGTACCCCTCACCCCAGTTGCAAGGTTGGTAAAACTACCTCTAATGACTTCAGAGTGCATATAAAATTACCATATTCTTCAGAAAAACACAGATACAACTTGTACTGTGGATGACCAGGAACATTTTATTAGTCATGTTACTTTCCAGGTGCCTTTATGTCTACAAAATAAGGTACCCGTGTCATCATAATATTCTTACAGCCCCCAAAACAACATGTATAGGTATCCAGCTAGATAGATCTAACATCCTTAAGAAATATTCTTCTGCTTTCTATACAATGTTCAGTGAACACACTTACCTTATTAATTGAATTGGAACAGTTCTTGGCAGAAGGTAGACTGAAGAACAAGGATGTTGCAAAAAAAAGTTGCAATAAAATGCTCTGCCCAGCAAGTCAGAAGTACCTTGTTTACTTCAGCTTGACTAATAGGTAACATTTACAGACTTTCTGCTGTTCCTGTGTGACCTCTACTAAAGCAATAGCCAATCTAGTGATACTGCTAAAAGTCCACAGAGAAGATGTCAGTTTACACCACTCAGGAACCAGGCAGGACAGTTAACATCTGTTACTGCTTCCTATTTGAGGAGTTAAGAGCAGAAAAGCTATGTGAAGAATGGCACTACCAAATCCTCATTTCCAAATATGGCACCATTTACATACCCTACAGGGCATGTACATTAAAGGCCCCTCTTCTTTCAGTATTAATATTCAGACATCCTAGGGCAGGATTTCCAAGTGCACACATCAGAGGCGCGGTGTCTGAAGCAGTAACAGTGATGCTCAGCAAGCTGGGCTCAATGCAATCTCACTACAAGGTACGGGAGATAAGTGCTGCTGCACTCCTGGGCACACGCCTGTCCAGAGGACCTCAAACAGCCAGTCTGCTGCCCAGCTGTCCACATCCCTCAGCAACTAAACACATCAGCAGTGAGAAATCAGCTAGCCACTGCAAACACCAGAAATCACAGGCAGCAAAAGCAATTTGGCCACACCCTTTCTCCTAGCCTAATATAAGAAATTCCGAGCAGTATATAGGGATCTTACTTTCCTGAATTTACATTCCCTTAAAGCTACCTTGCTGGCTAATTAGGGCTGATTTCTTAGGCTTTGAACCCTCAATATCAAAAAAATTTTCAAGGTATCACACAGTGGTATCACCACTTTTTTATACTATCACAGCTGGTGTCAAGCAGAATTATATCTTAGCACAGACAGTTCTTACCATATGAAATACAACTGTAGTGATGCTGTTTAAAGAAAAAGCATCTAACCCAGCATACCTTTTCAAACAGCTGCTGATCAACAATTCCAGCAAGACAGTTGGGTGGGACCAGACCGCACACACCCCAGACCACCACGAAGAAGCAAAGCAAGTTAAAATTCTTATTAAGTTATATTTACAAATGCCACCTCCCTCTGCAATTATGGAGGACCATGACACCAAAGGAGAGCCAGATTATCAACAGTACTTCATGCCTTCATCTTTAGTGTCTTTTGAAACGATACAATAGATGTAGCTGAAGGGCATGGCATTTTTTCTTCATTATTCAAAGGAAGAGACTGGCATATATAGCAACTGGCTGCAGATAATAAAGGCTGAGCCTTTAACAATCAAGTTAGGAGGAGGCAAAGAACAGTCTGCACACTGTGCAATAAGCTTAAGATCTCGAACATTTTTTATGCTCAGTGACCAAGATAAATCTGCACCGTGTCCACAAAGAGGAAAAAGCGCCAACCCTTCAAGGGCTCAATGGCAGTGAATACACCAGCTATGTGAGAACTGTCTTGGCCCTGCCCATATCAGACAAGACACTTGAAGCGTGGCCCACCTGCCAGCTCAGAATCCTCACTGCCCACCTATCTGGCAGATCTCTTATTTTAAGCATAGATCCTTTCCTGGACACAAAAAGACTTTCAATATAGTGACAGGTATTTTTTTTCACAAAAAGTTAAGCTTAGGAAGAAAAAAAACCTCAAAAACTACCTCTTTATTTTTAAGAGGAAAAACTCCCAACAAAACTACAAGCATTGCCTTGAAAAATTGATGTCACAGGATCGAATGAGAGAAAAATATATTGTGCAAATACACAAAGTCAATATATCTTTCAACAGCTGAGGAGTGGTCCCTCCCACCCTGTTCCAGATGCCTCATATAGAAGGTCTCCAGCCCATGCCTGTGTGGAGTAGGAAGGCTGCTCCTGAAGCCCACCGACCTGCATGAGGACATGCTCCCTCTGCACATCGCAGACTGTGAGCAGCAGCAAGGAGGGAACACCCTACCTATGTGAAGAGCACACCAGCATCATTTTAAAAAGCAAAGTCCAGATGTTGCATAGCTTTTTAAATGCTGTGTTTCACGGTCGCATCCATCCCCGGATTTATTGCAATTTATATATTATGCAATATTTTCCCCGACAGCACCCAGAAGGATGCGCACCAAGAGACCCACACCCCACTGCCATGTCGCTACTTTCCCAATCTCTGTTCCACCCAAGACGCTGCCAGAAGGAAAATGCTAGGCGAGGAAACTCGAGGGTCTGGAAGCGCCGGTGGCTCAAGTCAGGATCTGCCGGCGCTGTCCTTGGCACAATAGTTGGATGCGATACAGCCGGGCGATGCGAGGCTGAAATACTTCCTGGGATGTCTGAATAGGCTCATTCAGTAGTCAAGGGTAGTTCTTTATTAGCCATATTCTACAGCCCTGCTCAGAAACTACAGCCCTGAGGGAAGGGTGGGAGACACCAGCCATGTGCTTCAAGAAAGGGGTATGGCTTAGCATTGTCTCTAGCTTTTTTTTTTTTTTTTGTCCTCCCTTTCCCTTTCCCTCCCCCTCCGGGCGTTACCGAAGCCGGTGGAGGAAGGGAAGGTGCCCGGCCGGGGCCGGGCTGTGGAAGAGCCGCCGCAGCTGCCGTCCGGCGCGGCCCCTCGGACCCACCGGCGCCGCTCGGAGCGCTGCGGGGGAGAAAGCCTCCGCCGCCCTCCCGCCGCTCCCTCCCGCCCCGAAGTTCGGGCAACTGGGACCGGCCGCCCCGCCGGCGGTGGCGGCTCGGCCGGCAGCCGGGGAAAGGGGCCGGCAGGACGCCCGGCCCCCGCGGCGGCTTTCCCGCTGCCTCCCCGCGCTTACCTTTCACTTGACTTTCATATTCCGCTATAATCTCTTTGTCCTTTTTGAATCTGCTCGGGGTTGACATTATCCACTCGCTTCTTCTGCTTCTCCGCCTTGTTCTAAATTATTATCACCAATTATTCTTGTTTATCTGGAGGAGCTCCCAAGTTGTGTCAGGCGGCCGCAAGCCCCAGCGAGCCGGGTAGGCGGCGGGCGCTGGCCCCGCGGGAGCGCCGCCGGCACCGGAGGCGGCGAGGCGGGAGCGGCGATCAGACTAACCCCGGCGCGGGCACCATCGCCTCCCGGCACCGTCGCCGGCAGCAACGCGGTCCGCGGCCCGGGGCCGCCGCAGGGCGGGGCGGCGGAGCAGCGGCCGCGGGGCACTCGCTTCCACTAGGCGAGGGCGGGGGCCCGGCGGCTGCGCCCCACCATTGTTATCTGTCCGCACGCACCCGGGAGAGGGGAAGGGAAGCAGGGAGAGAGCGGTGGGCGGGAGGCAGACGGCCGCGCTCGGTCCGTACGCCAGACACGGGTTACTGCCGCCGCCGCGCTCGCCGGGCTGACAACTCGAGGCCGGCGCCCCGCCGTGACTAACCCCGGGCGGCAGCGCCGCGGCGCATGTCCCAACCTCACGGGGAGAGCAGTCGCGGGGCTGGGGCGGCTCCCCCGCCGCGCCCTGGAGAGGTGTCTCCGGGAATAAACTTCTCCCCGCCCTCCCGCCTCTGTCTCCTCCCTTCCTGCCTGCCCGCCCGCCTCCGGTCCTCGCTCGCCCTGTCCGGCCGCTCCGCCTGCCCGTCGCCCCGCTCGCCGCCCGGGGCCGCGCTCCGCCGTGCAGCGCCCGCTTGCCCCGGCCGGCCCGCAGCCGGAGGCCCAGCAGGGCTGGGGTGCTCGGGCTCGGGCGGGGGTGAGAGGAGGAAGACCCCCGCCCCGCCGCCCCCATCGAGCACATGGTGGCCGGATGCTCTCGGGGGCAGGGGTGTGAGGCCGCGGTACGGTCACAGAAGGCCCTTGATCCGGCGGGGAAAGTTAAAGCCCCGTGCTGCCGTCAGCGCCAAGCCGCCTGGGGAGGGGGAGCCCGGAGGGGGCAAGTGGCCTTTGGGGACACCATGTGCCTCCCCAGTGTCTCTGAAGGCAGGGCACGGCTGCAGCAGTGTGCGTAGGGGCCCGGACCCAGGGGGCCAGAGGTTGGCAGCACCCAAGGGAAGAGCTGCATCCTCAGCACAGCAGATCCTGCTTCCACCGCCCTTGTCCACCCGCTGCCGCCCTTGCCCTCCGCAAGCTGTGGATGCAGCTTGTTCTCAGGGCAGGAGCGCCTATGTGGGGCATTCCCCACATCTCCTGCGGGAAACAAGCAAAGCTGGGCAGGAGGCCACTCAAAATGTTTCTCCCTTGGGCTGCTGTGAGTGGCACACATTGGGGCTGGCCCTGATGTCTGAAAGTCTGACAGTCACGTTCAATGTCAGCTTTAGAAGGATGAATTCCAACCCATCAAGCAGTGGTGCACAGCCTTCCTTGCAAAGCTGGAAGATCATCCAGAAGGGCAGGAATAACTGAAATTTGAAGCATGGGGCAAGTTGTTGAAAGGTCGTAAGTGACCCTGGCATACCCTTGGTCCAGTGTGCCTCCAAATGCAGTGGAGACAGCCTGCTCTGCCTGAAGAGCTCGAACTTGATTCAGCCCTTGGAGACTGTGGAGGATGAGAGCTGGCTGCTAGCTTTGCAGGTACAGTGAGACCATGCCTACCAGGAGTCAAGCACAGAGGTTCACAGAGCAGGTAGCCACGCTTCTCCAAGGTCCCCAGCTGCAAGGTTGGGTATACAGAAGGACTCAGGTGTGGTTCAAGTTATACAACTCATTTTTCCCCCAGCTGCTCTGAAACTTTGCTTTTGCCAGAGAAGAGTTTTCTGAAAAGAAAAACATTGAAAAAGCATAATGGTGGACACTGCTGCCTTGTGATGAGCAAAGAATGTGGCTGTCATTCATGGGTCAAAGCCAAAAGTCAAACCAAGGCAGAGCTTCAGACTTCGAGCTGCAGAGAGGTCAGCTCTGGGGAGATTAAAAAAAGGCAGGGGACATTCTGGAGACAGAGGGCTCCATTGATGTCAGGTATGTCCAGGAGTGATTAACCAAACATGCACACTATTTACAATTAATTTCCCAAGATATGTCATTTATGTGGTGGAAGTTCCCAGAGATCCTAGCTCTGGACAGCTAGCTCAGATGCTACCAGGACTTGACTCTTCGGGACAAACAAGTGAATTGTGGGACCATCTGCAATTGGGAAAGTTCAAGGTTCAGCTACCCTGTAATTTGGCTGGATTTGAGCCTGAGCACTATGGGGACCTGGTGCTCAGAGAGCAGTGGCACAGTTAACTGTACTCATGCAGACATTCTTGCTTGTGCTTACATTTAATTCTTATAAGCACATTGCCTTGGTGTTACAGTTGTTCACTTCCACCCCTCTGAATTTCAGCAGTAAGTGTACATCTGTCCTTTGCAGTTCATTTTTCATTAGGTACCATGTTCTTCTTGCTAGGGGATCAGGGTAACAGGATTCCTGTTCCCTTTTCCATCTTCTTGTTTTGTTTTCTGTAATTTTATTACATTTCTTCCTCTTGCCCTCCCAGTGCAATCTTTTTCCACTCTGATCCCAATCTAGATCACCTAACTCTGTCTTAGTACAGGAGGTTATTGTCTAAAACCAATTTAAAAATTTAGGTTGGATAGTCAAATTACAATCCCTTGAATAAGAAGCCCAGTCTCAAAAGAGCAGTCGTCACTGTAATCCCAACCACTTTGATTTTCATCTCAACCTTTGATGCCAGCATCTTGCTTCCTGTCTGTTTTGAGTCCATCTGTTTGGCTGGGGACTGGCTGATTTACAAGACAGTGGGCCATGTTCCCTGGGAACACGAGGCACTATCTGGAGATTAGCTGCAAGTCTTGTCTAGTTTTTCAGAACACTGTGTTTTTGCAAACAGGACAGGGAACAATGCTCAAGTCCCTTTGTACCCTGTGTGAGGTTATGCAGGCTGGCACCTCCAGCCAGGCCAGTCCCCTTCTCCCTTACATAGTACTTGGGCATACAAACCATGTCCAAATGTGGTTGAAGGTGTAGAAATGTTCCATGCATCCTCTCCTGAGTCCTGAAGGATGGAGCCATCTCTTACAGTGAGCCTGTGCTAGAAAGACTGTGAGCAGAAGGGTGCAGAGATAGGCTGAATGCCCATACCTATACCATCTATTCCCTCTGCACTAGATTCTGAATCCAGAGGATCAGCCTGGCTCCACAGAGCCAAAAGAGAAGGTGCAGACAGATTATGTTACTGCTTGAGAAAATGAAACCACCTTTGGGCTCTGGAGACTGACCTCCCTGTATTCAGCCACTCAGCTCAGGGCTGTGTGTCCGTAGTAAGACCACTGAGGAGGGATGGGCCAGGGACTCAGCAGGCTTGAGAGTGCCAGGCTCAGAGCTGCACAGATTCTGGATCCCTGAGTTATGGTTGGACAACCAGGATTGTGCTGGCTGAGAAATCTGATTCTGGCCCCCTGTCCCTGTTCTCCCCCTTCTTATTGAGCCCCCCTTCCCCCCACCCCCTGCCCTTCTTTAGGGATTGGCAAAGGATTGTGCATTATTACATGGGTGTAATCTTCTTTTAAGATGTTCATGGCAGCTCAAGTCTCCAGACTCAATTCCGCACTGATTTACACAGCCTGCAATCCCATTGTGAGAGTGGTGATTGCACAGGAACAGACCCTGCCTGGGCTCTGCAATGCCATGTTTGAGGTGACTTACAGGATACAGAAGATTATTACAGAAATGCCTGTCATTTGAGACCTGTTCCCAAAGATCCCCACAGAGTTCCCATGAATTTTGAGAGCAGCAAGTGCTAGAGCTGTGGAACAGTCTGTGCACTCGTGAATATCAAGATATCATGTTTATCCAGTGTTCTGTGAACTCTAACTTACTGCTTGTAGAGCATATCCAGGTCTTTGCAGGGAGGATGCTGTAGACATTTAAAAAGTATTAGGGTAAAGGTGATGGAGAGCACATATGTTGTTGCAAGAGACAGAGTTGTATCAATAATGCAGTGTAGTACAGTACTGTTGTGGTACAGTTCCGGTGCAGGGTTTGTGGATCTGTACCTCAGTGTATGGAGTTAGATAATCTACTCCACCAGGGAACTGAAAAACCTGAATTATGTATGATAGAGCATAGACGTGTTTATACAGAGAGCAGTTCCTGCAATACTTCATACACTTAGTGCAAAAAGGGAATAACACAGGCACACTTGATTCTGCTTGCTTGAGAACTTCATTATTGCATTTCATTTGCACAGCCTGATGAACTGTGCAATATTTGGTTTCTTCTGCTGCTAATAAAAACAGTCCATATAACAGGTTGCTGGAGTATCATTGAGCTATTCTCTTTGAGTACATAATGAAACACAATGACCCCCTTAAACAATAAAACCCTACACTAATTTTCTTTAGTCTGAAATGAAGAAAAAGAATTAATCTTGCTTTATAATTGTTGTCAATCAGTCATTTTACAATTGGACAGTAAGTCTCTTAAGTGAAAGACCAAGCTTTAATTGAAACAATGAAACATTTGATTGTTATTGAAAAATCAGTTAGAGGCACCATTCAAAGAGCTTGTTCAAATGTTTGTCACTGATAAGATGCACATTTCTAAAGAATCAAATCTATTTGCTTTGGAATGAGATTATTTTAGGAAATACAATTGCTTATCTAAGATGTAAAACCAGTGAGGATTTTTTTCTCTCCCCTGCCCCCAGCCACTGCAGCATTTAATGCTGCTCTGTGCTTATAAACTCCTGAAACATGGAGATGAAATCTGGGCTTATGGGGTTTGTCATAGGCTGCAGAAGAGCCAGGACTTCACCCTGGCTGACCTGAAAGTAGCTCCAAAGCATTCAGCTGCACCTTCACAACAATGAAATAAAGACTGTGAGCTGCCCAAACTTTAGTAGTTCAGGAGAGATATTTCCCTTACCTGAGTTTCTGTGTGAGCCTAAGCTGTCACTCAGCTTTCATTGCCAGGAATAGCACTCTGACCATTGGGATGGGTATATTGATTGTAAGGACAGCTGTACACAAGGACATTCTTGTTCAACAGTAAGAGTGTCTACGGGTGGAATGTGTAGAATTGGTAATGCCGTAAGTTCATGCTACACCAGGGTCCTTGACCTTTTTCAAGCCCTAGGCGTTACTATGTATCCCCTCAGGTTGCCTTTTTTTAGTCCATTATCCTGAGTTTCTTTAGAATATGATGATCAGAATAACCATTTTGTGAGCTTCACATACCCTAATTTAGGCAACTGAAGTCATATGCCCAATTCAAATGAGGGCTCCTCAGTATAAAAGAGACATAGAGCTCTGTGAGAAAGTCCAATGGAGAACTACAAAGATGATTAAGGCATCTCTCTTACGAGGACAGGCTGATAGGGTTGGGCCTGTTCAGCCTCAAGAAGAGATGACTGAGGGGGAGCCTCATCAGTGTCTGTAAATATCTGAAGGGAGGTATCAAGAGGATGGAACTGGGCTCTACTTAGTGGTGCTGAGCAGTAGGACAAGAGACAACAGGCAGAAACTGATGGTTAAGAAGTTCCACCTGAACATGACGAAGAACTTATTTTACTGTGAGGGTGACTGTGTCCTGGAACAGATTGTCCAGAGAGGTTGTGGAGTCTCCTTCTCTGGAGATATTCAAAAGCTATCTGGACACAATCCTCAATAACATGTTCTTGGGACCCTGTCTGAATAGGGAGATGGGACTAGATGCTCTCCAGTGGTCTCTTCCAACTGTACCCGTTCTTTGATTGTGTAATTTAACTGTCATTTAACCTCCTTCAAAGTCAGTCAAGAGAGGTGGGCATCTGAAATTCACTTATTTTAGATGCCTAATTTAGTATAGATTTTGTTCCCATTTTCCTTAGTGTCATAACCAGATGTCATATAAGACAGTAATGATATCCTCTTCAAACCTGAAAGTGATACGCTGAAGCTTAACAACAATTAGGAATATTTACAGTCCTTTGCTGCTGAGTAAAATGCACAGCTAAGGGTATGCAGTCTGCATTTGCTCATTTACTAATTGCAGTCACATTGGAAAGTAATCCTCTTGGCTGGTCATCTGAAGGAGGATTCAGGAAACAGCCACTAGGTACCTTTTCCATATATATGTGTGCGTGCATGTGTGTATACAGCCAATTTGCCATGCTCAAATGCTTGCAATAGCTCTCTCAGCATGAAATATATCTGAATCCAGTGGATAATTGTTCACATTGCAGAAAAAAAAAATCTTCCAAGTGAAATCACTGACTTGAAATGTTACGAGATGCTTCTGGTTCAATAAGGTAAGCTTTCAGTCCTAGAGGACTGAGAGAGTCTGGGACCTGAATAAGCTTTGTGTTTCTTCAAAGAGAAATGCACCAAACCCAAACCTCCCCACATTAGTTTCATTGCTATTTTTTTTGAAGAAATCAATGAGACTTAAAGAAGTGAATGATATGTTAATATTTAGTTCTTTGGTTTTACAATTCTGAACTGTATCTTAATGTTTCCTTTTTAACTTATTCATTTTGAGCAGTGCTAATAGGACTAATGACAAAAGTAACATATAGAAAGTGATGAGGCTACTTTATGCCCTTTACTGTTGTTAAGAATATTATCCTTTTTATATGGTATTGCTATTCACTTCCCAATTAGTAATTATAAGGAGGAATGAATTCCAAGTAATAACTTTCTCACTTAATGAGAAGAGACTGAGGCAGTCTTGCCTTTTGGAAGGAGAAGAAATATAGAAGTAATTGCATCCTCACTGCAGGGTTTCTGTTCTCTGTAGGACTACTTTTGTTCTGTTGGTAGCCTTTGAGACTCTAATATTCCACTTCTGAACATAATGAGCTGAATGCTTAATTTGTAAGCTTTACACACCTTATACCTGCCAGCTTACATACACTTGCATTATTCTGTATCTTTATCTTGCTTCTTATATTTAAGAGTATATTGTCCAGAGAAGCAGGAAGGTTGTTTTTGGTTTGGCTTTTCTTTCCAAGGCTGGTAAGGGAACACCAGTGTATTTTGAAAGGACTCTTCCAAGTGAGCATAAGGGGCTGTGTTAGTGGTATTTAAAAGTCTTTGATGAGTGGATAATTGCAACTCCGATAAACAGCTTTTGAATTTAAATTTTCTACTTGCATTTTTTGTGTTTGTTCTATCCATTCTCATCTAAAAATGAAATGCTTCTGCTATTTTATTACTCCTGACCTTCTCATACTAATAGTTTTGAGTGGAGAACATTAGAAGCTGGGTTATGTTTAAAAGGAGAAGGAACTGCTTGAAGCAGCATCAGATAATTAAGAACATCATAGTTTTAAAAATCAGTCCTATGTACTTCATCATGCTGCTGTTATCTGACTTTAAGTGGAATGCTTCTATGAATAAGGCCGCTGGATTGTACCCTCAGGACTTAGATAGGGGAACACAACTGCCAGTCTTGCTATCCATATATGGCCTTCATGGGCCATCCAGGAATCTCAGCTTTCTGGGCTGCTTCCGTCTGTGCCAGTAGTTTAAAAGCTGCGAATCACCTTCATTTATCTCAAAAGGGCATTAATTTTGAAGCCCAGCAATGATGCCAGCCTTCTTCATTTTTTCAGAAGCATCCAGCTAGTCAGCTTATTCATTAATGTGGCTGGGTGGGAACAGCTGCAGTCTATCTGCCTGAAAAAGTGCCTGGCTGTTAATGGTCTATGCAGCATACTGTCATTTCTCTGATTAAGCCCCTTGGTCTACCCTCTGGCTGAGCCCTTGCCTGAGAAAAAGGCATATGCAAAGAGAGGCAAAAATGGAAAAGGAAGGCTACGTCTGTAGCATCTTCTCTTTTGTTATTGATAACATGGTGTTGCTTTCTGAGTTTTTTTCCCTTTTGCCTTCACAGCTGGATGAAGACAAACCAGACTCATGCAGGAGGGGTGATGATACCTGGGACCTGATGATCCTTATGGGGCCCTTCCAACTCAAAATCTTCTGTGATCCTATATGGAAATGCTAATGCCAACATAACTGGATCACAGACTGTGAAATAGAGACAGGAAGGGATGCAGCTTCAAGACCCATAATCTTTACATTTTGTTTAATACCACTTTAACGTCACTCAAAATCCCAGTTGCTATCATGGCCTGAGAGAACTCCAGGGTAAGCTGGGTAGTGTCAGTTGGAATGGTTTCAGGCTGCAGAAGGAATTGAATCCAAACCTGCTTTGAGAGCTGCTGTCCCCCTGTATTAAAAGACATCAGGATGTCCTTCTTCTGCCACTGAATTTTAAAAGACAAGGATTCACCTGAAAATTTGTCTTTTACGTATTTGATGCTAGTATGACTTTGTACAGGGAAGATGCTTCTTGCTGCAGTGTCCATCTCTGGGTGAATTTTGAGGTGCCAGTGATTCTCCAGGCAATGCCCAAGTCCCTGTTGCAGAGGTGTGGAATTGCTGGGTGCTTGAAGGTACCCATATCCTTTGTTAAACCTGGCTCTGTCATATCCTCAGATTGCAGCTGACCCTTTCTGCACACTTGGGCTGCTGGCCCTCATCAACAGGAGACACACAGTAGCTCAAAGGTGAAATATAATGATCTTATTCTCACAACTGTGGCTTCAAGGTAAAGCTTTTATGCCAGTGTCCAAGAAGATGCATCCCACGTGGAAGAAAATCAGTAAGGTGTTCCGGAGCAATTTTTTCCATTCATTTTTGGCATGACTAAGAACATTTCTTAGTCATAGTTCCCTTTTGTTATTTCTGTTCAGCCACCCAATGTCACAATAATTGGGTGTGCAAATATTGCAAACTGCGCACAGGCAATTGTCTCCAAATGAAGTTATTTTTATAGAGTCTGTATCTCAGACACATAAAACCAAAAGCTTTATGTTAATATCCACTGTTTCAAAAATTCATTTTGACCAAAGATGGTATCTGTTCATAGCGATTCATAGTTTTCAGAAGTGCATAAAACTAAAGATGTGTACAAAATCCTTCCTGGGGACCTCCAGAGCAGTTTCCAGCCGAGGCTATTGATGTATTTGAGATGTCACAGCTCCCTCCAGCGGGCTACTACCAGGAGGAGGATTCTGCAGGCACCAACCCAAAGCTTCCAAACCTCAAACAGAAAATATTCAAACCATTTTTTTAAACATTTTTCCCCCTGACTGTAGTAGCTGATTCTCCCTGCTCACAATACAATAACATTTGAAGCAAAGACTTCTATAAAATCTGAGAAAATTAACTTACATGGACCAGATTTTCATATAGACTCAAACCAATTATGTCCTGTTGACTGCCACGTAAATACAGGTTTTTCATTTGGAGTAGAGTGGCATGGCCTATGAAACCACAACATGTGAGATGTAGTAGGATAAGCAAAGTTTCCTATGTGTACATTCTCCAGGTCATCATTCTTCAACATCAAACTACTGCAACAAATCCAACACAAATGACATGCCATTCATCTGAACGTATGTGACTCCATGTAGATTTGTTTTCATAACATGGATTACTGGTACTTATGAACCTTCACAGGAGCTGATGCCTTCTTATATGAGTTTTCAAGTGTGGCAGTGGATGAAGCCATGTCCATGGGAATGACAAAGTCTAGTCCAAGCTAAGGAACAGATCCAGAATGGAAATATGTTCTTTCTTTCCAAGAACCTGAAAACACAGAGCAGTTATTTTGTGAGATTTCCAATAATTCTAAGTGTCATTTTTCTTGGGAGATAATGTCTTATGATATAAGAATTTTATAAATATTTTAATTTTCACAAATACAGTAAACTGCAACATCTATATCAATAATTTTAGCTTGGTGATTTAATATTATTAGATTAATTATTTGATATTAAAAGAAAAGTAATGAAAGGAGTTTAATGCAGTTCATTACTACTCCTTTCCAATCAACTTCTGTTCACATTACTGATTCCTGAGTAATGATTCAAGCTGTAGGTTTAAAAATGGGCTTGCAGCTGATGGATAGTGTTGGCAAACCAAGGAATGGATTCAGTGTGATGGTTATAGAGAGGTGGTGGCTGAGCCTGTAAGAATCTGCATTAGATACAATGGTATCAGCATCTGGAGACACAACAACAGCACTACATAAATCATGTGTAGTGTTATATGTTCTCAACTATATAATATGTTGCCTGGCAACTGCATGTCTCTCAGCTTGGAAAAGTAATTGTTTTTAATTATGTCCCTGTGATACTGCATGACCACAGAATTAAGAGCACTGAATCTGCCCGATTGCTTTTAAAATTACATTTATTTAAAAATTATGCTCCTTTTTTGAATCATCAATATGCCTTACCTCAATCAAGCATTTTGTGCTTCTGGTGTTTTTCCTAAGCATACTCTACAGTACTGCACTCCAAGGATAATTATGCAGAACATGTTTTCTTTTCCCTGAATAGTTCAGGATTTATAGAATTTATAAAGTGTCCTTCATGTAGTCAGGGCCTACTGCTTCTTTTTTTTTTTTTTTCTCTGTAAGAATGTGCTTACATCTCTCAGCTCACAGAGACAAGAAATTTAGGCTGTTTGGCTTTCCTGTGGCTTGGACTTTATCTTGGGTAAGGAAAGGCACTAATATGAAGACCAACTTGGCACATATCCTTCAGCTGGATTTAGGTAAACTAAGTACACCTGAAAAGCTAGATCCCATATATATACTATATTCCCAGATTTCTGTAAATTGTAATTCCTGCACTATTAAGAGTGAACCACATTAGTAAAACACTTTGCAAAGTCATGGAGCTGATGCATAACCTTCAGTGTACTATCTATCCTCTGCGAAGAACATACCTAGAGAGGAAATTGTAAATATCACCCATCTTTGCAGGTCCAGCCTCAGTAGGAAAGGAATAAATAATCCCCTGAAGTACTCTGCCTAGGACACCCTGCAACATGGGAGTCACCTCTCTATTCAAACTCCCTTTAATGGAGTGAATTAGGAATAGCTCTTCTGTTATAGGGGTGAATACTCCAGCCAGAAAGTAGATTATAGAAAAGGTGTGACAATTTCACAGCTCTGTGGGGCTTTAAATAAACTCTGAGAAAGTCGTTTGGACTGGACCTCTTAAGAGACTTAAAGAGATGCTCATTGATCATAGGCAATAAATCCCAGTTGCATGAGGAAATTGAGCTACACCAAACAAATATTTGCAAGTGGCATGGACAAATTTCTAGTAAGTCAGGGTGTCTCCAGCATTACTAACCACCAGCTGCAGAGTTCTTTGAATTGAATTCTTGTGCTTAGGTATTCAATTCTACGTTATTTATATATTTTATCAAACCAATTTTTATTTTATTGATTTATTTTTTATATGATCCCAAGTCCCTATTGCGATTGTGCTCTTTTCATGTTTTAACACCTAATTGTCCATTAAGAAATCTTCAAGAAATAGCTGACTCCTAAAAAAATATCCCTAGCAGATAATCTAAGAGAGGATGGCATTAAGAAAATCAAATAATTCTCAGTTATGTACAGCTTTTTCACTGTATGATTACATAGGAACAAAGATTTCCTCAGGTGCTATTGCTTCAGACTCAGAATATTGGACATTAATTTTATATTACACTTTCTGGCTTTTTTTTTCTTCTGTGTATGGAGTCCTTACCTAATTTTATAAAATATAAGAAATTACCTTAATATGAATATGAACATATACTTTATTAAAATATTAAACATATGAACATATACTTTATTAAACTAAGCACTGGCACAATTTGCTCAGGGAGGTTGTGGAGCCTCCATCCTTAGGGATAATAAGATATTTGGACATGGTCGCAAGCAACCAGTCAGGCCAGAGCAAGATAGAACCATCTAGCAAAAGATTTTTTTTGAGAGAGAGTTTATTGCTTTTGTTTGAAATTGTATTAGACTGGGAGGGCTTTATATTGCTTTTCACAAAGGGAACTGTGAAGACTAGATGGAAGATTATCAGTGCACTTCTGAGGCTGTCTTTTGTACTTGTCAAATCGGTGCAATGTAAGTTTTTAGTCCCTACAACTCAAGCACTGCAGTGCCTAATGCCAAATGCAGTCCTAGCAGTCCATTTGCCTGTCATAGTGCCTGGGGAGAAGTGATTACCCAGAAGACACGGCAATGGGAATGAGCCTGGGATCCCTCCTCAGCTCTCCAATGTGTGAGTGAGTGTCTTGGAGAAAGCACACCTGCCATAGCCTGGGCAATTCACAGCCACATCTCTTAGTGCCCAAGAATGCCCAGACCCCAGGCAGCAGCCAGCCAGGGAAGTAGTCTCTGCTCCAGTCATTAAATTTGTGTGGCTGCTCAGACAGGATAATAAGATTCACTGAAGAACAAACAGGCAGGACCACAAGAGACAAAATGAGAGCAAGTCTTCCTCTGCAGCAAGACTGGAGAGGAATGAGGTGGGAGAGTCATATCTGCCTTATAGATACAACGTGGAGATGAAGAAGAGAAGAGATTTTCTGATTTAAAATGTCTTCAGTGCTGAGGACCTGGAGGACTTTCAAGGTTTAACCTTGAAAATAAGTGTCCTGTTTTGTGCCTCTAACTTTTTTGCAACAGCAGCAGCTTAAGGGAAACTTGAAGTTACAGATGAGCTTTATGTTATTTTGTAAAAGTAAAACCACAGGCTCTTATCATCCAGGCTTGGCTGAACTCCTCAGTTCCTGAAAATAGGTCACAGAGAGAATCTGCACTAATTAGGAAAAGTTGGCAAAAACAATCATTGCAAGTTAAAAATGTGTGTCAGATCCATTTTACTTGCATAGTGGATCTGGAGGTGATGTAATGAACAGGTTTTGTACCAAAGCAGTACATACTGAAGAGGATGACTCAGTTCTGTGAGCCGCAGGGAACAAGTTAAATCAGGTTCACTTTGCAGAGCAGCAGCTTTTGACGACTCCTTGAGAACATCAAGCAACTGCAGCTGCAGCTTCCCCAAAGGCCCCACAGCATATTGACATCTATCCATGCAGTTAAAATCTTCCTTTTCTTCTTAGGCCCTATTTTCTGTTTGATGGATTTAAACTGCTACTTCCATTGGCAGAATTCAAGAGAGGACTTGAGTGCTGCTGAGTCAGGTCATGTACTGGCCTTGAAGTATTTGGGATGCAAAACAAGAGTCCCAAGGCTTGTGACAAGCATCTTCCAAGTTTTTACAAACTCGGGTAAGAAGCTGTGCTGTGCCTGTGGACAATGAATTATATCAGGATGGAGAGGTATAAAACTGATGTGTGAGCAGGCCAACATGTGATACATGACCTGCCCTGGGCATTCAATAAGAAGCTGTAGGAGGCTTCTGGACTCTCTTCTGGGGCCCAGACACCCAACATTAGTCCTTGCAGTGCATAAGTTCCAGCTCATTCTGTAAATTTTAGACATTAAACCCTCTGTTTCCTCTTCTTCTTTCTCTGAGTATGCAGCTTTTCTGGACATGTTTTATTACAGGCCCAAACCACCCATGTACAAAAGCAGGAATGGAGAGGACCATCAAGCAGAAAAGTGTGTATGCAGCAAGCTAGCCAATGGTTTAGTCCTCTTCTAAAGGGCAGGCCTATGTCCAGATTAGTATTTAGTGTTAGACTGTCTTTTCTTGCATTTTCATTACTTTGCTAATGAAACAAAGGAATGATTAATCTGTCTTTAGTGTTAAACAAGTATTTTACTTACCTTCTTCTAGAACAATGCCCTGGGTAAGTAATCATACAAAGCAAGTACCAACATGGAAGGAGAATTTGAATTGGCCTTTATGTGTGTGTTCAAAACTGCTGAGTTCATTTGATATAAAATTACTGACTTCAGGAGTCTGTAAGATTCTGTATCTTGGAGAGTATCTGGATGGCAGGAGAAGCTGTGTTTCTTTTATTGACTTCCAGGATTATTTCACTATGTGAATAATTTGAGTATGTAAAGCTGTCATGAAAATTTGCAAGTCTAGGCTCACAGTCCTACTCACTCTATGTTTACTATGATGAAAAAAAAATCATACCTTACTCACACATCAAAAAAACTGATTACCTCAGGCAAACAGAATCTCAAACAGCTTGTTTTTCTTTAGCTCTTTCAAAAAAACAGACATAGTGAAAAAATCCTCTGTCACTTTTCTATTTAGGAGTTTCTATGTTAACTTACCTTTAGTCAACCCAGGAACTCGCTGAATGTGTGGCTACAACTTATCTTGAACTGGGAAGAAAGGGTTTGGTGTTCTTATTTATAAAGGAATACAATTAGGTTATATCTAATGTTTAGAAAGCATTTTATCTAGATGTTTCACTCATTGCCAGAAATCTTATTAACCTTTTTTAGCATGGCAACTGAAACAATATTGTGAGTATGAAATAATTATTCTGAAAATGAACATTTCAGAGTTCCTACACTGCATAGCTCAAATTGGGATGTTTTGTTGTGGTTGATTTTGCCAAGGCAGTATGAAGCTAATGCCGTTTACAGAAAGCTGGCTCTCAAAGAAGAGAAAATTAAGCTCTGGTCAGAGCACTGCTCTACTTGTTAATATTCTGAATTCTTGCTGAGAAAAGCATGTATCCTCTCTTTAGTAATGGTGTCAGTAGCTCATTCACTAAGCTATTAAACCAGACAATAAATGGTATCACAACATCTGAGCCAAAGCTTATCTTCAGAACAGATCACAGAAGCTGTTGTGCCTGTGTGAAGTGTCTTTGCTGGATCAGGGCCCTTGTTCCATTTAACTTCAGCTCAGTTACCTGAGACCTTGTCTCATTCTCAATCACTGTGTCCTGCCACAATACTAAAATGTTCATATTGCTCTCCATAATTGTTCAAATATTTTTAAAGCCTTACTCTTATATACAAACCAGAAAATATCTTTTCTTTCATCTTAAATCAGACTAAGCAGTAAGCCTTTTTAATTCTTGTTTTTCAAGATGTATTCTTGGTGAGTGAAACAAAATAAGAAGAGGGACATAGGTTCAGTTCTTCCCAGTACCACACTGCCTCACTGGAGGTAAAGCTGTGTATCTCCTGGGGTGGCCAGGAAGAGAAGGCAGGAGGAAGCTCTTGTAACTCTGATCCATCTCCCTTCCTTCCTGCTCACACCACCCTGTTGAGGAGCAGAGCCCAGGAGTGGTATTTCTGCCACTCTTGGCTGTAGCATTCTGGCCCACAGAGAGTGTTCCATGCCCACTTTACTGCACCTCTGGAAACATCACGCTACCCTTAAACCTTCCTGTCACACTGTGCCCCAAGAAATTACCCCAGCACCAAGCCAGAGTCAATCTTGCCATCCTTCTGGATTTCTGCCTGTAGTTTGAACCCGTCACAATGACACAAGATATCCACACACCTCTCTTCCCTCAATTCAGCCAGGAAGAGGACTCCTGCCTCTTTGGGAACTGGAAGAGCAAAGGGCTGGAGGCCAAGTGGCTGGATTCCAGCTGGGGACTTCAGGAAGCTTCATTGTCTGAGAAACCACCTCATGGGTAAGATTGAAGGAGGTGGTGGTGGTGGTAGTAGGCATGTCATGGAAGCCCAGCTCAAAATGCTGCCTTGTCTGAAATTTTGCAGTGCCGTGAAAAGCAGCTTAGATGATGAAAATTGAAACTCCTTGATTACTAAAAGCAATAAAAAAGTAAAAAATACCAGAATCTGTAATCCTGTTCCTTTTTTTCCTTTACACTTCAGTCAACTAGGGTTGACTTTGAGAAGAAAGCAAAGAATTAAAGTGGTACTGTTCAGACACTTGGACTGAACCCAGCCAGGCAGATGAGGCATTAAATGAGAAGTCACATTTTAAAAAATCTATTCTGCATAATATATATTAAAAAAATTAAGAAATGTGATTCAGTATTGTTAGTAACTTTAATGAAGAAGACAATTCTACCCATAGTCCTATGGCAAAGCTTTTAAGGCTTTATATGTTTAAGGCTTTGTATGTTATATTCAGTCCACTGTACCCTGTCATGTTCTCAAGATGAAAGTTGTCTGATGATAAAAACATGAAGTAGATGAGGAATAAGGTCTTGCAATTCAATTTATAGAAAGAGAGAGCCATGACTCTTTCTGAGTTTTTGATATTTTTTGCTTTGTGTACAGACACACAGCAAAGTCTCCAGTGTGCTTTTGCATAAGCCTGCTGAAAGTCTTCATGCACGAGTATTAACTGAACTTTTGGAAATGAATATTCATTATGTTTCTTGCTTGTCCATGATCCTTGGGGAGCTTGTAATGAAGAGTATGTAGGAGAGAAAGGTAACTTTATTCTCTCTTTCTGCAAGACCCTCATAAATGGCTTCAAATCTAGATGAAAATGCTTTGTACTCAGTCACTGATAAGTTTAGTGCCACTGTGTTCAAAAGGATCCTTCTGAAAGTTAAGCTTCAGCTCACAGAGGGGGAAAAAGTCTCATTCTATGTGGGTGTCATTAATTATGGCAAATACACACAATAATCTCCTTTTTTGTTGATTACTCATATTCTGAGGATAAATAAGAGAACTTTCCTCACACTACTAGGTCAGAAGAAGAGATTGCAGTGCCTTAGCTAAAAGTTCATTAGGATATTGGTGTAGATTTTTAAAACTGAGCATACAGTGATGTATATGCTTTATTCCAGTATCTTTTCATGTTTTAATAATTTCCTTCTGTAGTGTGAGGAATTAAAGAGAAAAACCTTTTGAGGAGAGTCTGCAGCATTAAATTAATAACAATTCCTTCACTTTTCTCCTGTGCTGCCCTCCCTTCTCTGTGTTTTCCCTTATTGCAGGGCATTTGTGCCTCCATGGGCACTCACCTGCCATTTGACCTCTCCAGGTATGTGATAAGCCAAAGCCACCAGATCTGTAAAGTCAGTTCAATCCCTCTTCTGACTCCTTCTGGCCCATATCTGTCCCACCACACACCTACCCTGTCCTCTTCATTCACTGTGTGTTAGAAAGGATCATCCTCCCCTAGGAGGAAAGGAAGCATGTTCCACTTTCCAGGGGTAAAGGAGGTTAATTGCACTGACTTGAATCCATCCCTGCAGCAGCTGCCATTCCTGCCTCAACAGTGCAGGAGCCATGAGTAGGGCAACATGTCTGTGCTGCTTTGCTGGCCTGGCTAGTCTGGTGCACAGAGGCTCAGACAGCTGGGCCAGGTACAAATCTGCAAAACCAGAGCATCCACCAGCCCAGGGGTGTTGAATACACCTGTGGGCAGGTGTCACTCTCTGCTGGGCTGCCTTAGTTGCAGGGAGGGTCACAGCAGTCACCTTTCTCTGGTCTGTGGCACAGGCTGAGGCAGAGCATGATAGGGAGCAGGGAGTTTTTGCTAGCTGCAGGCTCACGCTCTGAGTTAAGGTGACAGTGCAGATACCCAAAGTGTCCTCCCACTGTCTGACTAGGAATTACAAGCAGTGAGATAGAGTGGCACAGGCTTTGTTTATCAGAGGACATGGAACGGGCACATGGCCTTTTGTCTTTACTAAGTGATGGCACTAACCAGTTGATTAATGCAAACTCCTCACTTGAGAAACAGTTCAGAGGAAGCAACAAACCTTTAAACGTAAGGAGCAATGGAGATACTTTCTGATATTTACAAGGCCTTTACCAAAGCACCTCCTGAGCTTCTGAAGTTCTTTAAGTGGTGGTCCTTGCTGAGTCCTGGTGACAAGAGACAAATTCTGCATCTAGGAATAGAAGTCAGAGGCACAGAAGTCCTGTCTTCAGTTAGTTAGTGCTTTGGCCTCAGGAGGACACCATGCTGTCACTTGTGTGCTTTCTGCCTGGACCAGAACCTATCAGCCTGGCTGTATCATGTTTGCTCTACTGAAATCTAAACATGGGTCAAATGATTTACTGGCCTGCACTGTACCTGGGGCTGGCTGCATGAGGATACCCCGGTCCTGTGCTGGTTTTTTGTGTTTCCTTCCTGACAAGCTTGGAGAGAGGCTGTACCAGAGTCACGTTGCCTGCTCGTGTGTGAATAATGCCTTTGTTTACACACATGCAGTCTAATCTGCACTTCAGTTTCAAAATACATCAGAACATATATCTACATATAGCTACTTCTAGCTTGCTTTGTGGACCTTGAGCTCCTGGAAAGAAAATTAAGCTATTGTTTATGATGAGGAACCTGCACTGGGCTGTACAGGAGTGGTGCTAAGAAGAAGCATCACTCAGCCATGCAGTGGTCATCTGAAAGTCAGAGTTGGAAGCCAGGATTTGGTAAGCAAAATGTTACACCAATTATACTTTCCCAGCTTCTAAATTATGCAGACCTTTTTTCCAGTGGCTTTCCAGAGCTCTGCTGATTTAGTCAGCATCTATTGCTGCCAACTATCTTCTGGTTCCCATCATCCAAGAGGGATCATGAACTTGGAAAGGTTATCCTCTTTCAAAATCTCCTTCCCATGGATGGACTTGTAAGTTCTCTGATGATATGCAGCAGTTCAGCATTCATTTTCATTATACAAGAATGAAAATTCATTGGGGAAGAAAAGGAAGAACAGGGAGGCTTCCTTGCCTATTGAGTCACTTAGAGCATCTTACTCTCCAGTGGTCTCACCTTGTCCACAATCTTGGGAAGGCAATATAATCATAATCTAGCAGATGTAAGAGGAACAAAAAGGAAGGATACATTTTACATCAGCTTCAGAACTAATTGTCTGAAATAGTTAGGAAAGCTGTCCCAGTGTTCATGCTGTGAATTGTTTTTTCCTTTTGTCTTGGCAGGGCTTGTTTTGATCACCTATCCTGAGCAACGAACTGCATACATTAATTAGGAACAAAATGTCATCTCACTAGAAAACCACCTGCTATGTGGAAAGTTGTGCTGTGGAACATCTATAACATAAATGCAGATTTAGCTGTCTTGGTGACAGAAGCTGAGAGAGAGCCTGCACAATTGAACAGCTACAACAGGACAGCCCAGGCTTGGATTAGTAGCACAGCTGTACTTGATATGTGTAAATTATGGAGATCCTTTGGAAGAACCCCAGACTGTTGCCAAATGTGAGTCTCTTTCTGTCATCCCAGTCCTCCTCACAAACAGCTATAAAACTCTCCCCTGTGCTTAATTAGACTTTGTTTGTGAAACAAAATGTCTCTTTTGCAAAAGGCTTAAATTTTTGCAAACAGTAATTAAAGCTAGAGATTTGTCTTCCATTTCAGTGAGGCAGGTTTGGGCTCTCGAGCAATGAGCCATGAGGGAGTGAACAGGATGATCTAAGAGAAACATGCTTGCTCCTTGATATGGCCAAGGCTGGAGGCCAAAGACTTTTAAGCATTGAAGTGTCACTGGTAGATTACATATATCCTGCCATAAATTACAGCAGGTTTAGAGCATTAATCTCTAAAGAATACACAGCATGAGGAATATTTGTTAAATGAGGAAATCTATTTAATTTCTGTGTTTATATCATATAAATGAAACATTTTTTAAAATCATCCCATCATCCCAGCTGAAAAACAGTAATGATAAACTGACTTTTCAGCCAGCTTTTCCTCTATAGAGATACAACAGCAAGGTACTGTGGTGGTTTCTTAGTGGCTCAGAGTAACATGCTGTGAGCACCATGGCTGGGCCAGAGATGCTAGGACAAGCATCCTTTTCCTCCAGCTGCCTATGCACAGTTTGATATCATCCATTAAGCCCAGTCAGTAAACCAGCAGAAAACAAGATGAAAAAAATAAAAATAAATTTTAAAAAATCACCACGCTGTTAAATACACTGTTGCTAAGATACAAGAAATACTTCTGAAAAGTTTCTCCGAGAAAGGACATAATAACTTGACTTTTTCTGCCATGAATGTCATTTAAGAGACCCTGCTGAGCAAGAATTGAATCTGAATACAATAGCTTAAAGCTCACTTTCTTTATATGATTATCAGTATGGTCCTGCTTCTTTCAAACAGCTCAAAGTGAGTGTTTAATAGAAAATTTTATTTTAATTTTTTTTCCTGTGACTAGATTAAAATAGAATGCCTCAGGAAATAGAATTGATGAGAAATATATATGGTGTTTGTACAAGAGTCAAGGCAGTATTTCTGACTGCACTAAGTAGCACAATAGTATCTTCTAAAACAATGGTTCAAAAGTTAAAGACAAATAAAAAAACATTTGTAATTTTGACTACATGACTTGGATGATTGATAGATATAGGAACCTGTTTTGCCAGCAGAACAAAGCCACCAACTCTACTAACATTTCAAGCTCCTTTTGATAGTCATCTGTAACAGTAAAGATCACATGTTGTCAATTTAATCTAGACATCTCAGTGCCCAAGCAGGATGATAACTAGTTCATCCTCACAATGTTGAACCTACATTATCAGACTAAAGTTGTTTGTTTTTCTTAACAGAGCAATGTCAGGGGGCCTGACATTCTGTCTTGACCAGGAATAAAAAAAATAAAGCTGTCAAAAGAAGACAGTGAAAAGCAAGAAACGGATGAATATAGGTTCTTGAGTGGCTTGACACTGTGCCAGCTTCTCCTTTATTTTTGTAAATATGCTGGCTCATGGTCCCTGGGATTACTTGTCAATAGAGTATTGACTCCCTGCATAATTCCTTTAATTAGTCTTACTTATATGAAAACAATTCTCTTTTTTTTTGCCATGATATGTCACATCATGTGGATGTTTGGAAAGATTGCTCTTCCCAAAGTAAAATGGAGCATATACAGCAAAATGTAAACTTGAGCACCTTCTACTAGAGGCAAATGTACATAGAGAATTTCAAACATTATAATTAAAATGCATTTCTGAAGTTTAGCTTGTAGTGTTTCCACTGAGAATATCAAGTGCTTGGGCATATGGCATCACCCTTAAATTATGACACTTGCCTACATTAATTGTCATAGTTATTAAGTCTGAGTTATTAAGAAGTCACTCTGGATCTCCTAGGGTGATCCGCTGCATTATGCAGAGCAGAGATTTAAGGAATGGCTGCTTCAGGTCTCATAGTTAAAAATGAAACAGAATATGTTTTTCAGAAAAAGGTTCAATCTTTATTTAAATACTTGCAGTGCTAGACTCCACCCCAAACCCAGACAGTTTTTTTTCTGGGAGCAGTCACCAAGGGCTGCAGGGCTGGCTGAGATTTTGTTGCAAACAGATTGCAGCAAACAGGCTATTTATGGCCAAAACAGTCAGTGTAACCTAAACAACTATTGCTTTTTAATTGCACAGACTTTTCTCCTCTCCTTTACAAAATGAAGTCTTGACAAGACTACAATACTGGATACAGTATTTTGCTAGTTAGCAAACCATCATTTACAATGCTGAAGAATTTCAAGGATATTTCATTCTGGCTTTATGAGTCTTTTGTTTAAGTTACTGACATTGAAATCCCTAACAGTGATCCTGATTTTTCTCCCTGCATGTTACCAACAGCTGTTTATGTACTGGTGGTCATGTTCACCAAAGTGATATACTGGTCTGTGGCAAATATCAACATGCAAGGCTCTTTCTGACTTCACAGAGCAGATGTAACTGGATATTTCTTTTCAAGCTGTTAGTGACTTGGAGAGAAATGGTCACATGCTCTCAGGCACATGGTGTGACTCTTGGAGATATTCTGTGCAGGCTTGAGAGTTGGAATTGATGACTCGAGGGTCACTTCCAACCCAGCATATCCTGTGGTTCTGTGATTTGATGTTTGACACAGAGACCAACATAATTTTCCTTTTTGCTTTCTCTGTATTTCTTCAGCAGGCTGTGGGACACTGCTAGTCTTACCATCCAAATCATCCCACAGGTCTGAGAAGCACCAAGGAGCTAGATTTTATGTTCTTAAAGCTTTAATTCCTCTTGCAAATTATTTCTTTGTTTTCTTTATATTCCTTGGCATATGGGTCAGTTCTTGTTATTGAAATCCTGAGTTCAGGTGAAATTCGTGCTAATTTTTACTTTTTTTTGCCAGGATGCAGTGGAAACCGGGGCAGGGGAGTGAAGAGTCAGGAGTGTCCCTAGCACTGGCTGTGCTGCACCAACAATTTACATCCCACAGTGACTGACTGTGAATGGATTTAATCTTTCTCTGATTACAGAGGTACAGAGGAAGCCTCAACGTGGTCTCAATATTCCCCTGCTTCCCACACTCCTCTGAGAGCACAGGCTGTGCAGGGAGGCCATGGCACACAGCCACCAGCACAGCCTCTCTTTCTCAGCTCAAAATACATTCAGCCCTGTCTCCACCAGCCCTGAAAGCCCCTGAGCACCCTCCTGCTATCTGCTCACCTCATATGTGATGATTTGCTTTGCTTTTTCTAGCAGATCACATGCCCCAGGAGAGCTCTCCTGCTTGATGGCAGCAGTGTCCTCAGTCAAGCCCCACACAGAATGTCCAGCTCCACTGTCTGTGCTCAGCACCCTGTGTGCCTCTGGCAAGGCAGATGCTCTGCTCTCCTCACCCCATGGCTGATCATGTCCCATCTCACAAGCACACCTGGTCAGCAGTACAGCCACTGCTCAGCCCTACTCCTTTCCAGTTTAATTTAACTGCTTAGTATTCAAACATGAAGGCTAATATCAGACCTTATTGAGCAGACCCATCAGGTCTGCTACATTTTATCTGGTGAAGTTTTTTTTATTCTACTGTATGGATGAATCGATATCTGCAAAAGCCTTCTGAAATAAAAGGCTTAAATTTATTATGTAAATATGTATTAGACAAACAAGCTTTACACCAAAATATGCACAGAGAGAGGCTTTCCAGAAAAACACACATAAAAATTTCCTTTGAAAAGCACCTTATCATAAAGTGCTATTTTTTTCTGGTGAAGAGGTGCCATATGAAAACTGGCCTGGCAACACAACTTTTTTTGTAAATGCTCATCATGGAAATGCTCTATTTGAAAATCTGAAAAGAAACCCAGATCAACTTCAGTCTTACTAGTGGATACCCTTTTGTAACCACTGAAAATATGTGTTTCCTACTCATCCCATACAGAAAAACATGTAGTCCAATAATCTAACAGTTATGGGAACTCCCAAAAGGACAAGATTTGTACAAAAAACCCTCTCCTCAAATTTTTACATCCTATTCATAAAATAGTTCTAAAGATACTCTTCATGAATTAGAGTGGTTCCAGCAATAAGCCTCTCCTTATCCTATCTGACCCAGCTGGCAGGGTTGGCATGTGTTTGTGTTCATTAAAAGCATGAAGGCAGAACACATAGCTCCCAGTGTTTGGCAGAGTGCTCTTGATACCATGGACATGTGTCTCATCAGCTTCCCAGGAACTAAACATTGGTAAATGTGATCATCAGAGGAAAATTAGAAACCTGGCAAAATGGTTCCAGACACCTGCTGCTTTGAGGAAGTCACTGTGCTTATCAAAAGGAGACAAATTCAATTCTCTTTTAGGACAAAACATCATTTAAGAACACAAGGTATCACTTCAGTTGTTACCTGTCCATGCATAATCTTCACTGAGCATAATACTGCTCTGACTTGTCACAGCTGCTCAGGACATCACAGGGGAACACCCCTAGACAAAGCAGGACATGAGTGCTTTTCTGCAAGTCCCTTCCCATTGCCATTCCCATGACAAGTTGCTGTTGAGGAAAGATCTGAGACAGAGAATGCGTTACCAGTGTGGAGACAGAGGACACCTTGCTGTGTAGAAGCAACTCATACATGTATGGCCTAGGGGATAAGGAGCTGAAGAGAGCTGAGCAAAGGAGGGGTTGAGGGATAGTCCTGTAACTACACAGAATAGGAGTCCAGAATTGCCAAGTGCCCTTTGCAATACTGCTCTACAGTGCTGCAATTCATTATGTGGCATGGCTAACTTACTGGGATGGGGTGATGAAGGAGAAGAGATGCTATCAAGCAGTGATGCTAGCTCCACGTCTTCTGAGAGTACTGCATAATTTTTACTTCTGTGTAAAAATTCCCACATGCATTTACTCAGGGGCACGAAGAGGGGACTGGGAAGCCAACTCTAACTGTATTTCCTGAAATGGAGAACTCTGCTGTTTTCAGGAGATAATAGTCATTCTGTGAGATAAACAAAATGTATTTCTCTGATTGTTCCTGTCTTGACAAATGTAGCTCTTCTTGAAATAAAAAGGGTTCTATCAGATCATAAAACCACATAGTTGTCTCAACTTGCTTTAATTAAGGATTGGAGTATTGCTTTTTTATTGCTTAAATAAAAAAATAGTTACAGCTCTGCTCTCTGCAGTTTGCTTTTATTTTATTTCTCCACCAAAGCAGTTCTTTCTGTGAAAACTCAGTAGAGGAGGATAAGAAAGGAGCTGTTAATCTACTTTCAATGAAAGAAATTGTGATTTTAAACAAGAAACCTCTAAGAACTTTTTTCCTCATTTCTGATTCCACTTTTGTCAGGAGAAACACGGACCAGAATTACCAGCCATAGGTACAAAAGGAACAAGAAACTTGTATGATGAACAGGGAATGGATGTAGGAGCACTGCTGGCATCTTCTCTGAGGTCACACTGCTCCCTCAGAGACTTGCTGTGAAGGACATACAAGCCTGTGGTATCTACAGAGCTGCCCATGTGCCAAACTGTCCATCTGTTCGATGTACCTACAGATAATCTGGATTGATTAATCTAAACCACAAAGATCTTATGTTGTGAAATGTCTAACTTTTCCTTTGTTGTCCCAATTGTAGTTTGACCTGTGCTTACCAGGGATGTTTAAATTGTAACAGACCTCTACTGGACTTGTGGTGCAGAATTTCTTAATGAATTGAGGCAAAATTTCTTGCCTATCATAACATAGGGTGTTATGATAAGTTAGCAATACCTATTCTGGATCACTGGCTTTCTCTAAATGCCTTTGTGTTTACTGCAGCCTCAGTGGATTCAGCTTTTGCTGAACAGCAAGGGACAGCTGGTAAGACTAGTCTTTTGCTACTTTGATGAAGAGAAACACTTTTAAAATTATTCTAGTATGGCTTTTCCCCAGAATCTCTTGGAAATCACATCTCACCGAGGTGAAATTCACATAACTGCATTGAACCAAAAGCTCTTCAACTTTCTCTACCTGAAATTACATGAATAGCAGTCAGCCATGAAAAGCAACCACTGACCATTACAGGAAAGGAGGATGCCTGGGGAAGGTGGACAGCACAAGATGTATTGGCTATGGCTGGGATAAAGTAAATGTTCAACATAGCAGCCCCTGTGATGTCGTTTGGGTTTATGACTAAAACAATTGACACCACCAATATTATGTCCATTAATGAGTAGTGCTTGCAGTGTTGCTGTCTATCTTTCCCATGCTGACCCCTTCCCCCAGTGAGTAGGATGGGGGTGGATAAAAAATTTGACCCTGTGCCTGACCTAAACTGGCCATAAGGGTATTTCCTGATGCCATGTTCAACACTAAAAACTGGGCGGTGGGTTCTTCCAAATCAGTTGTTGCTCTGACACTACCTTGGCATGCTGTCTTGTAGGAGGTGGTGAATGAATGCTGTCATGTTACTTGTTTTTACCTCCTTTACTTATTAAACTGTTCTCATCTCCACCTATGAGTGTTTTTGTTTTCACTCTTGTTCTCTCTGTTGTCCTGATGAGAGGATATAGGCAATGGTCAATGCCCAGTAACCGTCCATGTCTATAGATCTCTTTGTGCAGATGTACCAAGGTGTGTTGATGAGTGCTTACCTGAGACGTGGTTTGGCCTTTAGATGTTTACAGAGCTCCCTTCAGAGCCTACATACCCAGCTTTTAGCCAGCACAACACAGGAGGTCAAGCATGTCTGGGATAAACCCAGGTAAAATTTACTCAAACCATGGCAGTCTTTTGTCTCTAGCAAGAGTGCATCTACACCACATTACTGAGTCACTTCACAGGTGACTGTTGAAACAATGCTCTCCAGGAAATACACTTAACAGGGCTATTACAAGTATCCCACTGCTGAGTTTCTTACAGCAGGGAGTGAAGCTACTGTCTTGGGCAGTGCTTGAAGATGTTTGAAGCAGAGATGCTATTGCTGTCCCCAGACCGCATTTTTCCCATGCTGTTGCAGCCTCAGGTTTCTGTCCTTCTTTCGCTCCTTCAGTCTTGTCCCCTTGACCCATCCATGTGAAATACAAGTTACAAAACACTATAAAAAGGGTCACCAAAACTCAAACTGCTATTTGATTGCAGATTATTTAAAAACTTCATATTTAATTTGGTGCAGTAATATTTATTTTTTAGCAATTTATATGTTTCTCTGTCAAGTGTAGCTGCAAGTTTGTATAATATTCAGTGAGTGCTTCTCTGCCTCCTGAACTGTTTTAAGTCAGCCATTTAGCACACACTTCACATGAATGTCATGTTACTCTTGCTACATTAAACAGCTGACAAAGTGTTACAAAGTTTTGGAAAGATTTATACTTCTCATATTGAGATTAGGTATATTATAGTGATGTGTGGTCATTCCAAGATGTCAGCTTTTAACAAACCATCTCTCTCTTCAGGATCATTTCTAACGCCTATTTGTAGCAGAAGATAGCAGAAAGATAGCCATGATGATGACTTGTTTTGCAGTCTGAGGAACCAAAGTTAGTCAAAACTCTGAAGGAGAAGAGCCACCTCTAACAAAATAGTGAAGCAATCAAGATGCTAGAGGGAGGTGGTGTTACTGGTAGTTGTGAATTTAACAGAGAGAAGTTATTCCTTTGATAAAACAATTAAAACTGAAATACTCCCATTAAAGTCAACAGGAAAATAGGAGGTGGTTGGTAGTTGCTATATATGGTAGAAACGTCTTGTCTTGTTGATTATATACCCAGAAGCAGGTTAAGTGCTTGATTTACGTATTAAACAGAAAAGTTGTCAGCTGTTTAAGAAAAATTATTTTAAAGGCTTTTTTAAACAGTATATAAAATCACAATCAGAAAATACTAACCAAGTGTAGAAATGGCTGGGACAGTGGAGCAAAGCATGCTCAAACTCCCCAGGTTTCAAAATGTGTAGATGTCCACCACAAGGACTGGGGAACTTCTTGTTTACCTGTATGTGAGGAATGAGCATTTGCAATTGAGAAACAAAAAGCAACAGTTTTAAGTACCACTTTGTGGTGTTGCACAGTTCACCAGCAGGCCAAGCACCACAGGCTGTCCAGCAGTAGCTGAAAGCACTGGTCCTTTGGACAGTCAATCTAAGGAGAGCTGCCCTGCCCTAGACTTTACCCTGGATAAGAATATCCTCTGGTGGATTTGGCCCTTGGTAATTTATGTTGTGGGGAACTGAACTCAGATTCCAGAAGTCATGAGCCAGTGTCTGAGACTTTGGTGTCAAACACCATAAGCTGTGTTCAAGTATCTAGCTGCATATGAAGTTTCTTTCAGGGAATGAGGAGCATTCCTTGCTGTAAGATGGAAAACAAAGAGATGTTTGAAGTTAGTCTTCTTTTTTCTCCTACAAACATAATCCTTTTTACTGAACTCTTAATACAGTCCAAAATCTCAAACAACATACTAAGTGTTTTAAGAAACAAGCACTCAGAAGACATAATATCCTATGGAGAGATATTTTGGCAGCATGCTGTGAAATAGGCATGAGTTTTGCTACGGTAGGAATTCAGCAAAAGCCTAATTACATCTACTGCAAGACTGGGTGCCCAGTGAAATTCTCCATGGGTACAAGGAAATTATATCCCTACCAGACAGAAAGCAATTTTCTCTAATCTGGAAATAACAATGTGAAAAAGAGGGTCAACAAAGAAAAGAGACACAGAAGAAGAAACAGTCAGAGCCTGATTAGAGGAAGCAAAAGGAAGGAAGCAAAATTGGAAAAACATGGCATAAGGTGCAGACCTCTGCTTGTGTACTCATTAGATGGAATATTGTCTTCAATTTTAGCATTGGCAAGACTATTTAGTTTTCACTGTAAAAATGATATCATGATACTCTTCAATCACCAGCAAAGAGACAGAGATTGATATAACACTATGAAATTAATAAATTGAACCCTCCAGCAAAAAGGGATATGCAATTAAAGACTGCATACCAGAAAACACACATCACTGGCTGTCTTAAAGCTATGCTAGCATTTGAAGGAAGTGTGAAGCACCATTTAAATTCCTACATCAATTAATCAGTACACTCCGTTTCCCCTCGAGGGAAACAGAGCTGCCCTTAATTCTCCATTTCCATATTCAGTGAGAATGAGAGTAAATACCCCAGGAGCCTATTACCATCCCATCCCACCCTTCTCCAGCCTCCTGCCAAAAGTAGGAGCAATGAGATTCAACAGAGAAGTTCCCTGTGGTTGTGTTTCTGAAATGGCAGCTGGGCAGTGGCAGTGTCCAGGCCGGATGGAAGGCCTGAACCAAGGTTATTTCACATCCCAGAGAAGTTCCTGCAATAAGACATAGCACCATGGTAGCCCTGTTGTTGACAAGGGTTGTCACAAATACCATAATGTATTAAATAAACAGCCACAGAGGAAGATGTTTCAGCATCTGCTATGAAAATATTACTTAAAGTGGATCTCCACTCATGACCACAGACTACCTTTATTCTTCAGAAAAGGACTCCATTGCAGAGGCAAAAAACATGAAAATAATCACTCATGTAGAAACCTTACATTTTGAGCCTTGAACAAAACCCCTTTGATATAGCAAACTCAAAATACAACATTAACAGTTTGGTGCTGTTTGAATAACTTAATCTGAAAGAATCAGGCTGATTTCAGTCATTCAGATTTATTTTTCTTAGTTTGTGGCCACCTGCACAACTTGCTTTCAATGGGTTATGTCTTCATCTGGATCTTAGTGAATGACTCATTTCTGTTTGATGCATTCGCTTTGCATCTCATATCTTCTGAAAGCACGTATTTAATGAAACTGTGTGCAATACTTCAGTTCTGTTTGTTGTAAAATGCAGCCCAAGCTATAAATTATATATTCCTGAAGATGAAAAAAATTTAGACTATAGGAATGGTGAATGCTGTCATGTGAAATCCAGAAATTTTGCACTGTCAAATGGGACTGCTGAATACAGGAAACAATTTGAGGATTCTTACCTCAGGCAATCCTTGTGTGATTAAGCTGCTGTAAGACTGGCTAAGAGAATGAGTCATGTTATTTCATGGCATCCTTGATGAAACACATCTGTGTTGTGCAACTGTGGATCAGAAATATCCTATAGCAGCACTATATGGCTACTATAGCAGCATTCATGGAGTTTCACTCAGGATCCAAGAGTGTTCAGGGAAGAAAATGTGCATTCCAGAAAGCAAAAAAACCCAACCAACATGGAGTCCTGGGATACAATGCAAACTGCAAATCATCCTTTCAGACACATTTTCATCAGGTCAGCTCTTCTTTTCATCTTACTCATCAAACCCTTTGTGTAGCATTCACAGCACTACATAAACATTAAATCTCTTTTTAGCTATTGGGAAAAAATGGCAGTCCCAACATGCCTTATGCTAGCAGTTTCCTTGGAAGCAACAGTTTCTTACAGCACAGTTGGAACTGCATTTGAAATACTTTTGCCTCTCCTGACATCAGTCTTTATGAACAGGCCAAAATAAGCAATCTTGTTCAATCATCCTTCATTTTTCTGATCACAGCAGGAAGAATACTTGGAACTATTTTAGGACTCAGTAGCATGGAAGCTGCTCCTGAGTTTGCCCAGTTCTTAGTGGCTATTGCTAACATGCAGCATTTGCCAAGAAGCATCAAGATTTATTTCTGTGGTTTTGCAAGAGTTTTGGTGGGGGCAGTAAGCCAAGACAGAAATTGGTGCTCCAGAACACAGTGATCCTAATTCAAATTTAGTAATTGCTGTGAGAAAAACTTCTAGAAAACGCTCCATTGTATCACTCCTTGTGTAAGTTTCAGCCACGGAAAGATGTTAAGCCTAACAATTGAAATACACTATCACAACTTCAATATCCAGGAATAGTAAGCAAATTGCAGATGGGTCCTTTGCAAGCCACATCCTTATCTACAGGATTGCAAACAGTTATGAAGACTAGCTATGTTTCTTTAGAATAATATTGCTCTCTAGACTAGAAGCCGATTTTTTTAAACCATTTATGCTGTATATTCACAGCCACTCAATGGGCTCAGAATATTGTAGGAGAGTTACACTAAGGTTGGAGAAGCTGGATCTGTTTCTTCTTATAACAAGGCAATTCAGCTTAATTTGTAAAGTCTTCATCAGCAGGAAATGCTTCTGATAAAGAAACTGGTAGAGTTATATACTCCACACACTAATCTAAGCGTGATGCAAAACACCACATAATTAGCAATCTGTCTAACATTTGGAGCTGCAGTTGGCATTCCGACTCCAGACAGGCTCAGTCCTGTGCATGTCTCCAAGAAACACCAGGCACAGCTACAAGAGACATTGTTCTGTGCCTGGAAAGCAATGTTTCATGATCCCATTCTCGACTGAGGGCTAAGCACAAAATCAGAGCATGCATTCACCTTTCAGCATTAAACAACTGAATTGATTCATAATCTTCTCATTGACAGTAAATACTATCTACTCCTACATGGATGTGGCATGCCATCTTTTTTGCCAGTGGCTTAACCACTTCCCTTGTTTTAACCAGTTTCCTCTACCACTGTAAGACATCCTCTCTGATTTCTTTAAATCCTGTCTTTCCTCCATCAGTCTCATCCTTTCTTTACCAAGGTCCTTTTTGTGGTCTTGCTCAGCTCTGGATCTAAATACAGTTGAGTTGACAGTTTCTTCCACATGTTGGATAGTGGAGTGAGAGAACAATTAAAATGCTAGCAACCTGCCTAATGTGTTAGGAATCCCTCCCTTGACTTCAAGATATTTTGCTCCATTAGCACTAGAAACAGAACACAAGAAAAAACGCTTGGTGCCAATTCCTGCTGAACTGAAAAAGGCAAACTGAAGTGTCAAGAATCAGTTCAGTAGATAAAATTAATTCCCTTTGAACTCCCAAAGCAGGCAAGCAGCTGCAAAGTGAAATTCTACTAAAGTTTTGGTATATGTCTCAGTCTCCCTTAACATTCAATTGCTGTGAGTTTGGAAAAACTCACACACTTACAAATGAGCACATCAATAGCAGCATCTTTCTTTTGCTGATGAGCCAAGTTACACACTCAACTGTTTTTCAGACTTCAACCTGCACACCGCTACACTAGTTTTTTAGGAGCTGCAGCCTCTTTTGTAAGAATCTCAGCTGACTGGTAAAGACTTCTCAGAGTTGTTTTCTGCAGTTTCTAGAAATCCTGCAGGAGTGCCATGGGATCTGACAAGTTCAGAAACACCGCTCTAAGTGACTGTTCTGCAGTTTTGTAGCTTGTTTAGAAATAAAGATTCTACTGGAGAAAAAATGCAGCAGAGATTACATTATTACAGTGGTGAGACATGGGAACAGGTTGTCCAGCAAAGATGTGGATGCCTCATTCCTGGAACTATTCCAAGGCCAGGCTACATGGGGCTCTGAGCAACTGGGACAGTGGGAGGTGTCCTTGCCCATGGTAAGGGGCTTCATGATTTTTAAGGTCCCTTCCAACCTAAAGCATTCCATGTTTTTATGATTACTGCAGATCCTCAAGCTTCCTCTAACCCTTAAGTACTGTGTACTGCTGATGGGCTTCAGATCCCAAGTGTGGACAATTGTTGTGAATTTGGTCTAAAAATGTCCACCTGTAAACTGTGCTATCAACTCACTGCTGTACTTCCAGTCTCAGCTGAATGGAGTATGTTTGGATTGTACTGCAACTGCAGGACACTTCAGATGAAAGTTCTGTGACTTACCATCACTAGGTGGATGTTAAGTCACAGAAGTTCATGTTAGACAGACAATTCACATTACCCACAGAAGTGCTCCTGTGTGACATGTGTGACAGTATCAGTACACAAACGAGTACTACTTAGATGTACAACCTTTGAATTCCTGCATGAGAATGACCCCATGTGTCATGCTGTGGTCAGACAGAAGTGGCTACTACCTTTGTGTGTGCAGTCCTACTGCTCAGCAGAACATACTGGAGCGAACTGCACACACACAAGAACAGGAACAGATCCCTTTAAAAAATACATTTAAAAATAGCATTTAAACTGTTTATGGTACACACAGTACTATAAACATGCAGTATTGCACTTCTGCCATCTTTTGGCATTGATGAGTTTCAGCAGATTTTGAGGAATTAGATAAGCTACAAGCAGGTTCATGTCTAAGTCCCAGTGTTCTGAATGTGCAACTGTAACTACAGGTAATGAAAGAACAGAAACGCAGAAAGGTATGGCCCAAGACTAAAAACAAATTAAAGAAAGTAATTTTGATATCTGAAGTTAAAGATGAAATCGATTGCTATCAAATATTTTCAAGAAAGAGTTCTCTATTTTTACCTTGAAATAGACATTTTTATTCCATGGTCTTTAGCTTTATGGTCACTTTGTTGGAAATGAAACGTCAACCAAATAAAGAGTTCACATCTTCAAAACAAGCACTTACCAGAATCTGCTAAACCTGGCAATTTTGTTATATAACACTTTTCTTTTTTAGTTTCCCTAATAAATTACCCTGTTTTCTTCAAACACAACTGATTTTCTTACCAGATTTTACCAAATTCACAAGCTCAAAGATATTATCCTTAAAAATTTTTACTAGGTCACACAGCAACATAAAAATTTTGAAAATAGTAACCAAATTGTTGTCATCCTCGTACCATCCTATTACATCAACAACCTGTCTGAAAATCATTAAAAATGAAGGCCCAAATGTAGCTCTTGACCAAGCTTAGAGCAATTCCACTGACTTTAAAAGGAGTGCATCTGTCCTGTAAGGTTACTTTTAAATAAAAGCTGCCTCAGGTTAATGGAAATTAAGGTATCAACTATTCTAGATTTTCAAAAGGGACAATTTATCCTTTATCATTGGGCAAAAATGAATTTTCCAAAGTATTAATGAATTTTTGTCTCATCCACGCTTTGAAGTTTCGATACCATTCTAAAAGCTTTTTTCTCCTTTGAATCTTTTCTTGTAAGCTCATTTTTTTTTCTTTCTCTAGAATAGCAGGAAGTTCTTTCCAGTTTTTAATAAAGATAAATGGAGCCCCCATGGTTTTTAATAATTGCAGTGGAGCACTGTGGTAGACAGATGAATTTCCGCAATCACCCGGTGTCATTACATCTTCTATAACGGGCAGAGATCCATACGAACAAGCTTCATAAATTCTGTAACATTCTGTATTTATTCCCACTGGGCACAATGTCAAATCACTCTGCAGCAAGGCATCTTGATAGTTCTTGAAACTTTCATTTGTTTCTTGAGGCTGCCACCTAGGAAAGTAGAAAGGGTGAATATTAATATTTTCCTCACAGCACTGCAATGAAAAAATAGATATGTGCTTTAATTTCTATTATTTATAAAACTGAAAATGCCATCAGTGTAAAAATTTTATATTACACACACATTCAATTGACTTTTAGTCTTAACTGCTCTTAAAAGTCTTCTAAAAATTTATTGAAAATGTCACTGTTAAAAATAGATTGTAATATGTGGCCCTTTTTGAGAATTATTAATACTTAAAAGTGCAAGAAACAAATTGAAATGCCACTCCAAATCTTCTGCATGACTTGGATGAATCATATGTCAATTTACTTCACAGCACAGTTTAGAAACAGACAAGAAGGGAGACACTCAGACACTCAATGGACTTTTTAATGACTTTTTTTGGCCTCAAAAGAGGCTTGCTCTTCAAAAGCTAGGACGCAGATCAGTTGGTTTAATCTGAATTCATCTATTTGAAGTGCCTCAAGACGTCTGGGAAATTAAGAGTTTATGTCATAGATACAATCCATCTACTGAAACTCTTCATCAGGGCAGCTAAGGTCTACCTAAGAACCACTGTGCCTGCTATCCAATATTTTATAGGTGTTGCTTTTCAAAGTTAAGAAATACAATCAGAACCCTACTATTGTTAGTCAAAAAACAACCTGCTGATCTGTGCTGTACAGATTAAATCCACTCCCATGCGGAATAAAACAAAATATGGCTGTCTTCTCTCTTATGCTAAAAACTCCACAAAATACAAGTGTTTCTTCTCACAATCAAATATTTGTAAGAAAAAAACAGATGGTCTTCAATGGTTATATATAGGGGAGACTTTTCTATACTAGATTTAAAAATATATTTTATGTAAAATACAACCAAAATGCTGTTATGACTACCTAAACAAAGAGTCTCTGCCCTATTCCCTGACTTAATGTCTAATTACTTTTATTTGTATTATTTTTTAATACTCAAGAAAAGATTGGCAATAATGAGCCAGGCAAAAAACTCTGAATTTTTTCATGAAGTAAATTAAAATCTTACTGTTCTCTGGCTGCAATCCAGCAAAGTTTGTCAAGCCCATCCTGTTTCAGAATTTCGATTAGGGTTTCTCTAGAAGAATTCTTATAAACTGTTCCTAAGAAATTACACAGGTATGATCTTGGATCATGTAGCATTGACCAGCTGGGTTCCACAACTGGAAAATTTCTGTAGCTGTAAAAACAATTTGTAAATTAGACAACCATATCAAAGGAAAACATTTTGCGGCGCTTAATTTTCAGTGCGTCGTATTCTAAGACTAAATCCACCTACTTGTTGCCAATCCGCATCTATACAGACAGACGCACAAGTAAATCAATTCACATCCTGTCCTAAAAGTATACCTTTATTCCCTCTGCTCCCATCAGTCCCTGCACAGTGTTTCCAGAATACTTACATCTTTCAACATCAGAAATATTAAAAGCGCATATTACAGAATGTCCTTAACTAACATGCTTTTTCAAAGAAGCTGTTCTTGATGCAACCACAAGTTTTGACTGAAATGGCCAGTTTAACGGTAACTATGGCACATAAATCTCACCTACCTTAATCTCTGGATATGCTCCTCTACTGAAAACACCATTGGTAATCTCTCAAAGCAAAAGCTCAGTTTGACCTGAGTGAACTCAATAATCTAATCTTTTGGCTAAGCTTGTTGTACATTATTTGATGGAACAGTCCTTTCCCCATTCTTTTCCTGCATGATGAATGTTAATTCACTTAGTTTCTAATAAGCGTTTTTCCCTTCGTGACAAATATTTTTGCATCATTCCACATCTTCAATTTCCCTCTTTACTTGGAAAATCCAGCAAATTTTCATGCCTTTAACCCGTTTTGTACAGCTGTTGTATTCAAGGGCTGGAAACCTCATTTCGATACCAAATTTATCTTCCCCCACCCAGCTTTGCACCCTAGTTTATTGTTCTAGTAAGTACTGTTGCTTTCTCTTAACTGTCACCTTAATCTCTGCATCTCAAAACTCAACTTCTTTCTACTTAGGAACTTCCAATACCATCAGTTTTTTGATACTATCAGTAATCCAAATTTAGCATATGTCAGAGACCCTGTGAACAAGTTCAAGGCTATATATAAAAAGCTCTATACAGTTTTCCAGCTTGTTGAGCAAATTGGATCAATACATGATATTGAATTCAAATTCAACACAAATTTTCAACGATGAAAATAATCCTATATTCCTTTCAGCTTTTATTACCCTGGTAAGTAGCTAAACCACTATCAACTCTGTTAATAAGAAGTAAAAATTCATCTAGCTGAACCAAACCTTTATTTACTCCACATAAATAGTTAAGCACTTACGTATAACAAAAATAGTTTTTTAAACAAGCAGTTAAGCCATTTACACTACTGAGATATTGGAGTATAAAAACTCCAAATGAGCCTTTTGAGCCATAATGGAGGTTAAAAAAAGTACTCTTTTCTGAACAAATAGTACCTGCAACTTTATTACGTAAGTATCTTTTGAATCTCCACATCCCTGGTACCTATTACATCAGCAGTTATGATAAATCTCAAGAGCAAATCTACTGAAGAAAGAATAAACAGAAAACCTCAGGAGACACAGGTTCACTTTCCTAGAGTTTCCTGAACACTATTACTCTTTTCTTGTTATCATTTTTATTGCTAAATGCAACTTTCAAAGACTCCAATGCCTGATTTAGACTTAACATGATTTAGAATGAATGATAGCATCATGTTCTGCAATTTACTTATTAAAATTGTTTTGGGCCTAAGCAGGAACACTCAGTCATATTTTCCATACCTCATGCAGAACACTTAATTAATCAATTACAACTTCTGTCTATAGAACTTACGTAGCTACTCCTAAAGGCCACTGGAAAATATCTTCTTCATTTATGAATGCATAGTCATATGTAACAAAGAGCAGATTTACAAATCCCCCGTTCCGTTTCAGGTACGGCTGAATCCACGCGTTGTTGCACTGCTCGTTGCCGAGCAGCAGCACTGCCACGTGCCGGATTTTGCGGCTCTCCATCAGTGTCCGTGCGTAGTGCAGCCACTGCGTGGCGTAGGCGACCTTCGCCGGCTCCCGCCCGTTCAGCACCAGCACCACATGCTCCGCTTCCACTGAGAAGTAGCCAGGAACTACGGATGGGCCAGTGAGGAAGCTGAGAAAACCAAAACACAACACCGAACAAAGTGAGACTTGGTAAGACAAATTATTGACCTCAATCCTCTAGCCAGTCTTACTACACAGTATGCACTCCAGACATGATTTTTTTTCTTCAATACAGTAAATGCAATATACTGCAAAATTACCTGTGCAACTACACCCACTTCTGTCATTAATAACTACTGTTTAGCACAGGCGCAAAGCTGCTTTCATTTTTATTCAGGAAAAAGGTGATAGACTTAAATAAGATACTTTGCCAAAAATTAGAACTAGTACCATACTCAAACATCAAAATGTGTGTCAATCAACCCCCTTTCAAGAAAGGGTGCACCTTGACGCACAAACATTTTCATTACAAAATGGCATTTCTAGATCTTGCACAATGTATTTAAGAGAAGAATTTCAGCCATATAGCAAAATCATTACATTTTAATCATTTGCAAGTATGTGACAAAATCCATTTATGAATTGCAATGATACAAACCAGTATTTGCCAGCTCCTGCTCTTCAGTTACCTGGTGTGGTAACAGATAATTGACTGAATGCAAAGAAGTAGCAGTTACACAGCTTGGGAAAAAGCCGATAGGGGAAAACAGTATATTTTTTTTTAAGATTCAGTTAAGTGATAATTTTCTAGGTCTGCTGCATTACAAGTTTTTCAGCTACCAGCAAAACTTAATTTAGACTGAGCATGAGTTTTAACTCATGAAGTGTTGAGACTGACATCTAGTTTCAGTTCAAATGCACTTACTGAGGAAAAAAGCTCTCACAACAAAACTGTAAAAACTACTCCAGTGAAGTTTTCTGAGGCAGACTGATTGTAGTCAAGTGTATTTGAAACCTGAGTTAAGCTGCTGGCTTGGTGGAAGTGATGTATTTTGGAGCCAAGATTCATAAGACTCATGACTTAGAATCAAGACTTCTAATACATTAAATGTTAAGTCAGATCAAGACTTAAATCCAAAGTTTAACAGACAATGAGAACAGAGTCACTAAGAGAGAATACCTTCGGCTTTGGAATACCTCAAATAGAGTCTAAATATGGTCACATGGTCCAGTGATCACCTTGCAAAGAGACTTGGAGAAAAATTTTTTTTCCTATGATACAGCACTTTGAGGGTAACAGCTTTACAGCAATAACAAGATGTACAGGTTAGGAAGCAATGACTGTTGTGTAGGAATATATGTAGTTGAACAGCATAAAATTACAGTGGGGGAAAAAAGTAATACAGTGCAAGGCTCATAAATCCCATACTTTAATAATTAAAACACTGTGCTAGAGTTGTGCTATTAATTCCCAATGAGAATGCAATTGGGATTGGGAAACAGAAGAGAGACTACAGAAGCTGCTAAATTAAGGGAGTAGTCCTAACAGTACTAGGTACTCACATGAAAGCTAGATCAAAGATAATATGGGAAGATTACATTTTTTGGACTAAATATGTGACTTGCTTTCTACAAAGTCCTAGTTTTTCCTTCTTAGTGATAGATAGTTATACAAAAAGAGGCTATTTTAGACTGGGTCTTAAGAGTGCCCATTCTAAAGGTGTAAAGACAGCCATTCTCTAAAAGCAAGGATTAAATTTAACACTTGCAGCAAGAGAGATCATAATAAATACATCCAGCATAGACACATTCCATATGCAATACAGGAATTATATAAAAATGAGAAAATCCAGAAAAGAACTTGAAAAGGAGCAGTCCAAATCACAAGGAGTTTGTAGACTGTTCAAATACACTGTTTAAGAAGCCTAGGCATGCTGTGTGCTTCAATCCAAAAAGTAAACAGAGACTCCCCAATGCCATATGGCTTAACAGAAAAGTAAGGGAGATGGCCACCTCTAATTTATCTGCTGCAGCAAGAAATACAAGGTTGAACACCGTAAGTATTATATCAAATGGAGTATTTGAACCTGGATGGCATTCACTTGAGAGTTCTGAAGGAACACAAACACACAATTGAAGAACTGCTAGCAGAGGTGTGCAGCTGTCATTATGAAGAGACACTATACTTGGTAAGTAATTCACCATCTTTTGCAGACTCCCATCTACAAAAACAATCTGAGAGGACTCTGGAGAACAGTCAGTATTAATTCCCTCTCTGGAAGAGTCTGTAATAAACAGTAAGACCACTGAATCTTATCAATAGGTAAGATCATTGATCATATACATGGATAAGCACTGCTGTGAATGAGTTAACCCTGTTCCACTATGCTGATGAAGATCTATTAGTGTGTCAGTAAGAACAGAGATAAAGAGGATCCAGTGGACATAGTGGTTTTGGATTTTCAAAAAGCGTCACTACAGGGTTTTATTAAAACTAAATTGGCAGAAGCTATCCCAGGTGGAATTCTCTGATAGACAGAAACCTCTCCTAGTTGACTGAGGTAAGGCGGCACTGAATGTTTATAAAATAGAGAGGGTGTGACTTGGGGGAAATAGAAATTTAGGAAAGCTCTTGCCAAATAAAAGGTAAGAAGTTTGGCACTCTGTGCACTCCAACATCATCTTAGATGACAGGAGAGAAGCACGTGAATTGCTTCAAGCCAAAGAAAGTGTTAAATCCTGCTCTCTTGCTTTTTGTATGAATGTGCCAAGATGGTACTAAAATCCACAGCTCTGAAGTTCCTTCTCTACACCTGTTTTTAAATGAACACCACTGCAGTTTATGAGGGAGCTGATATTCATGTATTTTTTAGACAACTTCTTTGATGAAAACATGTACCCATCAAAATCCATATTAGAGATGTGTATTCTCCATCATAAATATACAGAATGGGCTTATTCATGCAACTGTGTTCAAGTGGTATTTTGGCATTTTTGTGTCTTTAGATCTTGTATTCTTTACAAACATTCACCAGACATCTATTTGTTAACAATCAGACTTACCACAGAAAACTGCAGGGTAGCACATATTCTCCAAATATGTCACCTCAGCTAGCTCCCTCTAGCCTCATCTAGTAATCAAAAGATAATTTACCTCAGCCAGGTAGTAAACAATTCTAGAAAATCTTATAACCAGTAAGAAGCCAAAATCACATAATTCTTCTCTACAGTATAAACTAGTATTTCCTAATAGAGTAAAAAGTAGCTATTTCAGAAGCCTAGTTGTTAAAATAACAGTTATATTGCACATTTTTTATACTTCACAGACTCCCCTTTGTTATGTTGGTACTAAACTTAAGCTTTGTATTTTGATAGGATCTAGCATCCAAGTTGAAATTAAAACAGGGACTCCAATATCCCTGGCTCATCTAGACATAACAAGAAGCTATTTAAATGCGAGTACAGAAGTTTTTCTTTGAAAGATGCACACCCTAAGGAAACATGTGAGGTTATTAATCATCTGAAACAGGCACACTAGAAAGAAAATAACCATAACTGGTCAAGTGACAGACTCATTAACTACAGCAAATTATTTTCATGTTATAAATGTGAAAAGCATGAACTTGAAGAAATTTTTATGTCAATACCAGGAAGATAACCTATCATGCCACAGTATCATGGATTTCTGTATCTTCTAAGATTTTAACTTTGGAAACAACAAAGTCTATTGCCACTAAAACTGCACTGTAGGTACTGGTCCAATATTCAAAGAAAGGGCTGTATCCTTTCTTTATATTTTTGAGTTGAAAGCGCTATTGCTCTGCCAAGGAGACTACCAAGACACAGTAGCATAATTCATAGTTGATTCTCTAAACTTGTAGGATCATCTTTTATTTGCAGACAAGGAATATTGCTTTTTCTATTAAAGAGTATATAAACTCATCTATTTTTTCTGAAAAGACTCTGTGGCCTGTACCATACTTTGATAAACAATTCAAAATTATTTTAGAACGTTTTGTAATCACTTAAAACCTCCTTTCAATTCACAATCACGTGTGTATTTCAAACACTACCTTCAAATGTTTCAGTTAGAACCACCTCTTGTGCAAGTGAAAAATAGCCTTCTGAAGCAACACATGTTGAGTTCATCAACTGTGAGCCCCCAAGCTCCAGCCCTTCACACTGTTCTTGGAGTTGTATCCTGACCCTGCCACTGAGGTCTCTTGGCTGCTCTTTCTCTCAGTATTGGTAAGGTTTTCAGTATTTTTTAAAAATAACACAAGCCATCAAAAACCAGATTAAATTGCTCCCTAGTTTTCTAATTTTTAACAATGACATGTTTGATCTAGAATTGGTTAGATTTATCAAGTATATTTTTCCATGTATAAATTATAATTTTGAATGAGAAGCTGTGTGCATATTCCATAGTTATCAAAACATTACAAAATTAAAGTACTTGCAACTGTATTAAAATAACCACAATTTTGAGATAGGCAAAATAATGCATGAACAGTGCATCATTTAGTTTACCTTTCCAATGCACGATTTGTTAAAGTTTACACTTTGAACTCAACAAAAGAATTGAAAAAATTGTAAAATTGAAAAAAATTTACAAATTGAAATCAGCGTCATGAACAATACCTGAAGTATGTTTTTCCTGCATTTTGGCTTCCTTCTCTCCACTGTGCAATCACATCAGCTGGCTCAAGGTGCCCTCCAAAAATATGTTGCCAAAGGTAAAGACCTACATAAATGAAGACATGATGGAGAATTTGAATGAACAGATCTTGCCTACTCTACGCTCCTAAAAAAAATTATTTCTGGAAAAAGTATCACAGCATAATAACTTGGGAAAGAAATGTCAGAGCTTCTTGCATAATATGACTTAGAATTAGTTAAGATGAATTTTTCCCACATTGGCATTTAAAAAGATTTTTTTGGCTGACCAAATATCAGCAGATGAAGATGTAACTGCTTCTGTTAGCAACTCTTTCCAGCACACATAGCACTAAAAATAAGCAAATATTAATTGGCTTAAAATATAATTTTAAGGACACGCATACTTCCCTTAAGCTTTTGTGAAATGTGCCAATTTTTATGATGGCAATATACCAGGCAACATACCTGTGCTCTACAATGCTACATGAAAGTTCGACTGTAAGCCTGGCCTCTCCTTGTGTCATACCGTAAACTAGACCAGATTAAAAAAGTAACTGTGTTTCTTTGCCACTTGAGACATTTTCCTCGACAAATGCAGAAAAATAGCCTTGAAAGAAATCAATACAAACGAAGTTCCAAGTACTCTTATATTGCTATGAATTTGAGAAACAGCTAGCATTTCCCTAATACTCCTTATGTTCAGTTAGACGTACTAATGAATCATAGACATAAATTTTAATCATCAGGAAACACAGAAAAATGCGGTACCAGAAAGGTTAAACAACCAATAGACATTGACTACCATTGCTTACCAATTGCTGCTTTGCCCCAAATCTGTACTCTAAGACTGGTCTGTTCTAGGTGAGACCTTGCATATTTTATCATTTTGAGATTAGCTTCATATCTCTGCTGCGAAGCAGCCAGCTCGTTTTTCTCATCCGCATCCCACGGATTCCACTCTTCATTTCCCAAAGCAATATGATCTGTGAAATCTAAAAGCGTGATTTATATTAAAAAAAAAAATAAAAAGAAGATCAAATTCACAACTTTAGGAAAAATGATTAATTTTCTCAAGTTCGTAATTTCACGCAGCAGCTGACAGCCCTGGGCCGGGCAGAGCGCCGCCGCCTCCCCCGCCGGGCCGCGCGGCGCCCCCAGGCCCGGCGGGCAGCGGGGAGGGCCGGCCCCGCTCCGGCAGAGCCGGCCCCGCTCCGGCAGAGCCGGCCCCGCTCCGGCAGAGCCGGCCCCGCTCCGGCAGAGCCGGCCCCGCTCCGGCAGAGCCGGCCCCGCTCCGGCAGAGCCGGCCCCGCTCCGGCAGAGCCGGCCCCGCTCCGGCAGAGCCGGCCCCGCTCCGGCAGAGCCGGCCCCGCTCCGGCAGAGCCGGCCCCGCTCCGGCAGAGCCGGCCCCGCTCCGGCAGAGCCGGCCCCGCTCCGGCAGAGCCGGCCCCGCTCCGGCAGAGCCG
>QUSF01000009.1:16562515-16710357 GCA_003676055.1 Chloebia gouldiae | reverse complement strand
CAAACTTTGAGAAGACCAGCAACATGATATCCATAGGGGTCAATACTGAATTATTATCATATTTAACAACAGTATGTTTTCTAGACTGTATCAGTAACACTATCTTTGTGCTGAGTTGCTAAAAGTTAAGGAAAATCTTTGTGCGAATACTTTAAAACAGAATATGATAATGAAAGTATGATAAACATAGAACCAAAGGGAAATAAGACAGTAGTAGAAATTAATTGCAAAGGGCAAAGAAGAATTAAAAATGTTAATAATTTGGAAACACAGGCTGCCTATTGCTCAACTTCACTCCTTTGGATGATGGTTAGAAAGGTCTCCTTCCCACACAGAAGCAATTTTACTTCTAAAAATGACAGAAGAGACTTGAAAAGAAAAGGTCAAGAAGGATTAATCTGAGAAGAGTTTGAATTTTAGACCATCTCAAAAACAGTGTCTTAAAACTCTGCATTTGATTGTGCACATTTCAGTAAGATATGAAAAAGTGAATGTGATTTGGAATAGTGATTATTGCTGAGCAGGTCTTTCACAATACTGATAATAATGTAATCTTATTTATAGCAGAGAAGAAAGGTATACTAATCAAAGTGAGGTAAACAGGCAATATCAATCAAAGTCTTATAACAACTGTAGTAGATGGCAATGCCTGATCATTTGGAAAGAAATCCAAATCCAGAATTGAAAATGTGTGAGAAGGGAGAGCGTATAGTTTTGAGCATAGCATCTTTATCTTATATTTCCTTACTAACTCACTGTACATTTTGCAAGCTGCATTGGCTAATTTCATGGGCAAAATATGATGTAAAAAGCTCTACATAATGTAAAAAAAATATACTAGTTTTATAAAATTTTATATTTTCCATCCAGTTCAGGACAGACTCAAGTAAATGGTTTTCCTATAATGCAAATTCAAATCACATAGAAGCAAGTGGGAATTCAGAATATAATGTTAGAAATATACTAAGGGGGAGTGTGTGTATGTGTGAGGGGCTGGACTTAACAAAATGCCTACATGTATTAAGATCTTGGAGTAGGAGCTTTGTCTAAGGATTATGGGAGTAAAACTTACAGAAACATTAAATTGGAAGAGCACTTTAATCATGGTATTCCCTGAAATCATGGAAAAATGTGCAGCAGATACCAAATTTAGGAAATGCCTGAATTTCATGCACAATGCCTGTCGGGGCCTGCAAAGCTCAGCAAATACTCCTTCCTAGCAGTCTATACCGAATCTCTGATTTGTTGTAGAAGACCAAAAGCCAAGAGTTATGTCACAAGAAGGAAGGAGAGATCAAAAGGATCAGTGATGTCTCGGAGCTCTGTCAAACACAAGATCATTATATGTCTAGATGGCATTAAGAAGCAGACATGCCCTGCAGTGTAGGGAGAGGGTGAAAAGTCCAAAGGCCACAGCTAATGAGACTTAGAAAAATCTTAAACCCAGATCTGATAAATCAGGAGGCTTAGATTCTTTCTTAGCTCTGACAGCTTGCTGTAGGATCTTCTGGCAGATTATCTTGTCTCCAACTGACCCCTTGTAAAATGTACAAAACTGAGCTTCTTGGACTATCCTAGCTGATATAAAATAGTTGAAGTTTTCTTTGAATGAAAGTTACTCAATAAATTAAGCTTTACAAGTTCTTTTCAGTATAAGGCATCATAAATTAGGAGGTGGTTTAAAAATGTATCATTAGGTTCAATAACAGTCTAGAGACAGGAAAAAATAAATAAAAACAGAAGTGTCAAGTACATCCAACAAGTGTCTATTCTGTTCAGTAATTCATTACAACAAATGAAAAATAACCTGGAGTTTCAAAATTAAGACTGTGTGCTGCTGAAAGCCTGAATCAAAATACATTCTGCTGTACATCAGGTAGTCTGAGTAAGGAACTAAGAAAGTAAGGGTTTTTTTCCTTATGAAAAGTATTTTTTTCTGTACATATTATGATAAAAGCAGAATTTCCTTTTTTTTTACTACTCATCATTGCCTACAATATATTACCCTCCAGTCTCTGTTTCTCCCAACAAAATTCTTGCAGAACTTCTTGTCTTATCTTGGTCTCTGTTCATTGACTATTGGATTAGAATTGCAGATGTCACTAGGAAGTTTTAAAAAGCTGTATTGATCAGCATGTGACATAGGCAGATCTGAGCAAGGTGTTAAAGCAGAGTTAGGGATGAAAGAAAGCACCAGTTAGACATCTAACTAGAACATGGAATGAAGACAGTTATTGCCAGAATCCCTGCAGAAAGGTATTGAGCTTCAATATTCAACTGCTCTATTGGTTCTGTCCTCATTAATTAAGAAGTTTGCAGGGTTTGCTTCTGCCACCTGCACAGCATTGTAGGCAGCCACTGTTACAATTTGTCTACAAAACCCTAAATCTCCTCTTAAGGCTGCACTGTACAAGACTGAATGAAAATGGGAAGTCTGCAGTGGACAATTAAAGCTGAGAAGCTGGTGAGGCTGCAGATCACAGTGCCCATTCCTAGCCTTTGGCAGAGTGCTTTGGATAAGTCTCTTGTGATGAGAGGTAAGAGTCTTTGGGGCTCGTTGCTGCTTGATTAATAGAAGTGCTCCTTTCTACTGACTGGTTTGTAGGAGTGCACCCTGACATCATCCTACAGGTAGAATAAGGCTAAGGTTGATTTCATTTTTACCTGAAACTAATTACAGTGGCTGAACTGTCACTTCAACAGGATTTTGTTTGAGGCAGTGAGGTAAGGAACTTCTGACAGTGGTAAAAAATTAAAGGTAATAAGCTCTTGTGTTTTGGTACAGATGGATCAATAAGACAGTATCCACCTGTGGCCTTCTAAGTTCATAGTTTAGGTGAGGACAGTCTTCCTGAGAAGGTAATATACACTGCAGGAGCATCAGAATAAAGTAAGTTTTCAGCCTAATGAAGTGACAAAACCAACTGCCATTCTTAGTTCTGTATCACTCTCACATTCAAGACTTATCTATCTGAAGACATTTTTAGATAACAAAGGGTAATCCTCCTATGTGTTACATTTAGAGTGTCTCCAGGCTGAAGTCTTTACTGATAGAATAATGGAATATATAATGCAATAGAATAGTACTATTCCATTATATTCTACTCTGTCAAAGCATAAGGCCTCTCAGAACACTGTCTCTTCCTGACACACAGAAAGTAAGGACTCCTAGGTGCTCTTTCCTAGACTTTTTCGCCTCTTACACATTTTATCTGTGTCAGGACTGGGTTAGACCTTTCCAACAACTGAAATAGGTTTGACACAAGCCATGCCTAACCAGCTATACCAAACTATTCTTTACCATTCTCCCTCTTGTTCCCTGAACTGTCACATCTCCAGTATTTTTCTAAGTTGGTATATAGTAAAGGAAGGCAGTAAAGTCAGTTCCCTGCTCTTTTAATGTTTCTTTGGATGTTCCCACCCAGATAAAAACTTTATGGCTCATTTGCTATTTCAATAGGCTAAACACACCCTTTTAAAAACCACTGATTTCACAATCTTTTACAATCTCATGTACAAGTCTAGGACAGATAAATGTGTTAAACATTTATAAACCCATTTATTGGCCTTTTGTATAGATCTTCAATGTTTTCATGGTATATATAATTTCATTGTGGGTAGATGGGATTATAGTATCTCCTCACCCCATTCTTACTGAGTAACATAAAGACATATTTTTGTGTCACTGTCATCTAGGAGATTCAAAGGGAAATAATTTATTCTTACAGCAAGAACTGCAGTATTATACAGTACTATACTATGTAGTATTATAAATTGCAGGTTTTATACAAGGAGGAATTTTGGCTATATTTTAAAATAAAACTATATTAGCATTTCACACTCTGGTGTGACTCATCTAAATTTCTGTGTCTTGGGGAAGAAAGGATCATTTAAAATCTGCAGTGCTAACTGAGGTGTTTACAGTGCCATTTAATAATCACTTGACACTGAAATTCTTTAAAGAATAATTTCTGGAAGGTAAGATCATCTATAATGGAGGAATTCTAGTGGTAGTTTCTGGTTCCCTCTGGTGCAGGAACAGCTCTACTGCACTTGATAAGACTATTTTCTGTGATATTTGGGTATAGGCCTCATTTAAATGGCAGTTGCATGGTTGATAAGGAAAGCACTAGGCAGGTGCAGCAGTGAGTTACCTGTCTGAACAGCTCATGTGAGCTGCAGTTCATTTGCTGCCTCTGTCTGGGGATTTATCAGTAGGCAGAGCAGGTATGTGTGAAAGTTGTTCAGGCTCAAAGGTTTATAGGCTGGGTATCATAGTGTTGGGGTTTTTTTTGTGTTTTTTTTTTTTTATCTGTAGTGATAAAACAGAGGAAATGCTCTGAGATGAACCAAAAGAAGCTTCTGTTCTTCCTTAAGCGTGGTGTCTTCACTCCTCCATGCTCTGTTTGGGTTTCATGTTAGTTGTCAGCCTGAAGGCACTTCAAGAGATTCAGGTTACTTCCAACTAAGTCTTAAGAAGACACACAGAATCAGTTACTTACAGCTTTTTAGCTGAGAAGCAGCTAATTTCAGCAGAGGAAAGATAATTTTTTGAAACACTAATACATCTTTTTTTTTTGTGTGTGTGATTGTGAGCATTTATACTCAGCTATTTATACCAGAATTACCTAAGGAAATGCAGCTGTGCCCTTCTTGTGTATGCAATCTCAATCAAATCATTTGTGTCTATTTTATCTTCCTATTTTTTGTATTTTCTTCCCTACTAGACATGGAAATAATGGAAGCCCCAGGCTTTCTGAATACATCCCAGTAGGAAATGAGTTGAGAAAACTGAAAAAAGAAGCTAACAATTAAAGCTGTAGCAAGTAGTGTGATTTTATATTTAGAAGCCACCTTTTTATTTTTGAGCATATGACTTTTTTCTGTTTAGCTCTTTCATCCCACTGAAAGGTTTTATTTATATGGCAAACTCTTTTAGAGTCTTTGGATTGACAGTGGAAGACTATTAAAAATGCTTTTAATCTTCAGAACTTCTGCTGTTCTGAAATTCATTTACTCTTATTTTCAGAGATTCATGTGATTCTCTCATTATTGGCCATTTATGGCCTGCCATCTACTCTTGCTTCTAAAGTGGCTTACTTGGTCTTCAAGGCATCTGGCTGTGTGCTGAACTGAGAAATTATGTGAATTGTACTTTGAAAGCCTGCTTGCAGCAGGATAATTTATTGCTTATTAGGATGGAATTTCAAGATATGTTATCTTTGCTTATCATCCTTTCAGATCTACTGTGCCACAAGGGAACAAATGGAGTGATCCCACCATTTATATTCCAAAGAGCATCTATTTATTCAATCTCACAGTTCCCTAATGATTAAGTGAAGCTATTTAAATCAGAACAGAACGTTTCTCTTTTAATATGAGAGCTCTGCCTGTCCATCAGGTGGGCATGCGCTAACAGAATAACAAATTTATTCTCCCATTGAAGCTCTTTAGATGTCCTGGCATGAAGAAGGTAGTGATTTTTTAACACTTCATCTTTTGTACTGGCCAGAGGTACCAGGATCTCTTTCCTCAAGTGTCTCATGGGTGCTCCTGTGAGACTTGCCACTCAAGCTTCCTTGACAAGAAAATCTGATTGAATGAAGTCAGTTACCATATTTCTAGCAGTTTGAGGACTTTTTGCTACATCTTAATGAGAGCATCTTTACAGGCTTCAGGAAGGAGTTAAATTGCAAGTATCCACACATGAATGATTTCAGTTTTCCTAAAGCTGATGTCCAGTTTAGGTCGTCTGAGAATACTCTGTGTATGCTCCAGAGTTTAATTCTAATCCACCTACTGTCATGAGAAGGTAAAATCCAACCCAGAATATTGGGCCTGAGGAAGGGCAGTCTCTGATCATACCACTCTGAGGTGAAGACAGCTCAGATATTCCAGTAGTGCCATTTCACTTTCTACAAGCAATGACTTACACAGACAGCATGTAGCACCCACCATGACAGGAACGGGATGAGTGTTTGTGCACTGGTTTCTAATCCACTGAAAGGAGTTTATGTGTCAATGTTGCAGACTTTAACATATGTTTGATATACTTATTTTGTGTTTCTGATGGTCCAGATTTGATCCACATGTATATATTTTCTCCATTCTAAAAAGCTTTCAGGTGGACATATTGACAGCTCACTGTATAGGACAGTATATTGTTAAGACAAGAATGTTGCCTGTGGGTGTAATGAACCTGATACATATTGAAATACCCACATTTGAATACAGATTTATAAATATTGGTTGCAGAGTTTGATTTCAGCTGTGCATGGGGGTGTCCAAATAGCTGACATTGGCAGTACTTGCACTAAGTCATAAAGGACATTTGCTATTTTCTGGCAGATTATTTGTTTGGAGACTGTGACATTCTTAGTGGGAATATACATGGTCTCTGCCAGCTTGAGTAAATATTTAAGGAGAACTAGATTACATGCTGTCAGGCTCATGATGTCAGTGCCTCTAGTCTGGGGCCTCTACAGGGAAATGGTCTAGAGAGGAGACACAGGACCAGCAATGCTTTCAAGGGACACTCAGACAAATCTGATGCATTTAGGGAATTCTTCCAGTGCTTCCTGATTTCAAAGTCCTTGGAACTTCTGAGGATGCTATAGCTGCAAATTTGATAAAAGACCCGCTCAGGGGTTGTCATAAGAAGTTCAATTATAAAAACCCAAGAAAATTGTATAACAAATTTACAAACTAGGCAGCCAAGATAGAAAGCAGAGGGAAAGAGGCTGTGTTAGTGCTGAATCTCCTAAGACATCATAATGAGAGTGACCAGGAATTTATTATCATCTATGTAATGCCTTGTTTTCCTCTATGTTAAACTATAGTTCAGTAAAAGAAGAGGGAAAACCTCATCTCCTAGTCAGTGTCTTGATCCCAATAACAGCATATCTGTTCTGCTTTCTAGGGCATTATGACCTGCATAAGAGAAATCAGCAGCGTTAAGCATTGCTGCAACAGGAATAGCAGTTTCCTGAAGGTGACAGAGGCATGGCAGTATGGGGTCAGCTGAGTGCCCTTCACACATTGTTCCCTTATTTTCCTGTTATATTTAGAGCATTTTAAAATCTTTATTTACAAAATAACAGTTCTTCATAAAAATTCATGCAACCAATATAAAAATTGTTTGAATATTTCCATTGTGGTTAATGGTTTGGTTATATTTGGTTTGGTTGTATTTGTATATGCATTTTTTGTTAAATCTATAGATATTTTAATTTCAAATTTCATGAACACCCCTTATATTTGTTCTAACAGTACAATGAATAGAGAGTAGTTTATTTCTAATTTTTATCCATATGAAGTTATTGAAGGAATACATCTGGTTAAACTTGAAATGTTTGGCAATACTGAGTACAACTTAGTGATGTTTTTGAATCTAAAATATATAAAATCCTTTTCTGCCACATTCTGTGTAAAAAGGGAAATCTACCAGGTAATAAGAGAGAAACAGAAAGAAAGAGAGAAAAAATGGTAGAGAAAGAGGGAGAGTTATTTTCCTTAGCATTACATTATGTTTAGTCTTTTGAATCATGATAGTGATTCAAAAGACTAAACATATATTAGATTGTAAATTCTTATCTTTGGTTCTGCTGTGTTTCCATAATGACTATAGCTTGGTTGTTGTATGCATCACAATATGCTTCATTTGAGGTAGAGAAGATTCCATCTGAATAACTGCACAGCAGTATGGCAGATGAATTTCAGTGCGAATAAGGGCTATTAATGCTTTCAGAATGAGAAAAGAAAGACTCTAACTAGGGATACAGACTGATTGTCTCTGAATCACTTGTTATGATACACAAAGACATTGAGTTATCACACCTAGTGCTCTAAAAGCATCAGAGAATGTCAAAAAAGGACTCACATTCAAGATTGTTAGGGAAGAAGTCATTGTGCCACTCAGTAAATAAATGATTTTATTTTCTAGCCTTGGGAGGAACAACAGAGACCTAATGACTGTTGATAAGTTTCTTAATCAGATACTGAAGGCACATCACAGGGATTCAATTCCCCTTTTTTTACAGTGAACTCTCCAAAATAGTTGTCTACTGCTTATTTATTTATTCATTCTGATTAAAATCAGTCTTTATTATGTCTTAGTACTATTCTAAGAAGATTGCAAAAGTAATTATAATGTAGTGAATGGGATTTAAAACTCAGTTTTCCAGCATCTCCCTTATACTACATGTCTCACCCTTACACTGATGTTAACATATAACCTCTACTTCCAAATTTGATTAATAGATATAAAATTTTGGTAAAGCCTCTCTTGCAATAAAAGTCAATATATTCAAAGGCAAGGCTGCCTATGTATGGATCAGATGAAATATTTACTTTGTTAAGTGTCTTGCCAGTGATAGAGGTCACCCACTGAGACAATGTAAGACCCCACAGTAGATAAGACCCTATCAAGTTGTCTGCAGCCCTCAACAGACCACCCTGAAATGAGCAGTATACAGATTTACTGCTTTCTGAGCACAGAATCAGAATCAGGTTCTTCCCAAATTCAGCCTCAGCCCAGACTGCCTTCAAATTATAACCCTTCCAGTAAGAATGGCCAGGGACTTTCATGGAAGGACCCAGTGTCACTGGACTATCTGATGTTATGACCTCCAGGACAGGTATCCACTGCACAAAGCATCGGACACATATGTGGCACTATTAAGGGTACCCTAGAGATGTTCTCAATCCCTTCTTTCTTGACACATGTCATGAAGTACCCTGTGACAGAAAACAGACAGAAGCAGTTAATTTGGCTGTGAGGCCATCTGTGGGGCTGGCTGTTTTTCACAGCAGAATGTCCATGTCCTCATGATCAAAGGTGACAAAACTCATGAACCTTTCAGCATAAAATTGGCCACATGTTACTTTCTTTGTTGCTGTACATGAGGCAGGTAATTTCAGCAGCTGTGGTGTCTGCACCTGCCAGCACATCCTGCAAGGAGGCAGGCAGGTGTGCACCCAATGTGTGAGAAATACAAGTCAGTGGAGTTTATCTCTGTCTAACTCAGCAATGCGGAGTTTATAGTTTGTCCTGTACATCAGGCATATGATCCTATTCCTTTGGGTACCACCAACTTTTGGGAGTTCTGGCCTAGTTCAAGTGTGAAGCCCATCACCTTTCATTATATTCAGAACACAAGTGGGAGCTGACTCATGGCACAGAGGCCAAATATTTGCCATGGAAAGCATTTTTAATATATGGTAAGTCACATAAATTCTTTGCTGATGAAAGCTATGCACAAATTTCAAATAGTTATGCTGATTATAAGGAGACTCTCTGTGGAGATATTCCATCAGCAAGAAACTGAGAGGTTCTAAATGGCTTCTTTATTTTTGCTCATGTTCTTAATAAACTGTAGAAGCACTACCTTAGGCTACTGGGTGGAAACCAGGCAACATTAGTATTTTAAAATAGATTTGCACAATTGGATACTTTAAGGCATAATTATGGAGAGCTTGTTTTGTTTATAGGTATCAGCATCTGTTATACTATCTAGCCTGTCAGCCACGGTATGTACTTTTGGTTTCTCCAAATAGATATTAAATATAAACAGAATACTAGCAGGATCCTCTGTAATACAATTTTGACCTTTCTGCAAATAAAATGAAGAAACATTATCTCTGTGACAGTCTCTATGTAGAAAATAATTTTGATAATGACTGATATTCACAGTGTCATTAAGTGAAATACAAGTTTCTAGAAATACTGAATATGTAATGCCCAAATGGCATATGCATTAGATGGGAAATGTCATGGGAATGTTTCTGGGGAGAAGCATCTGCCCTCCTGACACAGATTGCCCTCCACTGCAAACAAGCAATTCCTCCCACTCTCCAGTCAATACTGTGCACTTGAAGAGTCTTGGAAATCACCAAGCATGTGAGGTGATGATGAAGGACAAGGCAATTGTAGCAACTCCAGCCCCACAGTCTGTGAAGCCAGGTGTTACATGCAGTGAGTGGCACCACAGTGTACACAAGGAAGGAACATTGTACACCCTGAAGGAGGAAAGGGGGTCTCAGATAGATAAAACAGGAATTAAATACCTAAAACTAAGACTGTTTGGAAATTCATTTATAATTAAATTTTACACATTGTGTTGGATTTTATACTGTTACAAAGGCACTGTCTAGTTCATAACTGGCAGCTTATGTAGGCTTTGGCTCACCTTTATATATTTGTTGATCAACAATCAGTTATTTCTGTAATGTGTTGTCTGTAACCCATTAATTATGAAGAAATAAATTACTACATCCTACCAAAATTTTCATTGCCTTATCAGAAAACACAGAATCATTCATCAAACTATTATATGGGTCCCCATGAGTCAAAACTCACAGAGATTTGTAACTGAATACATAGAAAACACAGATAAAGCTTTTTGTCAATAAGTACCCATAAATTAGTCAGGCACAATATACTCCCTGCATATTACAGCAAGTCTTTCTCCCAGGCACCTCTATGCTATTAAAAGAATTATGTACCCTGTGAAAGAGTCAAGTTAGGAATGTGTATCTGGAGAGTGAAGCCAGCATGGTGGGGCGCTCTGGTGTTCCCAGCCTCGTTGCAGTGCTGCCCATGCACACCAGTACAGCTGGTGCCCCAGCTTGGTGAGGGAAGCATTCGCCGCTCGGCTCCTGCGCACAGCCTGGCTTGCAGCAGCCTCAAAGGGGTGGCTGCCACCCGGTGGCCTCTGCCGCCTCTGCCATGCCTTCTGACTGCTCCATGCACCCACTGCATCCCAATGTGCTTAACAGCCAAAAGAATTATTTTTTGATACATAACTCTGGTGGCCGGTCTCTGATTCAGATCCTAGGTCTGCAGATAAGGTGTCCAGAGAAGGTGGTTCTCCAGATTTCTTTCTCTGTTTTCTTTGGATTTCCCCTTTTTGTCCTGCCTTGACGCATGCCAAGAAGATCCTCCCCCATCTTTCTGCACCTGCAAGAGCTCACTATTATATCCCTACCTCCGTGCACATGCAGGGATGGATAGGAATTCATGAGTGAAACTAAGGAAGGTCTGGGCAAGAGACAAGTTGTGAGGGATGGACATGCTACAGTTCATGAGGGAGTGATCCATGGTAGCAGAGCACTCTGCTTAGGCAGTTGTGTCGGAAATTCAGTGAGAAAGCATGTGGGGATAGAGAAGGATGTCAGCTGCCCCGTGTGAGCTCATTCCTGCTCTAGCCTGTATGGCACAATTCTGCTGGGCCTGCTGGGTCTGAGAAATCTTAACTCTGTTGAGGAAACAGCTGATAAAATGTCAGTGATAACTTTTCTGCTTAAAAGATAATAGAAGAACCTAGGGAACTGATGTTTTTAAAACTGAGCTGTTACAAATAGGAAAAAAACACCAAGATCATTAATTCAAACACTTGATAACTAAGAAATACCAGAATTGCAGAAAAAGTCTCTACGGCATCATGGATATATATTCATTATACTGTACCTTCACTATCTCTTCATACATAATTTTCTCATAGGACCTTTATGAGATTGACTGTGGGGACAGGGTATATTCCAAGGATTAACTTGGATTGTGTAGTGAAGGGGACTGCTATTTCTTATCCCTGTCTTCTACACTACAGGAACAAAATAGTCTGTACAGATCATAGAAAGGGATTTCAGAATAGGAAAGACTGATCTCAAAATTAAATCTTTGAATGTTGCCTCAAACTGGGTTTGGATACAGAGTTCCTGCAGTTTTTTATTACAGGAATAATTTGAAATAAATTTTCATACACAAGTAGTCACTAACTATATTCTGAGTTTCCATGTGAATTGCTAGGGCTTGGTTTGTGGGAATATTGACATTTCAGAGCCATGACTGATGCTGGTAGGAGCTGTGCTTTAAATATGTGAAGTGCTAAGAAGTGAAAGATATTTTCAAAGATCAAGTACAAACCTTTCAAATTGTGCATCCAAATTAACAGGTACTTTCAAATTTCATCTCATATTCATACTTTTTCTCCAAAATACCCACAATTCCATTTCTATATCTTCAACTGGCCTGCTGTACAGATTAATGCTGGTGCCACATTCTAACAATATAGGAAAAGAAATTCCATGAAAAAAGAACATTTTGTAACCATATGAGGTTTTGGATAATGTACTGCAAATAAGACACAATGGCCTCATTCAGCAATTAAATGAAGAACGGTGTTCTAGATCCTAAATTCAGAGATGGTAGTTTAGTCTGACCTATAGTGTAGCACAGGTCAGTTCTTCCCAGAATTAGGTTTAGTTTATCTACAGCATCTCTTTTAAAAAGTTAGAAAATCTCAATTTAAGTGTTTCAAGTATGAACAAGCTATCACTATTTTGTTAAATTATTGGAGTGATTAATTTTCATAGTACTAATACATGCAATTTCTGTTTTAGAATGTCTCTGCTTTCAACAACCAGGCACTTCATCTTGTTGTGTTTGTGTTTTTGAGACAGAAGAGCCCTCACTTATTGAATTTCTATTCCTCCTAGAGATAATTAGAAACTGTGCTCAAGGGACCCTTTAGGCATTTTGCTAAGATAAACAGTCTGATCTTCAGTTTTCCACCATGGCAGTTTCCCCAATCCTTTGATCTTTCCCCTGGTTTAACTCTGAACCAGAGAGATCCTATTTATTCCTTTTTCAGCTGTGGGTGCTGGGACTCTGACCAGCATCTCAGAAGGAGGCTTGTTAGTCCCAGGTTGCATAACCTTTTGGTATTGTTCTGCTAATTCATGACATGATTGGCATTTTATTTTGCTGTTATACCCTTTGCATACTGCACAAGGAGCTAATCTCCATTTGACTGACATGATGCCCCAATCATTTCAGCTACTGTTCCTAACAGTGTCTCATTATGTCTGTAATTCCTGAATATTGTTGAATTACAATTATCTGTATTGGTGAACATGTCATTTTCTTGCAGCAGCTTATCAGCTCATTTGTTTCAGTGTACCCTCTTCATGAGTCACATGCACACTTTGATCAGTAAGGATTCTCTCATCTCTTCCAGAGCATTAATAATAATGCAAAGGCCAAAAACTGATCCTAGCATGGCCTTAAGAATATATGCCCTTAATGAGACCTCACTGTTTACAAAAGTGTTTTTCAACCTGTCACCAGCTTTTAAAAATTAATTTTCTGTGTACCAGATTGCTTTTGTTTTAATTATCAAAATGTTGTGTAGTACCAAGGATTCTGACTTTTCCACATATCCTGTATTCCCTTTCTCAGTCACTTAATACAAGGTCATTAATCCTGCATGGAGTGGAAGCATCTGATGGGGAAAAAGGATGTGATCTTTCAATTAGGAGTGTATCAAAATGCATTGAAGACAGGTGAATTAAAGATATTCAAGTTTATGATACTCCATCATAAATCCCCCATATCTAAATTTATGCTGGGTTTTAGGTCTTAGTTTTTCTGATATGAAGGGCTTCTGTAGCTGTGTGAGAGACAGTTTTGGTGTAATTTTAAACATTTACTGCTTAGGATATCACTCACTCAAATATAAGTGTAAATGTTTAAAACAAATTGCAATGAACTGTGTTCCCTGAGTTCATGTTTCTTGTTGCTCACTAGGGAGAGAGACATTTCATAACCAGCTCAGATGTAAATGCTGATGTGAGCTGGCCAAGGTTAGATGAGATGAATCCCAAACAAAACCCATAGAATTCCATAATGATTCTTGCTTTTCTCTTCTGATAATGAAGTCCATAAACAAATTCAATTTTGTGGAAAATAAGAAATAATTCTGAATGTTTAGCTTAGTAAACAATGTTTTATTTGTTAAGCTGGCAGCTGTTTAACAACTGGATTAGCTAATTAATGAATGGTAAAAATGAATGGTAATTGCAACCACAGCATTAACTGATAACCTCCGTTGCACAGTGTAAAACCCCAGGGCCCACAGCAAACAAAGGTGTGCCTGGAGAAATCAAGCTCCCTTTGATGTGGGAACTTGGGCCAAAGAAAAGCGTGAACAGGTTAAAAAAATGTTTAGAGAACAAGTCTGAAGGCCACAGAATATGGGCTTTTCTAATTTTCCTAAAATAACTCAAAAGAATTCTTGAGGGAGAGATTAAAAAAAAATGTGATCAAAAATATGTCTCTTTGTCTCATCTGTGGGGATAATTTCCTTTCTCTAGCAGTGTTTCTGTTTTCAGTAGCTTGATTAAGGGACAATATCTCATGATTAAATGATCTGGGCACATTTGCATATGAATGCTGGATGGCATGGCATAGAAACTGATTAGGCCTCATCTATATCACATGCCTGGAAATTAATGCTAATAACACTTAATATATTAAGATTTGGATTAAACTTGACAACTTAAGTGAAAAGACAAAATGACGTGTAAAACAACTTTGCTAAACATTTGGGAATTTCACAGATTTTTTTCTTCCCTTTTAATCTGGGCATGAGTTTTTTCATCTCAGCTACAGCTAACTTACATGTTCTTAAAAATAATAGCTTTCTAATCACATACACAGTCTAGAAATTATATGAGGAAGATAACTGTTTATGATGGAAAACTCTGTGAGCATGTGTCTGACTTTATCATTCTTGTGCTTAGATAAAGCAGGCACTAGGAGTGAGAGTACAGACTTTCAACAAGTTTTCTTCTTCAGAAACACAAGGGAAACTTTTCAAGCCACAGCAAGAAATGCTGAGGAGTTGCATTAAATCCTTGATAGTTTGATAACTTGTGTCTGATTTAAACTTTTACTATTTTGCTTATACGAGAAGGGTCCTACCAACTGATCCTGAGATGCTATCAGTGGTCTGTTCCATATGCCTTCAAGATGCCTTGGGAATTTGACATCTGAAAATTCACTAGACAGGCTTCAGATGTAAGTGCTCAAATCATGAAAAAGATAAAATAGAAACATATTTAAGTTGAAATTAATAAAATAAATTAAATTTCACACGACTTACACCAATGACAAAACTTTACCTCTGGCTTATGGTAAGGACATCCTGGGGCTCACCTTCTAAAGTCCAATCTTGTGTAAAAGTCTTGGCAACCACTGACAAGTTGAACTGGGCTTGAGGTCAAAATATTGTACCTCATCCAGCAGCTGAGGTACATGTCTGGCATTCATCCCTTTTTCTGAATGAGCTGAAATCCCATGCAAACATTTGCACATGAAAAGTTCAAATACAGACAAAACTCAGCTACTCATTAATTCTGAGGTTTCCTCATTTTCTAGCAGAACAATTTTTGAAGCTCAGCATACATCTACCATATGTAACATTCCAGCACTGTTTTGCACTGGGAGGAAGAAGAACAGAAGTTGATCCAGACTGTGGGGAAAGATTATTTAAGTTTTGACTAATGCATGCCTAGCCACTGATGATGCAGTGAAAAGTGAAAAAGAAAATGCCTGAAGTATCTTTAAGTAAAGCCTTAATATCTTTAAGTTAGTGCCTTCTTTGTTAAACAGAAGGCACTAACAATATTTTTGTAGCAGCATTTGAGCTATTTTGAGCATAGAAATGGATGTTATTTATTCTTTTATTCAGCTTCTGTGAGTTATACCAGCTGTAATGGTATTTTAAGTTTTACTTAGTTTTGCAGATTCTGCACCCCTCCCTTTTTTTTATCAGATCTCAGTCACTTTAAGAAAAATGCAGTATTTTATGTTAATGTAACAGTAATTAATATGGTATCCACCATAATGGACTAGATAACCCATTTTAAGACCCTAACAGGTAAAAAATATAGAAGTTATTATATTTTATAGACATTCTTTTAATTTTAAAGTATTACCCAGCCAAGGCTTCTCATAACATAAATGAGGTTTTCATCCTGTAATGTCTGCAACTGCCAAAAAGTACAAAATTCCTGCTACACTTAGAGTGTTACAGAAAGACTGTTCCCCCAAACATTCATTTCTTCTTTTGAAACTCATCTGGTCTCCTTTGGCCATGAAGTGATTTAAAAATACTTCACTGGAGCAGGGAAAAATGTTTTAAAAACAGGAGGCCATGCTCTCCCTTGAACCACCACTGTGTTGTAGCTCTGCAGATTACACAAGCAAAGGGTGATCTGAGCAAGCAAAGTCTGCTCTGAGCAGAGTTCCCCTTGCTTGCTCCCTCTTGTTAACAGGATGGTGGGGGAACAGAAGTAGCTGGTACTAGGTTTGTTGATTGAGGTTTTGGACATGCAGCAACATGCTCTCTGCCATGTGACAGAACACTCTATAGCTGTATTTTTCTGTTGTTGTCTTAGTTCTGACAATACCATTTCCCTTGGGTTTACAACAATATATTTTTTATTCTAATATTTAATTTCATTTTGGTGCTTAATTATTATTTGCAGTGATATAGGTTTTTTCCTCTCCTTAAATATTCCCAGACTGATAGCTTTGCTCATCAGCATTAAATAGTTATTCATGGTGCTAAAGATATTGCTGGGAAACACATGTGGGAACTGTGAGCCTGTGCTGCCTCTCCCCTCAATGCTGCCTTCCAGGAGTGCTGCAAATAGAGAATGGTGTGGAGCTCGCTACTGGCCCCAGTGTACAGCCATGACCAGATCTAGATTCTGCTGAACACAAAGCCATCCAGGGATTCAGTAGGAATTTACCTAGGGCCTTAAATGCAAATAAAACCAAGTTGTGCCATGTGAAATGACTTAACACAAATCAGGCTTGGAAAATGATAGCAACCCCTGTGAGAGCTGTTCTCTGTGACAAGGTTTGTCTTCTGCACATTGGCTCCCCAGTTGCTACTACTGCACACCAAAATCCCATTGAGAAGCTGAATTCATGCAGTAGCTGGGAGAGAGCTGTAGCCAGGTGGGATCTGGTGTTGCTTTGCCTCACCAATGGTTCATTTCCACTAGCAAAGAGGCCCTCACTCTCAGAGTGAAAGATGTGGAATTAGCTGCTTGTAGGCAATAATGCCATTCCTTTAGCAAGTTCCAAATACTAATAAGATGTAATTTTCACAAAGCATTCCCATAATAATTTGGCTGTTAGGAAGGGGAAACAAAAATAAAGAGCTTGATCCATACCTTTATATTTAAGAGTACCACAGCTGACACACTGGGGAATATGCTGGGGAAAAAACAGGCTGCCTTGAAGTCTTCAGAGACCCAGTCAAAGGTTTCAGCTACTGTGTGCTGCTATCTGCACTGGGCACTGACACACATCTTTATCAGCCCTGCCCCTTGCTTGAGAAACACTGTTTTAGGTAATGGAGGTATGAATGATACACCACCTCTTTCAATTTGAGGATTAAAATGTTCACTCCCGCCTTCAGAAAACAAATACTGATCCTTATGGCACACCTGAGACACCAGAGAGTAATATGTGGTAGGGAGGAAAAGCAAGCAATGGTAGTCCAGGGACAAAGTGGAAATTTAGTGACTCACAGATGCAGCTTTCTTTAGAACAAAATGTAACATTTTATTGATTTCTCTATCTTTTTAAAATAGTTCTGTTGAATTTCATTATTCACAAGGCAACAGAAAATGCACATTCTGAAATTCAATGGTAAAAAAAATCAGGAAAACTGAAGCTATTATTCTGTGACCTCACTGCTCTTTGTCATGTCATGATGCATTTCAAAGCTGTACAGAGAAAGGATGCATACAAAAATGTGTGAAAAAAAAGAGAGGGGAAAAGGTAAAGAAAGAAACAATTATTACTGAAGAAGCAATGTAGTATTTTGTACAAGCTACATAAAGCATTATATAATGACATAAAAATTTTCTGAATTCAGCTTTAAATTAATTGGAAATATAATTAGGGAATGAAGTGGGAGAATTTGTGGCACATTTGATTTCTACTGTCCTGAAGCATGGACTGCTTTCTGAAAGTTCAGAATTCAGTTTCCAGCTCTCTGCTCAGCTTAATGTTGTTTTTCTTTTCACTATCTAGTGATATGCAGTTCATAACATCAGATGTACATTCATACAGCTGCAGCTCTGTTTGACTAGTTACACTGACCAAAAGCTGATACTACATTCCCATAAGCAGATTTTATATATGGTAGTTCTGGGCTTGATTGACATTTATGATGAGAGTGGACTGCTGAAGTGGTTGCCTCTTGTTTGAGTTTGTGCAGCAATGTTTTAGTAGTGGAGGGCCACAGAGGTGGCTTCTGTGAGAAGACACCAGGCACTGTCCTATGTCATCAGGCTCCAAGATGGACCTGCTGCTGGCCAAAGCCCATTAGCAATGTTGGCAGAACCTCTTTGATAAGATATTTAAGAAAGAGTAAAAGAATGCTGAGCAAGAGCTGCGATGGAAAGAAATGTGAAAAATGAGAAAAACAGCTCTGTAGACATCAAGGTGGAGGAGGTGCTCCAGGCACTGGAGCAGAGAGTCCCCTGCAGGCCTTGATGAAGACCATGGTGAGGCCCCTCTGTAGTCTGTGGAAGTCCAGAGTGGAGCAGAGATGCACACGCAGCCTGTGGATGTTCTATGCTGTGGAGGAAGGTGCAGTAAAGGGTCCTGGCAGGGGACCCATGCTGGAGCACTCTGTTCCTGGAGAACTGACCCCATGGAAAGGGATCCATGCTGGAGCAGCTCTGAAGAGCTGCAGTGTGAGGGACAGACCCATGCAGGAGTAGTTCATGTAGGACTATTGAGTGGGAAGGGAAGCCCCCAGTGCTGGAGTAGGGTGGTATGAGGAGGAAGGAGCAACAGCAGCAGCATGTGATAAACTGAAACCCCCATTCCTTGTCCCCTGTGCCACTGTGGCAAAGGGGTTAGGCAAACTGGGAGTGAAGCCAAGCTCTGGAAGAAGGGGCAGGTGAGGGGAAGGGGTTTTTAGATTTATTCTTATTTCTCAGTATCCTACTCTGTCATTAAGTGACAAAAAATTAAATTATATTCCCCAAGTCAAGTCTGTTTTGCCTGTGATGGTAATTGGTGAGCAATCTCCCTGCCCTTATCTCAGCACACAAGCTTTTCATTTTATTTTTCTCTCCCTGTCCTGTTAAAGAGGGGGAGTGAGAAAATGGCTTGGTGGGCAGCTGAGGGCCAGCCAAGGTCAACCCACTTTGTCTGTAGGGCCCTTCTCCCCTTGCTTTATCCTTACTATCCTCCACAGGGCCCTGACCCATGTTCTCAGCCACAGCTTTGCTAAAGTCAGCCCTGCCAGTTCCCAGAGTCACAGAGGCAAGGAGCCACCAGCCACCAGCCTAGGCAACAATGAAAATATTAAGTTGGAGGAACATGGTAGTCATGCACAACACTCTCATGGCTAATATCTGGTAGTTGTGTAGAGTGTGAAGTTAATACAATGTTGTCTTCACAAAACTGGGAGAATTTGGCTCCCAGTGGCTCATTTGCCACTTTAAATGCAGGCAAATCTAAGGCTGTCCAATTTCAATCTATCAAGATCTTACCTCCATTTGGCCTTATGCCTAATTTATTTTTACAAAATAATTGTTTTAGTCAAATTAATGTTTAACCTGGATATTCATAAGTACTATCCTAAAAAAAAAAAAAAACAGAATAAAGAGAAAAAAGGACTATATGGTGACTCATTCCCATGGTTTTTTTCATGTTTCTATGGGAATGATGCAGCATGGCTGGATCAAACATGCATCAAACTGATCAAAAGGGTGTGTTGGAGTATTTCTTAAGGGTCACTTTACTGCATTGCAAAATGCCTGAAATGTGAACACTCTTAACGCTGCCACAACATTCCTCAACCTATACTGAGATCACTGAGCAGAGTAACCTGTCATTTATTACAGACACAGGAAAGCTGCTACATTTGAAATCTTGTTGTGATGAAGCTCATTTACATTGAAATTACCTTTCAACATCACACCATCAGTTATGTTTATGTCATCCATTGACAGGTGAAATGTTCTTCAGGGAAAAGACATGAGGCAACACAGAGAAAAAAGCACTTCATGACAGAAAATTGTAGGATTTTTTTTTTTGTGCCCACTATTGTATGAGAAATGTGTGATGTTCACAAGGGGACAGTGAAAAGGACAGGGTAAATTGAAAGCATGGTCAAATGCCTTTAAGTCCTGCATGTCTACCTTTGCAGCCTTTGACAATCTCGGATCCATGTGGAGTATTATCTGCCCTGAAGAGGATGTATTTCTGCTGGTAGTGGAATTCTTCAAGTATTGGCACTAGATGGATCACCACTGAAAAAAAGATTTCCATTGACTTCAGAAGGAGTGGGAACATAAGAACAGGCCTCTTAGAATATTGTACAGGGAGAACTAAAAGGATTTTTCTGTCTGCTTGAGTGTTTCCTTTATATGCTCTGCCTTTTGGACTGGTGTTCAAATAGTAAATGTAAATGATGACTGTGATGAATGCTGACTTTTCTTGATGCCTTCTCTGGTACTGCACTGTAAGTCATCATTTAAATACATAGCTTGAAATAAAAATATTTCAATGCACTATTTCAGTATTTCAAAAGCCTTTCTCTTCAACAATTAAAAATAATAAGCAGGACTTTTACATGAGGTGATCTCTGCTTTCTTGCATAGTAAATTATCTTACTCATTTCACTGCAGGTGCTACATTTCTTCTGCTAACATTCCCTTTGTAGATCACCTCAAGATTTGACCTTCATCCTACTTTCCAGGTATGTTTTAGGTATGTCTGAAGCTAGTATGAAAGTAGTATTTGTGAGTAAAGCTGGATCGCACTTCCATAAAAGGATTGTTGTTAGAGAGGTTTGCCCAAATTGCTCTGCTGTGATTTTTTTGTTTTTTGTTGCTTTGCATTGAGGCAGTGTAGGGAAATGTGAAAATTCCTCTGCTGTCCTCAGCTTTGGGTCCATGAACTGACCACATTGCTGTCTATCTGTCCCTGAGCAGTGTGTCGATGATAAATATGTGAAAGTATTCTTCTAGTCTTTTCATTTGATTGAGATTAAAAGCCAATAAGAATGCATTTCAAAATTATTTGTGGAATGAGTGCTAGTGAGGACATACCCACATCAAAGGCCAGTATTTCCAGCATGTCTGGACAGAGCTGGTGAGATGAATTCTGTAGAGAAAGATGACAGTGGTCTGGAAAATTGCACATCCCAGAGGAGCAGCTGTTCCACTTCCCACATCTAAGATGATGTCCCTAGTGAACTTGTCTGAGAAAAAGAAAAACACCAAAATGCCTCTCTGAGATGTTTTCATAGAATCATGGAGTGATTTGGGTTGGAAGGGACCTTTAAAGTTCAGCTACATCAACTAGTTAAAGGTTTAGGGTGGAAATGAAATCCCTTCCAGCTTAGCACACTGCTTCAGCGACAGCAGGAGCATCCTAAGTGTTTTAATTTCATTTCAAGGAAGCAAGCCTGAAGCTACACACAGCAGCATACATTATCATAAAACCTTGGTAATGTTTTTTGTACTTCAGAAATGAAAAATTACATTGATCTTTAACCCATCTCAGTATCTCTCCAGTGTATCAATAATGTCCAATTTCTCAAGTAGTTTTGAAAATGAACTGTTTTCTTATGTCAGACAATATCTTCCTAAAGCCAGGAGATGGAGCCCTGCTGCCAAAACCTGTCACCTTACTGAGTCTACACTCACAATAAATACTTTTTAATTCCATTTGAGGAGAACATGTATCAGTTCTGCTTCCTTCTGATAAGATTTGATGTGTGCCATCATCACTCAGCGGATTTGTGGCTACTAAGGAAATGGTCTGATGGTTTTCTGTGTTCTGAAGATGGCCAGCAACTGGAAGACAGAAGGTTACAAACAGCCTGTTCAATTTTATGCAGGTGGCTAGTGATGGTCCTAATAAATGCTTTGGTAGATGCATGAGACAAGGGAGTAATTTCCCAGTGCCAGGAGAGCAGGGGCCCTGGGCTCACCTCCCTCGGCCCCTGCCACTGCACGGCTTTGGCATGGGATGCCCGAGGGGACATCACACTGAACCAGGGGCTGGCCCAGCCGGGCCCAGAGGGGCTTCCCTTCCTTGCCACCCGCAGGACACAGGGGCTCTGAGCCCAGGCACCCGCTGCTGAAGGCTCTGCTGTTCACATGGTGTTTTTATGGGCCACGCCGTGACAGTTTCATCCATTAACAGGGCAGTGAGGGGGGGCCAGCCTGTGAGCATCTGGCACGGCCTAAAAGCCCTCTGTGTACTCAGGGCTTGATTTACGCAGCTTCTCGGAGTCTGCCAAAGCTGGCCACTTCCCTTTTCGTGTCACTAGTCAGTTATTAACAAGGATAGTGCTTAGCAACTTAATTCAGCAACATTAGCCATGATCTCCCTGGAATACAGATGTCTAAGTTCCACTCACCACATATGCTGCTTGAATTCAGCATAAGCGATGCACCTCCGTGGATCTGCTGCGCAGGGGAGACTGTTTATGGCATATATATGCATATAAAAGCATATATGGCATATATATGCATATAAAAGCACACGCTCAAGTAATCCAGGAAGACTGTTCACTTCATTGGATACACACATGCAAAAGGACATGAATCTTGCAAAACCTTTTGCTCCCTAGAGCACAAATATATTTTAAAAAATGCAGAGCAGGGAAGACCACTCACTGCAGTTATTTTGCTTTGTTTTGGCAACACAATATTCTGGATGCTGGCTGGCTCTCTTGTCAGTCCAGACAAGTATAGGGCTGCTGGAGCAGCACCGAGCAGCATTTCCAATGCCAGTGACCTGCAACTAATTCTGTGGGGATGATTACAGGGCAAAGGAGGGAAAGGACAGCCCCAGTGTCAAACTCCAAACCAATTGATAAGATTTCAGCTAGAGATTTTTTTTATTTGGTTAAAGTTTTTGGATTCATATGTTTAGAAGTGCACCTTGGAGAATATATTGCTATTGGATAATTCATCAATTCCTCAGTCATACTGATTTCCTGAATGCCAGCTTCCACTGTGGTATAAACAGAAAACAGTGAAAATTGGATCTAAAAAATGAAACTTTGATTTGTGGTGCCTCCAAAACCTAGAACTGCTTGAGCTAGATGGCAATGAGCATGTTTTTAAGTTTTTCTAACATGTTAAGAAGAGACTCCACTCACCTAACAGCACTAGGGTTTCCAGCTCCTGCAATGCTTGTTGGCACAGTATAGATAAAAGTATATATGGTGCAGAAAGTCTTCCCAAAACCACTTTTTTAAAGGACAGTGAAATGTTACATTATGTCTGCTGGTGCCCATGCTGGGTACGGAAAGCAGCAGATGGCAGCGAGTGGCTGCACTTCTCCACACACTGTTACCTTCTTCTGCAGCTAGTGAAGGGGGTGCTTGGCACAGGGAAAGAACAAGGATGCCATCCATCCATCCATCCATCCATCCTTGCTAATTGAGATATCAATTTATTGCCTCTATCTGAATGAAAGATGTTTTAGAAATTTGTTGGTACCAGTTGTGCACAGAATCAGACTTTATTTTATTGTTTTCTTTTGACAATTTTACCTAAATTTACAGCCTGTAAAGGGCATTTCCCTTGCAGAGTCACTGTCAAAGACACCCTAAATGTTGAAATTGATGCTTCAAATTATTTTGGGAGTGGGGAATCTTCTCAGAAACAATGCTTAAAAGCAATCAGGGCAGCCTTCAGATAACCACACGTTCTGTCTGGCTGTGGAATAATTAACTCAATAATCAACTCATGACTGCGTATGCCAGAATGACATCTAGAAATGACAAGGTGTTTGGGAGCTCCCTAGATGACTGTTAGAAACCAGGAGGAGTTTTTCCTCCTATTCCGTTTATTTTGGTTGTTACAGACACTAGCCAGAAGGATAAAAGTACCCTCACAAAAAGCCCTAACATAACCTGTTATGTGTAAACAGTAAAGATTTATTGCAGGTAGAGGTTGTGAGCATCTTTCAAAAAGTGCATTTATCATAGGTTTAGTGGGGTTTGGGTTGTGAGGAGTAATATCTTTTACTGGGTCATTTTAGACAGCTGGGTAAAAAAGATGAACTTCTGGCACACAAGCCCTTTTTATTTGGCTGTTCCTAAGTTTTGATGTGTCTGAAAGGCAGTTTTTCTTCTAAAAATAGATACATAATGTATGAAATATGTACTGTAACATATTCAAAGAACCTAGCCTCAGGTTCTACCACTGGAGCACATTTCATGGAAATGTTAAAAGTAAGAGAATGTTTTAGTTTTCTGGATTTGTTTGGTTTGTGCCTTGCCAGATGTAGGATGTTTTATCAGAAATAATTGGTCCATAAATGTAGCTTCAGAGCATATGGATTTCTTTAGGGAATGACAGAAGTCCACTAAGATTCACTGTATTGCAACTGAGTAATTAAAACTTGAGCTTTGAAACTATGATCTTGTCATCATCCAAGAGAGAGAAAAAGAAAGACAGTTAGTTAGTTAATACCATGATCAAATGTTTTTCTATTGCTATTTATAAAGTGACTCTAGCCCTCACTTGATTGTTATCAGGGAAGATAAAAAGAAAGGCCTGATACCCGCCTTGCAATTCCCACAACTCCTAAACAAACAAAAATTTCCCTTTGCCTGCCTTGCTGTATTTTCAGCAGGGGCACATTATGTCAAAGTGAACACTTGCAGATGAAAGTTGTGGATTTACTGTATTTAGCTGCAATGAACCCTGTTCAAACACAGGTTGTTAATAATGCCATGTCCTGAGGTGTTCTGGATTATCCCAGACGTACTGAGAACAAAGCTCTCTCCTCCTTTTGCTAGGTGGTCTCTGGACATCAATTAACAGCTATTTTGCTTCATCTTTAGAATGAACTGAATAGAGTTCTTTAATGCCTCTTTTTGAAAGCCTCACAAAAGTCTCTGAAATTATTTCCTACTCAAGATCATATTTAAAATGGAAAAATTTCTGTGTATAAAAGCTACATTTCCTGTACTGGACTATAACTGATATTACTAGGTCTAACTTTCTTGGCAAAATTCCTCCATACAACTTTCTGAATTACTAATGTCTGTATTTAGATGGATTAATGAAAATAAAATCTAAGCATGGATATTTTCACATACTATTTCTGAAAGAAGAATACTAGGAAATAAAATGCAAACTAATGTAGCTAGTACATGATGCTAACAATAGCACTCTGTGACTTTTCATAGTACTCTGAAGGAAGATGCAAGCCTCCAATTGAATTCAAACTGAGAGTTGATAATATTAGACAGAATTTTCAGATTCAGGATTTATCCTTTTTTTCTTGACTTTGATTTTTCTTAGAGAAAAAGGAAGGCATATTCTGGCCAATAATAATTCAGCTCAGTAAAATTGCTTATATATGTGAATGCATTGCTGAGAGCTGAAGGAAGAAGTGCAAAGAAAGGTAAAATGAAGAATGAATAGTTATGCATGTGGGTTGCTATATGTGGTCCCATTATGGAAGGACAAGTGCACTTGTCTGATGCTTGGGGAAATTTTATCCAGGACTGATTGTAGTTACTAATTTTAAAAAGTCCTTCTTTATTATTCCATTCACAGCAAAGGTCAGTCTAAAGTATCTTCTGACACAAATTTGGGCCAAATATATTTAAAAAAAATTTTTGTAAATTTTGTTCAGTGTCTTTGTTCCTAAAAATTTTTTTTTCTCATATCCCTACCTCATTTCTGTTGCTGCTGTGGCTACTGGGGAGGAAGCTACAGATCCCAAGGATAGCTGAGGAACTTGTCCTGGTGCTAAGTCTCTCAGCTGAGTGAAGTTCCAGCTGTGACTGGGTTAGCTGAGTTGCCTGGGTAGCTCTGAGAAAAGCAATGAGTATGGAAATCCTCCTCAAAGCTTGTGGGGCTGAATACCCAGCCCAGCAGCTGAGAAGCAGTTGCTTCTGCCTCACTGATTTCTTCTGTACATATAGACTTAGTGTTGGATTACTAGTCTTAGGTGACCTTTCCTGAAACACTCAAAATGACATTTAAAGCACAGATGGTATAAATAATTCCTTCTGTTTACTAAACTTGCTTAGTTTTCTTGTAAACCTGGAGTTTATATCCAGTCTGCAGCTGAAGCCCAGAGAGACTCCCTGATAACTGGAAAACCACACTGAGAAGGCAAAGGAGAGAGAAAACTGTCAATTTTGGGTTCCCAGTTGCAGATGTGGCTTGCATAGGAAAGACATGATAGAAGAAGGAGGAACATCTGAGGTCAGAGGGATTTGTAGGAATTGGGCAAGACTGGAAATTTCCCCAGTGGAAGGAGCTGGAGGTTCTTTTGTAAATGCCAGGGGAGACACCCAGGATTTTCATCTGTCACAACCCACATATTTTTTCCAATTTTAGCTGTTTTGACCTATTCATGTAACTACCTCTGGGTCTGGCTGATAAATCTTGGAGATGTTTCTTAGTGAGAGACTGTTGTTGTTTCCAGCAACAAAATAACTGTCACTATTTCTGCAGCCTCAATTCCAAGTGATTTTTAATGAAGATGGTGAATAAAGGCACCAGGCATATTTTTAAAATACCATTTAAACCACTCAACCCAACAAACAAGCCTAGAACTGTACAGGGCTGTTGTATTTTGCCATTCTGCTTATAAGAAATATTGAACACTTGCATGCTTGCAGACTCTGTCCTATTATTGAGTTTTTGTTAATATTGTCATGGCTTTCTGACACTGATAAACACTTGCAAGTTGTCCTGGAGGAGAACCAGGTGTCTAGTGTAGATACAAGCTAATCTGATATGTAGGGACATATCTCCAGATAGTTTTCAATGGGCAGAGAAGAAGCTTATCCCCAAGGTCAAAATGTCAAGAGCTGTCACTGCTAGCAGTCAGCCTAGCAGGAGCTGAGCTAGGCTGCTGGACATAAACCTCCTTTGAAGTCTGAGTTGCAGAGAGTTTGTGGTCAAGCATAGAAAATGAGCTTTGGGACATCTTAATCAACACTTCTCTTGCTTCAGAGAACCTTAATCAAGGAGGAGATGTGACTTTTCCTTCGTGCGGTAGCTGTTAATATTTAATTATGTATTCTGAAAGATGAGTTCTGTTGAATTGTCTTTTCAGTGAAACAAGGGAAATAAATGGACACAACAGGGCAGGTCCAAGCTAACCAAGCTAAGTCTGATGACTTCCAGCCTTTGTGAACAAGTTGTATCTGTTGCTTGCACAAAAAAAAAAAAATCTGTAAATCCTTCCTTCAACTAGCAGCAGTATTGCTGAAGTGAAGTAGTGGTTCTTATTAGAAGAAAGCTGTCCAGTTTCTTAGAACATTCTTATTATATTTTTATGGAAGAAATCCAGTCACATGCATAAAAAATGCTAACAAGGGAAGAATCAAACATTATAATATGTTGCAAAACCAGACTTGCACTTGTGAAACTTGATGAAGTTTAGTTACAGATTTAAGTGGAGTGAGAGGTAGATCTTACAAACCCTGCTGAGAAGATGTAATTTCTAATGTAGTGGTTCTCATGCAGAATCACTGAACCATGGAATGTTTGGGTGTTCAAAGGACCTTCAAGATCATCTATTCAAACTCCCTGCTGTGGGCCGGGGCACCTTCCATTAGATCAGGTTGCTCAGAGTCCCATCCAGCCTGGCCTTGAACACTGCCAGGGATGGGGCATTCACAGCTTCCCTGGGCAACCCCCTTCCAGTGCCTCACCACCTTCACAGCAAAGAATTTCTCTCTAATATCTAATCTAAACCTATTCTCTTTCAGTTTAAAGCCATTGCCCCTTGTCCTGTCACTCCAGGCCCCTGTAACAAGTTCCTCTCCAGCTCTCTCGTAGCCCCATCAGGTACTGGAAGGGGCTCTAAGGTGTCTCCAGAGCCTTTTCTTCTCCAGGCTGAACAAACCCAGCTCTCCCAGCCTGTCTTCATAGGAGAGAGGCTCCAGACTCAGACCCACTCCAGCGGGTCCATATCTTATATTGGAGGACACAGAAAACAGTACTCCAGGTGGGGTCTCACAAACGCAGAGTAGAGATGTATATAAATGTCTCCACAAAGGAAAACAGGTTGTTTTTAAGCAGGATATTGATAATCAACTCAATGTATTACTTCAGTTTAATAACCGTTATTACTCAGATACACATGTCAGATATAATGAGGCATTGTCATGTTCAAATAAATTTTAAATCATATTTTTCAAGTATAGCCTGCTATCTTTTCCTTAAGGGCATACTTGAATCAAATTAAGAAGCTGTCAGAACTGTGTTCAGTTTGCTTAATGCAGAATTAGGTAAAAACTCTTTATTACTAAACTCAAAAGACACAGATACCATGTTCTGGTACAAGTGTCATCTATCTCATAAAAAACAGAACATTAAATCTGGACCAAACAGTGAGATGTAGGGTCATATTTTATAGGGTTGTCTTTCCCTGTAGAAATTGAAGAAAAAAAGCCATAAATAAAGCACCTAAATCAATACTTATTCAAAAAATTAAGAGTCTGAAACAATAAAAAACAGAAGGGTTAGTTTTGTTTGCTTGAGTTTCAAAGACAATAGGATACAATATGATAGTATTTGCAAATTCCCCCATTCAAATACTATGATGTTTATAAAATTGAACTGGTAATGTTTCCTGAATGCTCTGAAAGCTTAGATCATCAGGCAGTCTCTTTATTCAACAACTGAGGCTTTATAAAGAGTGTATGATACTGCTGAAAGAGTAAAGATGTTACCTCCAGTAATAAATCCCTCAAAATAGTAACTTTAAAAGCCACAATAATAATTTTGTATGATCTGGTTTTGCATAATTCTGCATATATTTTTTGTGCATGGAATAAAATCTTGTAAATCTAGGGTAGCTATCTATCCATTGCAGTTTTTATTCTCACCTGTGCTAACTGTGATTAAATGTCCAATGCATCTTAAAATTATGTATTTTTATTATATATATATATATATATATATATATATATATATATATATATATACTTTGCCCCAAAAATCCAATAATCAGCATTTCATCTGATTTAACACTTAGGCTGGGGTTGTCAATAATCCTTAAAGACTTGCTGAATTCACACATCTACCAGTCTAAGCTTACTTGGAAAATATGAATGTATTTTCTTCAAAATATTGATGAACTAAAGAGAGAAAAAAAAAAAGTAGAAAACTAGAAATTTATGTGCTTCCTTTGGAAAATAAAGAAAAAAATTGCCACATGAAAAGATTACAGCTGCCATGAAACAATAGCGTTATTTGAAAATTTAAAAGATAAATTAGGGAGAATTGAGATGCCACAAAAAATAGAAAACAGTACTTAGCAGTACAGTTTGCATGCATGTTCCTTGGCAGCCTGTATTTTTAATTTTGCTAATAAAAATAGAATAAAAAGTTAAACAACTGTGTTTTTTTAGATACTGGCATGAACTATTCTTATTTATACTACTTCAAAGTCATTGAACTCCAAAGGTACTGATTTTTCAGGCCCCATTCTGGCATCCTTCTGCACTATCTTCTGCTGTTTGCTTGTTATGTTTTGAAACAAAAAATAATTCAAAAGAAAAAGGTGAAAAAAAGTCTTCAAAATTTTGCCTTTCAGATGAATTTGCTGTTCTCTTGACAGCCCAAAGTGTCTAGAGACAGTACTTCGCAGTTTTAAGACAGTGTTTTGCAGCTCTTTGAAGGCTCTTAGTCGAATCTGACTAGTGGAGTTAGTTATAGAGGATGAAAGCATAACTGAGAGACCCTTATTTTTCCTAGATGTGTATGTAATGTAAACTGCTCTTCCTGTGCACCAGGGACTCTTGCATAATTTTCCTTTACAGACTGTGGTCCTTACAAAGCAGATACAGATGCCGAGATACAATCAGATGCCAACACATAATGAGATAGTAGAAATATGAAAGAAGAGATATTTCTGTGGCTAAATACAAGTGTCTTCTGCTAACCAATAAACACGTGACATCCCAGATATCTGCTCTCTCCTTACCTCCAAGGAGAAGTACAAGCTACTGCACACCTTACTTCCCCTACCTCTACTTCTGTATATGCAAACATTTGTACTTTAGTACCAAAGATCACAAGAAACTCAGAATACTGGCACAGGAAAAAATGAGGACCTAGGTGTTCATAAGGCCTCACATCCTCTTGTCCCTGCAGATTATTTGGAGTATAACCTAATTGACATATGGGTTTATTAGAGTAATGCTTACTACATAATGGGTATTGCAAGGGAGCAGCTACTTGAGTGCACTAGGAGTTACCTAAGCATCATGATGTCTGTCAGTTTCTAAGTAAATCTTAAAATCCTGGCCTTAAAACAACATAAGAAAAAAAAAATCCTACCAATTAGAATGGAATTTTGAAAAAACCCCAACATAAATAGGATAGAAATAAAAGTGTTCAGTGTATTTTTTCACTTAGATGTTTATAATGCATAGGAATATTTTAGTGCCTGAGAAGGATTATCATTGTGTTTTGTACTAAGGTCCACAAGGCTATTAATTAGGATACTTCAGTCTGTGTGCATCTTGATATGAAAATCACACAGAATCACAAGTTTGGAAGAGACCTCCAAGATCATTGATTCCAACCATGCCCTAACACCTTGACTAAACCATGGCACCGAGTGCCACATCCAGTCTTTCTTAAAACACATCCAGGGATGGTGATTCTACCACCTCCCCAGGCAGACAATTCCAGTAATTTATCATTCTCTCCATAAAAAACTTTTTCCTACTATCCAGTATATATTTCCCTTGGCGCAGCTTAAGTTGCTGCTTGGAGGAAATTACCTGCTGGTCATTGTCAGCTGTTGCCAGAATTTGCCAGTTGTTGCCTCCTGCAGCCACTGTGGCTACCAGACTTACCTACCTCTGCTGCTACATAGGCTTTCTGAGGAAAATGCCAAACTGTATTAATAATATTTAGATTAATATCAAGTCCAATATTTTGTTTAATGCTAGCCCAAATCCTGAAACTGCGGGACATTAAAAAAAAAAAAGCTTTGTCCCCACACCTCTCTTCTTTTCCATGAGGACTTTGTGGTGGCAAAGGCCATAAAAGCTCTAAGCACCAAGCCAGGTTGATGAAATCCTAAGGCAGAAGAAAAGAGGTCCTGTGCCTCCATCCCAGGTTGGAGCCAGCTGGGTTAGTGGGTACCTACCAACCCAGCAGGGTAAAAGCAGCTCTAGGATAGGTAGCTCTATTTCCTGAGAGAGAGTAAAGCAGCAGCAAAGGCTTGGGAAGATCTTGCCTGTGGCCAGGTCCTGTGTCCACATCTTTCTGCACAGGCAGTGAACCTTTGAGAGTCAGCTGAAGGAGAGCATGAAGCCCTGGAAGGTCCAGCCTGGGGCAGGGAATACAACAAAGACATTGGGTTAAGCCCAATCCTCTTACTGCCAGCTGCACCATAGACATCGCTGTATCTGGAATTCCCCTACTTGCCACACTATGACAGGAAATAACTGACACATGGGCACTACATGCAAAGGGGGAAACAAAAGAACCCAAAGAGAGATTTTATTTTCTGACTCTCTAACATATATACAATAGCAAAAATGACAGTGGATTGGAGGGTGAAACTGCCATCTCTCCAACCACACTGGTCAAACCATCAATTCTCTCCACCCACAAAGAAGAATGTAAAACAATCATTATTTACAAGAACAGTGTGAGAACATTCAGTAGAAATATGTAAACATCAGAAGGCATAAGAAACTTTCAGAAGAACTTTAAAACCCTCAAAAGAACAGGGCAACACCTACTTATAGATTGTGATGACATCTCTGGGGAAGTTCAATCTAACATCCTTCTCATGAGTAAAGGATCAGCATCTCCAAACTGGAGATACAAACAATTTGATGTAAAATAAAGTAAAATAAAGATAGGTAAAACAAGAACAACAGAACAAAATAGAATATATTCTCTCTAACCAGTCTGGTGGTTGAAAAAACCTTCTTAGGAAACTTACAGAGGCTGTAATAAAGTTGTGGCTATATATACCTCCCTTTTGAGAGAATGTTTTAGAGGAATGAGGGTTTCTGTCTTTAATTTTCTCAAGATATTAAAGTGTTGTGCTGTTTCCTAGTTCCTGCAAGAAACTGCTGCAAACTTAATGTTCCCAGCATTGGAAATGGCCCAGGCATTAGTAAAATAAGAGTCAGTAAGGGATATTGCAGACCATTTGTCTTTTTCTGACCCTCTCTAGGCCCTCATTTTGTTAGACTGAAAGATTTCTCGGAGTGCGTTAGCTGAAACATATCTTGAAATGATGAAGTACCCACCTTCCTTGTGCTCATGACTTGCTATTTCTAGGAGCTGGGCTTGTTTCCTAATTGTAGTGGCTCTTCATAGGTATCTAGGTATAATCCCTCACCTGAAAAAGAGAAAAAAGATATAAGGAAATGGAAGCTTTAAAATATTAAGTACTTGTTTTCACATAATTTCACAAATTAAATAAATCTGAGTAATTGGTAGTGCAAGTTTGATCCATCCCATCAAAAAAAATGTATGACTTGAGGGCTTCTTGAGAGAAAAATAAAGAATAAAAAGAGGATAATTTTCATTTCAGCTACAGCTATGAGGACAAGCTGCTCTAGGCTGCTTTAGTGGAGTAGAGCAGACATTCAGAAGTCAGGCAATTTGCTAGAAATCCTTCTTCGCTTCTGCTAGGTACTGTAGAACATTACATAGGTCAGATGGTAATTTAGATCAATCCATGAGGCTGAAATGTTGCCAATTACTCCAACAGCAATAATTGTTCTGCATTGTCTGCAATCTGACAGCAATTCTCCCAGCTACCCCCATCTTCACAGTGCTAGGCACTGCCAAAGAAAAAAACAGAAAGGCCAGATCTGGTTTGAACAAAGAGCTTGCTGAAAAATTCTGAGCTTTACCAAGAATCATGGAAATTTCAGGAAAGGCCACAAAATGTGCAAAATCCTCTACCATTCATTTGTTGTTGGGACTTTAAAGCCAGCTCCAAACATTTTCTGCAGCTCTGGAAAATTGAGGACAAAGGAATCAAATGGCATCTGAACATTTAAAAGGACATGTTAATTGATATATGAAATCAATTAAATACTACCCAAAGCCCTTTAGCTGGGCTGTACCATGGGCTTAGAGCAGCTTCCAGTTAAAAGCGTGGGCAACCCACGCCCCACACTGAGCACAGTGTCCTTCATGGCTGGTTCTGAAGAGAAGCACAAGCTGGGATCTGGTAGATGGAGGTTTGGATGAATTTGTTGATATGAAGAACTTGTAAAAGTGTGCCCCAAGAGAATGAGCACCTTTCCACTAGATTTATTCACTATTACATCTGGGCAGGGGTGAAGATCTGGATATCCCTGCCTGCAGGCATCATCACCACTGGGAGGATCTTTTGGTTTTGTTCAGTCTCTGTATTGCAGAAAGGGTTACTGTAATTAACCTTAGACTCTAAATACTAAAAAACAGACAACAAACAAAAAAAATTTAAAAGTTAGTTGAGATCCCATACATTCATAAAAGCCTTTTAAAATCCATAATGGTTTGTTTCTGCCATGGCATTTTGAATAAGTCTCTAAGGCTTATTAAACCTCAGAAACAGTCTGAGGTTTATGTGTACTACTATGAATACTCAGTGGTCTAGTAGAGCTCCTGGATGTTTTTACCTTTAGAGAGGTATGGTTTGCTTTGACATTCACACTGGAAAGGTCAAGTGGCCATTCTGCGAGCACAGTCCCACTGGATACAAAATTTAGAATACAAACTACAGTTTTATTTGATCCAAGCATGGATGCAGGTTAGTCAGAGAATTGATGAGGAGAGACAGTATGTCATTTGACTATTTGCTGCTTTTATTTCTGACATTCAAAGGATGATACCTTATCTTCTTACAAGGGCCCACTTGTATAATAAATCAGTAAGAAAGGGGAAAGCACCAACCTCATTATTTGTATTCACTACAAGTAGCTTGACCCAAGTTAACAAAAAAGTCAGTTGGATATACAGTTTCAATTTTTCAACTATTAGTAGTCACAAGTATTATTACAATTTCTATGTACTGTGTGGGGTATGATAGAAAACAGCCATAATGGCTGACATATAGATAGCAATAATTAGTTGTGGTTTTAAATTTAAGTAATCTAAGTAGTTAGATTGAATGTAATTAGTGGATTACTGCTTATCAAAATAAGTAAGGATTAAATATTGGTTATCTTCCAGAATAACTGTGTGCAGACAGTATTTGGTGACTTGGGTAGTTATTGAAAATCTAAGCCTCTACAGCAAAGGCAGTTTCTGAAGGGTTCAAGTTGCACTCAGTATCAAAGGCTCAGGAAGAGCACCTGAGCCACTACAAAAGAAATTAGTTACATCACTGACAGGAGTAAGGGTTCTGAATGTGGCTGCACCTGTCTCTATCACCACAATCATGAAAAAGAGTGATGATGAAACTCAGCCTAATCACAAATAAGGGTGCAGACAGCACTCTTGTGATACCCTGAAAAGATGTAAATGCAGTCTCTACTAAACATTCCCATTTATTTCATATTACAGGTCAGAATAAAGGATATATATTTCAGGGAAGAGAGAATATACTCTTTTAAATGCCTTCATTGCTCAATGCTGCAAGATACAATAATCTTGCTGCTCAGTATGACCCTTCTCATATTTTTTTAGACAGATCAGTGAATGGAAAGAAAACATTTTACTTTTTAGTACTACTTACTGCCTTTAAAAAAGATGTATCAAGAAACTGCATGTGTGTTGTCTGTTCAGTACTACACAGCTTTTTGGTGATTGATGGCACAGGGAGTAGGTTCTCTGAGCCTAGCACTGAGTGGCAAATTAGGAAAATTTTCCTGTACTAAGTAACAGTAAGAATTTATAGCAGATCAGTCTGACTGCAATATGTATATATGTCATACAGAAATGAAATGACTACATTCTCTTTCCAATGCAAAAGCCAAATTAATTCAGTTTACCTTATTTCATATTCAAATAACATTCAAAGAATATTTGATTTAGTTTAATCAGTTATTCTAAAAATTAATTCTGATCAACTTTGAATGTCTTCAAAGCCCATTCTTATTAGTAAGTATAAAAACATTAAAGTGTAGTCAATCTATCAAAATCAGTAGTGAAATCTATCTAATTAATTAAAAGCAAGAGGTGTTTAGCTTTAAATAATATTGGATGTAGGCATCTACATGTAGCAAAATGTTATAACAGTTCAGTAGCTACCTTCAGGAGAGTTTGACCATCACTGCCTCAATGATTGGATGTGAGGAAACTTGGTTTACTGACCGAATCTCTAGTATGACTATGCCACTGACAGTCTATGGAATAAAACTGCTTTTTCATTTGTTCCTAGAGTGTGTATGATCTCTGCCCATGGCCTGGAGAGAAGCAAATATGATGACCTGTTTGCTGCCTGCCAACATGTTCATTCACAGTTGATCCGTGCAGGGAAGTTCTTCCCTTAGAAGGAAGAATAATTCCTTTTTTTCTTCCCCATTTTCTCTGAGATTTCTTCTAGACACCTGCTAATCTTGCTTTATATGTCACTGTGTCTGTGTCAGCAGATGTCTCACCAGCTTGACCTGCCCTTCTTGTGCAGCCTGAAGGAGAGGAAAGTGTTTGGCCATGGGGACTGCTCTGCAGGATCAACAGGCTCTACCACTGCCTTGCCTATGATGAGTTATTGTGTCTGCTTTGGCCCCCTGCAAGTCATTCAGGATCAACACAGAAAGCAGCTGCTTAATATCACTTTTCCTGCTGGTTTTTGAGAGTAACTTAACAGAACTTTCCTACTTTATCCAAATTAATGCAGAAGTCCCTGTAGCAATTTAGCTCAGTATTTACTTCATGCTGCACAGTCTGATTGATATTTTTGCCCTACAAACTTACTCACAAAGACACATTACTATTGCATACTGTTTTGCTCACCATAAAATAATGTATCACCTGCTATAAAGAATACTTTGTTTAGAATACTTTGTGCAAAGAACACTTTGTACCTCAGTGGTTATGTTCTTGCTGCTTAAACTTCTCCTTTGGGTGCAATATTTCCAAACTAAACAGAGTAACCTTTTCATAGCTCTAATATAATTTGAAAATACAGAGAATTACTTATAGCTGGGAGTTCACAAGTGTTTTCCTTCTAACATGATGTCTGAGTCCATTATAGCTGTCAGTCTGCAAGATGAACTGCATCATAATGAAGTTACTGGTTTTCTAAAAGACATATTTATCAAATAAATTATCTACTGGAAAAAAAAAAGTAAGCAATGCAAACCCATGTGATCAAAATCAACACTTTTCAGTTCATACTTTAAAAAATTTTTTCATATTTTGATCAGGAAAAATTTGGATTAGAAAGAGTATTGGCAGACTTACATTTAACCGATTTTGAATTCTCATAATTTCTGGCCAAACTCTAAAGGTGTCACACCAATTTCTGCTAAAGTATGGACCCCTTCCAGAGACATGTGCCCTGCTTTTTATTTCTCCAAGACATGCACATTCTAACACATTTTTAGAAGCATGACCACGTCAACAAGTTTGATTTTTATTCAGTATTCGAGCTGACTTTTACACTACTGAATGTGAAGTTTTTATTTTTTATTGAAGTTAAAGGCTTGTTGAAACAATAACAGAGTTTAAGGACTTTCAGTCATCAAGATTTTCTGATGTCAGCTTGATGAATCATATGCTCATCAAGAGCATATATGTAGGGCTGGAGCTCTACAATGAAGAAGCCTTCAGGTACTGAGAAAGTAATTGGATTTTAATTTTTCAGAATGCTTTCCAAATATTTTTTTCATTTCTGTTGGGACCCAGGCTTTGCCAGTCCTTACATAGTTCCAAGGTGATGGCTGCTGTTAAAAGGTTGAGCCTTCACTGTGTAGTTGTGATGACAGAGAGATTAAAGCCGACCAAGTGAGGAAAGAGGGGAGGAAAGTTCTTCCTCATGATGAGTAGGGGACCAACCTCTCACTGCTGTAACTCTGTTTGGTTGCTACCCTCTTTCTGGAACAGTGTGTCTTCTTCACTGACATTGCAAGGGCTTTCACCATAACTTTTCTTTGTTTCTAGCAGAAGGCAGTAGCCTTGCTCCAGTGCCTGCTTTTCTGGGCAGTGGGCTCTGCTCCCTGTGCTGCAGAGGCTGGATGACCCTGCAGTCATCCAGATGTTGAATGCAGTGCCCCATGCAATGCATCAATGCTGCAGAGATGCTCAGTCACAGCTGTTAAACTAGCAGCAACTCCAGGCAGATTGTTTTATGGCAAAGTGACCCCCTTAGCATGTACTTTTGCTTGTGGCTGCTGAAATATCCAAGTTCTTAATTTTTTGTTATTTCTTCCCTCCTCAGAAGAGTGCTTCAGAGCATTACAGGCAGCAGTCCTTTCCCATTGATTCTGCTCAAACTCAGAAGTAATCAGAATGTAGTAATCAAATTTACTGACTACAGTTAAGTAAAGGTTACAACAGGCTTTATATATTAGAGTACTAGTAAGTACTCTAATACTATAATTTCTTTTATAACTTCTGGATGTACTGGGCTTCAGTAATTTGTTTAAAAGTAATGAAAGTTTGATTCCTTTGGGTATCACACTGTGGCACAACTGGTCCAAATGATGTTATTAGTCCTTGTTCTGTCATTTTTTATTTTGGTTTATTTAAATGCAAATAGTTGTTTCAGAAAGCCTCAGAAGACTTAACTGTGCATGTCTGTAAACCAAAATAATACCACTGCATGGTGTTTTGTAGAAGAGGGCTGGACCAGAGGTAAAAGTTAGCTGTAAGGAGGTTAATTTGGTGGTTGGATTGAAAGTATTATAACAGAAATCTTGTTGTGAAAACTAGGCAGGTGATACAGAAATTAAGGAGAAGACATAGGAGGTTTTATGGTTTTACTTTCAGAGACTGCTCAGGGTACATACAAGGCATAAGCAACTGACACAAAACAAAACAAGGTTATTTGAAGATGGAGATTTTTGTTTGTTACAAACAAAACTAACCAGATGTTTTACATGAGACAATTCACAACAAGCATTGGAAATCTTTCCTATCATGGTTTTTGATGAAGTATAGAGCAGTAAAATAAATATTTATACTTACACAGCAAATTTTAAAAATTATCTCTGCTTCAGGGTTGAATGAAAGAGAATAGAGTAACATTGTAAATGTCTTTTTCTAAAAATAGTCATGTGTCTTAATGACACATGCACAGGATCCTTATCAAATAGGAGGATTCTGCACAGAGTGTCTAGACATGAGACCTATTAGCTATATTTCAGAGAAAGAGAAAACATTAAGTACCAGTATCTAGCAGATTATGGGTGAAAATATTTTTATATGTGTCTGAAATATAAGTTCCACATAGAACATTTCCACCCAGAAATACATCAGAGACTTTGCCTAAATTTAAGGCACTGGCATTGTCCAAATTAAGCCACAAAACTAAGCATTTATTTACATTTTCTTCTGAACAAGAAATTCTAATATTTGCCTTTTTCCATGCCATCTATGACTTCTCAAAATCATTACTTTTTTTCTGCCTATTGACAATACTTATATCCAAACATGGAACTGACTACAAAACTACCTCTGTGGCTATTAGACATAAAACCAAAACTGCTTATTTCAAATCTATCTTTGTCTTTCTTTGGAAAAGATGTGGCATAGGTGTCAGCACATCTGCAAAACTAGATGTGGCAGGAAAAAATATGAATCCAAATAGACAAAGCATGGCAAAGTATTAAAGCAGTGTTTAAATATAAGAATTAATTTGATGCTTTGCTGAACTGGAATCCAAACCAGATCTGTATTAGATAATTGCTAGATCAATTCCTTTTATGGAATTCATGTGTTTAGCCAGTGTCTGGCTAAACAATATAAAGGGAGTATAATCTTTATATTGTCTTCTTGCTCGCCTGGTAGTCACACCTTCTTTTCCACATTATATTAAGCTTCTCTTAGTGTTCACCATATTTGGCTGAACAGCCCTCTCCTTTACATTCTCTATTGAAAGGTTTGGGGATTTCTTGCATAAGAAAAAAATCTGATCAAAACTATTCAAAACCAGGGTATAATACCATTACAATTTACAGGATAGTGCTGAAAATTATTTTCTGGTTTAATCATCTTAAGCAGACTTAATTTCTAATGAATGACAACATAAAACTCAAGGAATTATTTTCCTTAATTATCTTCCTCTGTTTCCCAGACAATTATTGGCTCTTGCACAGCTTCTCAGTCAGATGACTCCATAAACTTTTCTACGGTGAAATCTTAAGGATTTGTTTAATCCTTAGTGTAACATCAGCCCATATAAAAATATTTCAGAAAACATTTTATAAATGTTTCTTCTGCAGTCCTAAAGCTGTATACTGTTTTATATGTACTAGAGTTTTGCTTTAGCTTTATCATTTGCTTGGAAATTTTAGTTGAAACAGTTTGTTCATAGTTCAAGACGACTTTTGAACCAAATCATAGTCTCATTGACTGTAACATTTGTATGAGTGATGACTATCCATTTCTCTTGGGAAAAACTGAGTCCTTCTGATGTTTTGTTAACTAATTTTGTTGTTTTACCTACTTTTGAATGCATATAATGTATGAAATTGATTAAATGCATCATGAAAAGTCTTTCTTCTAAGCCTCAGCAAGCATTGGACCAAGCAATTACTTCATTTTGAGCAGTTACAGAGGTGATGTCAGTATCGGTTGATCCTTGTTGGGCACATGTAATCAAAGTCATCACCCAGATGTCACATGCAATTATCACGCTCAAACACTGGAGTCCTTTCACATGGAGTGGGCTTTATTTCAAGGGGTGCCCTCCTCATCAGAGAACAGGGATGTGTTAAGGTGGCATCCAGATGGTGCTAGTCATCCCTTCTGTCTGTGCACATTCCTGAGGGAAAGCATAGCAGCCCTGAGGGATGATGAAAAAGACACCGTCAGAAGAATGGTGATGACTTCCCTCTCCTTGTTGACCCACTCCAAGCAGAGCTGTAGCTGCAGAGATGTGACACGGTCTGGAGGAAGAAGCTGCTGATTCCCAGAACCAGCTGTGCACCCCCTCCCTACCTTGATGTGTACCAGAGATGGGCCTTCTGCTCTGACCCTGCACAGATTTATCACCTCCTGACACCCCTCCCAGAATAGCACTGAAAAAAGAGATTCCTTTGCTTACATGCCACACATATCACACCAAACCTGGAGAAAGGAGGTTGGTAGAGTAGGTGGGATGTCATTCCAAAAGGTTTTATTTACCCTAATGTTTCTTTCTGATAGTCATTTTTATGTGTTGCTTTATAATACTGGAATGATGTGAGATCATGATGGGAAAGAGCAGTGTTTGTACATTATGTTAATAAAAATGTTCTGAGATAATGCAGCTCTGGCTTGTTTCTGGTGTTTCTCATATATCTTGCATATATTATTTATTTGTATATAGCCTAGACTGAGGAATTTTCTAGGTTTCTTCCTTGGAATGTAAAACAAGATCATGAAAGTGATTTTAATTTTTTTATTACCTCCTCTTAACGTAACTGGAAAGAATAGTAAAAAAAATGCTTCACACCTTCTTCCTTAGGAACAGCATTGCTGAGCAGGGGAGGGAAGCAGGGGGATCTGCTGCTCTGCATTTATATTGTAGAAATTATGATTTCACATACAATGGCAGTTTATAAGGAGTTTTCTGTAATTTCATCATTCCCATTGATCAAAGAGAATGTTTCAGATGAGCACAACTATTTTAACTGAAGCTTTCAGGGCTATGAATATGATTTAAAATGAATAGAACATTTATAAAATTAAAGGCAAAAGAAATCCTCACTGAAAAGCAAAGAATCAAACACATTTACTCACTGGAAAAGAAAAAGATAAAATTACAGAAACTTAAGTCTACTTTTCTATTGCTAAATGTGATAATGCCTTTGCTAGCCCCATCTTCTCAGGTATTTGTAATGTTTCAGACTACAGCAATAAAAAAGGATAGATGGAGCTGGATAAACTAAATGGAAGAACAGAATCTCATAAAAGAACTAAATGTTCTCCAGACACAGTTGTGAAGTTTCTGGCCTTATGTGTGTAAAAGAAAACAGGCTCCAGAATTTCTAGAAAATACCTGGTAGAAAACTTAACTGGCTTCACTTGGTACAGTGACCTAATCTGTTGTTTGTCAAATCTGTGGTTTCATTTCAAGTTGACATTAAACTTCAAATTGAAAGTATGGTTGAAGCATACAGAAACTTTGGGTGAACTAGTGCAGCAGCTAGAGCATCTTTGTGCAACTGGGAGCAAGACCTCAGTCCAGGAGGCATGGGATGGTCTGTGACAGCTTCAGAAAAGGCCTCACCTTGCAAAGACCTTCATTTTTCTAAATACCCTTGACAGTGAATGAACTCATGGCTATAAAGCTTTGCTTTAAAAAACTCAGTGAAATTTCTGTAAATTTTCAATTCTGGTCTGATCATTTTTCTACATTTTCTTAGTTCTCCCACTGAATTAAATGCCCTCAAAACAACTTTGGAGAGCCTGGCTGCAGAAAGATAATAATTCTTTTTTTATAAAATCCTGCACTACCTGCCAATTTTCTTGACAAAACCTTTGTGACATATGAAATCTGGGATTCTCCTTTGGAGCAGGAAGTACAGGCTACTGGGTTCAGTTTTTCAGCAGTTATCTGCTTCAGCTTTGCTCTCCACGCCCTATTTCCAGCATGGGCTTTGGTGAATCACAGCACTGCACTCTGCATACCCAGCCTGCAAGGGGCCCTTGCTCACCTGAGTTTGTGCAGTGCTGTGTTTCAGTCACACCTCGGCTGTCTCACTCCTGTGATCACCAGGGTGCTGCTTCCACAGCCAAGCACTAAATCTGGACACAGCTCTGGCATCTCCGAGTGGTGATCCTCTTGTACCAGATCGTGTTCCTCTGTTCTAAATGAGTAGACACACCTCACCCTTCAGCTTGATGGGGATTTTTGTGCACCACATGCTGAGCAGAGAGCCTCCAGGCTCGTGTAGACAGACATTTGAAGGAGAGATGTGCAGTGGCAAAGCTCTGCTCTCAAAGAACCTGGCCTGCACAACTGTTTAAAGGAAAGCAGTGCATTTTGGTAACGTCAGATGGTAATTTTAACAGAATTTAGTACATTGTATGTGGATACACTGAATTTGTCAAAAGTACTTGGTAGCTCTGACTAAAATTCTCATGGCTGAAATATTCACAGGGAAAGGTCAGATCATAAAATCTATTATTGTGCTTCTAACCACCACTTGTCAGATGAAGATATTAATGAACATCTGTGTCACAGAATAAATTATTACAAAAAATAAAATAAACTCCTAATTTTTACAAACAATTCATTAAGCCAATAGATTATACTTTTATTGTTTTGCTGGTAGGGGTATGGGGTATCAGTCAGGAATAGTAAAGCAAATTAATGGTGTATATGCCTCTCTCATGCATGGGAAAGTTAGGAAAGAACATCCTTATTTATTGTTAGAATAACATTTTTCCAAAACATTGTATTATTCATTCTCAAAATATCAGCCACATTAATTATCTGGAGACACAGAAGAGTTTTACATTCTTTGGATTACTACCTAACATGACTTTAAAAAGAACGGTTTACTGGTGTTCTGTGGTATAAATATTTTGGTTGGTAAGTCATGTAGGTGTCAAAATTGAACTGGTTATAATTCTTGCTTCTTTTCTGAAAAATCCTGGCATGCTAACTGTATGCTGGCTAACAGCAAGGAATTCTACAGGACAGAGGACTTGCTGGGATGTTGCTGCAGGACAGCCTTAGATGGCAGGAGTGAAAGACGATGTGATTTATTCTCAAACAACAAATTTTGGGTTTGGGTACTTCCTGGTTTACAGGCAGATTTGGGTGACCTACCACTGTGGCAGCGTGAGTGATGAGGAGACCTGCAGTAAAATGGGAATTGAATCAGAACTGAGATCTAACACAGATGCTATTGCTTTCTAGAACAGGGATATTGTACAAAATCTAGCAACTATTTGCCTAAAACTTTGATCTTAGTCTGATCCAACATTTGTTCCTCATGTGTTAAGAGCTTCAGTAAGAGTTGTAGTGGTTCAGATACCTGCCCTGAATGGGAACAGAGAGCGTTCTTCCAGGTACTTTTTATTAACTTAAATCTACTTAAGATAATTTCACTCTTCAAAAGATAAATTCTTCAAGGCTTAAGTAAGGCAGAAATTAAAATCCTCAGTGATATTATTTTCTACAATCCACATATTACACTTTCCATTATGCTCTGTCAAGAAATTTTTTTTCTGTTTAAGGCAAGAATGCATACACATATATGTATCCCAACATGCATTTGAATAAAAAGCAGCTTATCATCCTCTTATCAGTGCAGGATTTGTAAACATGCATACAGAACCTAAAATAATGCAAAAGCCTTTTTTTTCCCCTTGAAAATTTTATGTTGCAAAAAGGTCTTACTGTACTCCACAGAAAGTCAGCAAACTACAAATCCTTATCTGGCTGCACATAACACTGATACACTCACTTGTCTTTATTTGTCAAACATATTGGCAAGAATCTCTGTGTCAATCAGAGATTGACAGCTCTGTGGAGAATCAGCTCCTGTGGAGAACAACTCCAGTTTCCATCCACTTTAGGCATCTGAATCATCCAAGCTGCTAATAAAGAAAACTTGAGTTACTAGGTGTTTTTTAAAATTTTGTTAAATAAATAAATGAATGTGCACATTAAAAACCTTAACAGCCTCACTTTTCTCTTCTGCAGTACCAATAATGCAAATTTATTTATATTCTGTTTTTAAATAAAGGTAGGTCTTTGAGGCAGTTATTTTCTTTGCTATTCTCTTATTACCTTGAATATTACTCTACAATACACAGGGTTTTATAAACATTTTCAACTGCTTTCTCTACCTCATCTGTGCCAGTTACCAGCTCTCCTTCATCCTTATGGGCTCATCATCCAATGAGATTTTTTCTAATTTGGTTTTTGTTCTCACTAATATCTTATCTGCCTTCTTTACATTGTCATAATTTCATGGGCGATTCCACTATTTTCTCATGAAATGTGGGAATATATGTACTTTGATGCTGAATTGCAAAACTGAAGGAATCTTATTTCTGTTTCATTCACAAAGATGAAACATTTTTTTAATAATACTTTTCATTATTGCCTTACTTCTCCTTATCTCTTTTCTCCTTATTGTCTTCTCCTGGACTTCTAGGTGTCTATAAATACCCTAAGTAACTGAAGAAGTCAGTTCCTACATGTGTAGGTTAATGCCAAGCTGAGTCATTCTGGATATAGTGATGATCATTTAGACCTTTTCTCAAGTCTTTGAGGTTGCACTTAATTGATTTTCTAAGGTGCTGGAGAAATGGGGTATATTGACCCTGGTATGTGAGTCATGTAGGCTAGAAAACACAGTCCTTGTGTTCAAAATCTGATGGCTGTTGAAGTCCACCTTAATGCTTCATTCAAATTATCTTCCTTTTCCGTTTCTTTTTCTAACATTTGCTATGGCTGCTCAAAAATGTGAAAAGATTTGTCTTTATGTGTGGGTGCATATGGAGGTGATTGTTAATATTCTTTTCAGGGTACTTTTGATACAAATATACCTGCTATCAGTATCTAACAGCTCATCTTTTACAAGAAAGGGCAAATGACAAAATAATGAAAAAAATTCACCTTTCTTACTGACAGGCCTCAGAATGAATGCAAGGGTCATTCATGTTCCATCTTTGGCAGTTTTTCATCCCTGGTCTGCAAATTGGTTTATTGTAATAGGATACTGCTAGATTTATCTTTGCTCTTATTTATTACTGCTTTCATTTTTAAATCCTCTTTCTTTCTGTCAGGGTCTTTTTGTCCTTTAATGTTCATAGAAATAAATATATGCTGACTGGCTCATTGCATTGTTTTACCAGATTTCTGCTCTCTGGGTAGAATTCAGTGCTGCTAGTTAGCAAGGAGGGTTGCATGTTGGTGAATACTGACATCTATGAATCTGCTGGTACTTAAATTCTTAAATAAGATGGCCTTTAGCAATTTAAAAGAAAAGAGATATTCAATATACAAGGCAAATACTTGTTTCAAGTACTGATACTATGTTTGGTCCCCAGTTACTGAGTGCAAAAGAATGTTTCACTCCTCCTTACTGTATTTCACCCTTCCTTACTGTTTTTTTTTTTTTGCAGTGTCTGCCTGAGTCAACTTGAGGGAACCTGTCTGACTATTCATAATAGATTCATGTTCCAAAACCCTTGCTTTGAGACATGTCACCTGAATTATTAACCCAGAAGCACAAGTTAAATGTCCTTTCAAAATGGATGTGTTTATGTATTCTTATTCTTAATGAATTCATTAATGAATGGATTATAAGGAGCAACAAAAAAATAAAAAAGTATCATCATTCTGTTTCTATCCACCTGGGTTATGTGCACCTTTATCAGGTCCATATTTAGTATGAGGAGAGAAATGCACATCATTCTGTGCACTTTCTCTCAGATATCTTAGCTCGCACAGATCTGATTCCTTTTGGGCTGTCTTTGGAGTTTTTGAAGAGCTATGTGAAACTAAGCAAAATCCCACACTTGACTATTATGACTGAGACAATGTAACATTGAAACATTCCTTGGTATGAAGATTCATCATCCAAATGTAAATGGGGCTGTGAAAATCTTTTGTGCTCAGTGGCAAAGTGCTAGGTACAGAGCTAACACCAAAGAGACTTGCTATCAGAAGGATGCCACAATACTTAGCATGTTCTAGCCTCCAAATATTGAAGGAAGAAATACAGATCCTGGAGTTAGCTCCTGGGGATAAGCATAATGTGGTTGTTTTGTTTTACTGGAGGTTAAGAGGTGATTTATAAATGGTACTTGCTTACAGCATCCCTGAGAATTTCCTGAAATGCACGTGGTCATGGCTACACCTGGATCAGCTCTACTCAACAGAGTAACCTGTCCTGGATGTTTCTTTGTTTATTGTGTGCATCACTGACAGACAACCTGTCTGAAGAGATCAGGCTCTGTATCGTGTGCTTGGCATGCAGGTGGTTGGTTTAGCAGCCACACCAGCTTCCTGTTGATGCATGTGTTGCATTCTCATGTATATCTCTAATGTGTTTAGCAAATAAGTCCCAAAGACTATTCTGAATGTGTTCAGACATAGTGATTCCCTCCTGGAAGGATTGCTTCTCATGGCATCTCAGCTATTTACCAGACTGCTTTAAATGCCTAGCTACTTATTTACAGGAGATGAAGAGCTGGATAAGTATCTTTGAGACCTCCATTCTCCTGCCAAACTTGCCATAATCAGCCCATGGGTTTCTTTGGGACAAAAAAAAAAAAAAGTAGACACATGATACTCCACTCCTCCTTTCTTAGCAATCAGATTTATTTTTTAAAAAGCATTGGCTCTCTGGCAGAGAGCTCTGGAAGGGATGGCAACTCTTTCAGGCCACTTTTCTTAGAACGCAAGAGCTGAAGTGTAGGAAATCAAACAAGGAAAGCCAGAAACCAGATATCCCATTCCTGGAAGTCTTTACAGCCAGGCTGGATGGGGCCCTTAACAACATGATCTGGTGAGTGGCATCTCTCTCTATGGCACTAGATGGTTTTTAAGGCCCCTTTCAATCCAAAATATTCTGTGATTCTATGATTTGAACCAAGACAGATCATATGTATTACTTTTTCCAAAAGTGCAATCTGAGACCTCTTTTCTTCTTTTTCCCTTCAGAGTCCTTCTGGACTGTAAACCTGGCTGCCAGCTCTGCAGGGAATCTTGAGTATTCCATGCTTTGGGGCTGGCTGAACATCCAGCAACCTCTGATCCCAAACGTTTGCCAGATCCCACAGGGGACTTCCTTGGAACATGATCCATTGAGCCAGATTGGGAGGGATGTCCATGTCCAGGGTTTGGGAGCTGCTGTGGAGCAGGGCATCCTCTCCTGGATCCTGCAAAAATAATTGAGATCTCATATTCTGTCTCCTGTGGAGATAGAATTTCAAAACAATCTGGGAGTTCCTGTTTATGCTGACCCTTGGTCTTAGCTGCCAGAGTATCCCAGACAAAGAAACAAAATAGTGGATGCTTTTTAATTTCAGCTGTAATTAATTGCATATTATTTATGTGCATACACATTATTTATATGCATTATATAGAGGCAATAATTTGCATATATTTCTTTGTGTATCTCATGTAAACACTGTTCTGAGATACTCAAACTGTAGTTTTCTGGAAAAACAGAATAGAAATGTTTGTATTATTTTTAATTGAGCATCTGAAAGAAGACTCTTCAATTTTTAATTAAGATGTTGGCAACTTACTCTGTCTTATTAATGGTTCCAACTTTGCTTACCTGACATTCCTTGCCTATGTCTCATCTTTAGCTTTATCAATGTTATTTTAATAAGCTACATATGATCTTTTTTTCCCTTCCATTTCAGCCAAAGGATAGCAAAATAAAGCTTTAACTACCTTTTCAAGAATTAAAGAAATCACAGCTGCTTGCACTATGTACATTACTGTCAAGCTAAGAGTCTTTGAGCAGCTGTAAGGGCCTTTTCACTGTATAAAATATTACTTTATACCATAAAGATTTCTAATTTGATTTGTATCAAAATGTGTCTGCAGAACCTAAGAGGAGGGTGATACACAGCAGTCTTCACAAGCTTTTAATTTGCATGTAAACCAGCCTAATCACTCAATTTAAGAAAACAGCAAAAGATAAGGAGCACCTATAGACAGTCACAGCTAGGACAGATTTAGCATGGACATTTCAGAATTGTAAAGCAGTATGAAAGGAACTGCATTTCTCCTGAGTGGGAGGTGAAGAGAGTAGTATAGAAAATATGGTCTGTAAAAGAAGGTACATGCCACAGAAACATACTGCAAGCCTTAAAAGCAGGGGTTCTGAATTTGATGTACAGAGCACTGGATAAGGTATAAAGACAAAGAACAGAGGGTGACTCTGGTGCTGTATGGACAAAAAAAGAAAGAATTCTTAGCATGAATCTCTGGAAAATGTATCACTTCACAGGACTAAAATAGCTAAATAAACTAACCTTCATCATAATCACAAGGCCTGGAATAATTTCAGAGGTGATTTTATGATAATATAAACAGGTTTCTGTTAGTGTATGAACTAGCTTGGATGGTGAAGTCCATACTGCAAGTCACATATGTTATTATTTGAATTATTCCATTTAACCTGACATATAGTCATATGGTGAGGTGTTTTGGATTTACCTTAAAAATCCCAAGAGAACTTTGCATATTATTACCTGTCTGTTGAGCTTATGCATACATTGCATCTATTTTGTGTTGTAGGGTATGGCCTCAGAAGTAGCTGTAGGTACTCTCTGACTTGGAACACCCAGATTCTAAAGCAGTCTCCCTTCAGGTCTGTGTGATGCTGACACCAGGGTACAGGTGTGGAGTGGAGACTGGAGGCACCAACTAGATGCAGTACAATTGCAGAAAGATGCTTGACCTGGCATGCTCTAATTTTTCCCATTTTGGAAGTTGCTGTCTGTGTGGGGAATTGCAGAGTTGTCCTAACACGGTGAAATGGCTTTTCCATAAAAGCAAAAAGCAAAGAAGGATCTCTCAGGGAGTGTGCAGTTTGCTTTCACATCAGGGCTATGAGTAGGTGACACAGGGAAAAAAATCAGTGAATGAAAAGACTCGGTTGGCTAGCAGAGCCTCTCATGGATTAAACAGTAGGATGAGAACAGGGATGTTTGTCCAAGGACAGTTGTACAAATGTTTTCCAGAGCTCTTGCTCCTCTGAAAGAACCAATTGAAATATCTCTTGGGATTATTTAATTTGTGACAACTTTGCCATAAGGATTTCTTGTCTTTTTCCAGCCAGTGTCTCTCTGTCCTTCCTTTTGCCTCTTTTGGCAAAGCACCAGAGACATGGGATATGGTGACCGTGACATACCAGACCAGAGGCATAGTGACTGGAGGCATTGGAGGAAGACAGAAGAGAGAAGTTTCACATTTTAAAACATTTAATTACAGAAGTTTCACATTTTAAAACACTCAATGATTTTTTTGCTGTAAAATGCTGCTGCAGAATAATGACTGATTAATTCAGTAACTATCATCCAGAATTGACCAAATCCACTCCACAGCTGCAAAACATCCAGTGCAACAGAGCTCTGTCATTGTAACACATCCAGTTCAATGCACAACCCTCTATCTGAGAGATTTTCTTTGTCAGACCCTAAATCCTTCCATCTCAGACAGGTATAATGACTTTAGTGAACAATCTGAGGTGAAAGGCTCCTGACCAATGTTTCACTTATGGTGAAAGATTTCCTTATGGAGGAGAATTCTTCTGGAGTTAGGTCTAAGAAGCCATATAAAGAGCTTCAGTTAGGACGCAGAGAAAGCGAGAGCTTTCAGGAGGGATTTTCCATTTCCATTTTGGTAGACAGAGAGAGAAAGAAAGCAAATTGGAATGTGTTAGCAGAAAAAGTAACAGCTGAGATCAGCTGGGAATGCCTAGTGCTTGTGGAAATAGTAATAAAATAGCTGGTAAAGAACTCTCCTTCTGCTTAGAAGTTAGGATTTTTTTCTTTTCTTCTTTGGGAAAAATAAGAGTTTCTTTCTAAGAAATTGCAAGAACAAGAACACAGGAGCAAGATCCCCCAATTCTTAAAAATGCCATGTATGTCTTAGCTACAAGATTTTTGTCTAAATTAATTAGTAGGTTTGGGGCAAGAGCAGAGATTTTCCCCAAGATTAGGCAAGTAGGTGTCATGGTATGTTTCTTTCTTATTAAATTAATTCTGTAACTTGTGGTCTGGCTTGTTCTCAAGTATTACATAGGAAAATGTTACTTGCAAAACATACATAAATACACTTCAATACGTCAAGAACCACTTTTTCCCTATAACCTTTTTCTCCTCTCATCTGCTCCTGCTTGAGATTTTGTGAAATGGTCTTGCAAGAAAAGAATATTTTATTTCAGTTTAACTGTTTATAAGACTATCTCTAATGTGCCAGGTGGTGGAATGCTTGGTACACTCACTCCCTGGAGGAGCAGGGCCCTGGTTCAGCTCTGAAGCTCTCCAGCTTCACTCTGCAGTCACCTGGCTGCAGCCCTGGACTCCTTAGCAAGGCGGGTTCTCTGCTTTTCCATGGTATTCTTAGAGGAGTCCTCTTCCAAAGCTGAAAGAAGTAGAGCTGGAAAATCAAGGAGAGACATTGACTTTGACTTTCCAGGGATCCATCCTGCTCCCCTAAGCAAGCTGCTGCAGTAAATGCCTTTTTTTTTTTTTTTTTTTTGTCTCAGAGCTGAGCAGGGGAACTACTCCTACTTGAAAAATCCATTCCTGGACCTTGATGGCATCCCATTAAGCAATATGGGAGACCAGGGAACAGGGACATCATGACTGTGTTTTGGGATCAACTAAGGAATAATGTCTCTACAGCCACTGTGCGACTGCTGTTTCCCCTAAGGGCCTTCTGGTTTACTAATGTTAATGGTCTTCTACCTAAAATAGGAGTTACTGGAATTTAAGTCAGTTTCCATTCAAGATGTATAGGCTATGTTTTGGCCACAATACAGGAATTAATAGTGGTGGGATTCAAATGCATTCTTAAAAGGGTTGTTCAAATTCTGCTTTTACAGATGAATTGCACCATCTTAGAATAATACAAGAAAGGGTACATATAAAGCAACACGTTTCAAATGCTAATGTCTTAAAAATGGAGGATCACAATTCCTTCAAAGCATTTTATAATTTTGGCCATCATTATGAAACCAGGCTGTGTAAAAGAGCAAGTGATATTCCTATGCCTTCATTGCACACCAAGGTGAACCATTTTATTTCCCTACTTTGTTTAACTTTCTGTTTGCAACAGTTAATCTGACAATGTAAGGTTTCTCCATCAACTTGAAAAGGACATTAATAATGTATTTCAGTCACAATATATGCACTCAAAATATGTTTATGAATTAGTTTTGCATCATAGTGTCAATCCTCCTGCAATTATGTACAGAAAGCTACTAAATCCAAAATCCTAGCAGCACTGGTTTCATCTATATAGAAATTACTTTGCTGTAGTACTCTAGTGAAATAAAACATAAAATTTTAATATGCAAAGTTAAAAAAAATTTATATTGTGTGTGAACTGAAACATCATATGTTAAATTACTTAACTCTCCTTCACTCCATATGTATATTTATTACTTTCACAATTTTCTGCTGGCTGAACTGATTTTTGGTGATGGAAATAATTGCATTTGTTTCATTATGTTGAGAACCAACTCTAGTTTTTAGAGTAAGGCAAATGATTCACAAATGATTCGACATGACCCTTTGTGCTGTTTGCTTTCTGTTTTTCCTAGAGCCTTCACTTGACAGCGCTGTCAAACAGATGTCTAATGGCAATTAAATGACTGCTGTAATTCACAAACTGTAAAGGCAAGTAGCAAACCAGTCTTACATTTATATTTCAGTTTTACTGTAATATACTATGTATTTTTTTTCAACAGAAATGGTTTGGCCAATCACTTTATTATTTATTATTGCAAAGGAATTAAAAGAACTCAGCCCTGTTGTGTATGGTTCATCACTTAGCTGTGAGTGGTTAAATTATACAGGCAAGACTGCTTAGTATAACCCTCACAGTCTAAAAGACTTTTGCAGACAGCATTTCTGTGCTAAAAAATATTATTGTAGCTCCTTCAGTTGAATATTACTGGAATTACTGGTCCAGATCATAAAAAAATACTTAAGAAACATGGCCACTGACCACAGAAAGAATGGATTTTTGAACTGCAAGTCTCTTTTCCCTCTCATTACCTGAATCTCCTGTTTTTCCTTCCCAAGATCTGGAAATACTAGTGAATCTTGGTAGTGAGCATGTGTAAACAAGAACAAAAAAAAAACCAACCAAAATTTATAATGAACAGTATAAACCATATTACTGTTGCTGTTTTATTTTAATCTTTATTATTAAAGATAACAACAACCTAAATCTGCTGTAATGAGGAATGGAAAGAAAGTATTTTTGGCATGAATATTCAGGGATATGCTTATGCTTTCTTAAATGAAGAACATGGTGGCATCCTGAAGACAATCAGTGTTATGCAGAGCAGATGATGCCTATGCACATATTCAGAGTGGAGCTGTAACAATCTCATCTGCTATAAGTAAGATTTTTTGAGACCTTTCAGGAATCTGTAACATACAATCCCATAGAGATGGAAGGCGGGGTTTACCTGCAAAATTAAGATTTGGGCTTTTAACATGGTTTGTGATTTAATACAGAAATCTGATTCAATATTAATATCTTCTGTGTTTCTACTGAAAGATAAATTTGTGTCTCCATGGTCTGACATCTGACAATATCTAGACAAATTTTTATTATCTGATTAACTTTCTCTTATATAATTTGATTAAATTTGATATTTATACTGTATTACATTTAAGTGAATTGTAGTCTGTCATAACTCAGCTGCATTTGCTTATTTGTAAGATAAATATGATCATTTTTATTGCTTCTAATAAAACCTTTAAATTCCACTTATGTGTTTGTAGGTGACTAGCTGTTTTAGTCTAGTCTGAGGAGAGAAAGATGCCTCAGGCAATGTTGAGGAAGTCTTGGAGCCTGAATAATTCTGAAGTTCTGAAGCAGGTAAAGGAAGGCCTGGGCTGGCTCAGGTGTGGTGCAGCATCACCAGGAGGAAAAAAGGCCATGGGACCAGCTCTACCCAAAGTATGGGTTAACAGGATGGTAACTGGTGTGGTGCTGCTTATAGGACTTGGGGGAAAGGAATGTAGCAATTATTTGTTATTTAGACTTTCTGACCTAATTATTTCAAGAAAGAGCATATCTTATTTCTTTTAAATGTATCTTGCCAAATTCTAACCAAGAGGAAAAAATTTCTTAGAATGGTTTTGCTTGCACACTATTCTGGCCACTTTTTTACTTTCCATTCAATTTTCTTTCTATAACCTTGGTCTGTTTCTTCACAGATGGCAGACACATGGCCATTTTAGAACTTAAGGGAGTTCAAATTACAACTGAACAAAACTCCCAGAAGAATCCAAGACAGTCATTAAGACATTCATCCCCTCTGGGTCAGTAAAATCCTTATTCTTCAAACTGCTGGAGGGAAAAATGTTTGTAAAGTACAAAGATACATGCTTTTCTCTTTGGGTGTTGACAACTGACAGTGATAGGGTAGAGATTCAGATAGCCCCTTGTTCTGACCAATAGGGCCATCCTGATAAAAGCTTTTTGAAAATGTGGGCTTGTGAAAGGAGGGCAGAGAGGACTTGGTCCATCAGGGTGCAGGACAAGCCACCAAAATGAAAACTGGCCTCATGACTTCGAGAAATGGCTTCCTTGAGGAATCACGAGAGGTCCTTTGGACATCCAGTGTAGGAAAGATCAATTGGGAATGAAAATGGCAAGATAGATCCCATTTTTCCATACAACAATGATACATTAAAAATGGAAGTAAAATAAAGAAAGCTGGCACAAAAGATCTCTTTTAACCAGACTCCTCATTGTCTTTATGAGAGTATACAAAAAAATTGAAAAGGACTCTGATAGGGCAGCAAAATAGAAGCATCTATTTCATAAGTGCTTGTGCAAAGGACAAAGTGTTTTGTGAATATTAGGCCATTTATCATTACAAGTGATGTGAAAAAGGCTCAGAGCATACATAAGAAAGCTCCCTCCTATCCCGCACAGTTGCAGCTGCACACACTCCCCAGATGAGCTATCTGCAGTAGGGAAATAACAATATTGTGTTGTCTTTAATAACAGGGATTTTTGCAGTCAATAAAAGTAACTGGGACAAAAATTACTAAGGCAAATGGGCAGACCAAAGCAGAAGGATAAGATATTTTAGTCTATTTCCATTATATACCTTATAATCTGTATAACTGGTTACCTGTATTTCACAGACTGTTGATCTGCATGAACTCCCGTTGTGCTTTCACACAGGAGAGTGGAAGTTGTACATGTGTAACTTGATATGACATGTGAACCTACTACTACTAAATGAACTGCATGTGTTAGTACTTACACAAGTTAATTAAAAGTCTTTAGGCAGAGAGCTATGGAGATATCTGATCCAACTCACCTGGTCAGGCAGGGTCACCTAGAGCAAGCTGCTAGAGACTGTGTCTAGTCACAGATCAAACCTCTTCAAGGATGACAACTCCACAACCTCTTTGAGTAACCTGTTCGGTCACTCTTACAGTAAAAAGTGTTTTCTTTTTTTCAGCACATACACAGATTGCAGATCCTGGTGTCATGTCATGGGTTTCTCTGTGTTTGTGTGTGTTTTGCTGCAGTGCCTTTGTTTTGTATCTGTTGCATAGATGTTTCAAATATAAACACTTATGACTGAGCTATATTTAGCTTTTGCGTGTGTCCTCCTGTTGTAAGTCACCAGGTAACTGTTCCACTAGCAGAAAGGATGGGGAGCAGATAGTAGGAGAAAAGGCTCTCTAAGATTTCGTGCACAGTAGGTAACTTACCACCTCATTTCCAAACTTCTCTTCTATCATTCATTTGCCTGGAGATTGCTATGTCTATATATGTATATATGACCCCAATTCCACGTTTCTTTCCCCCCTTGAAGCTTCAAGTTAAGTCAATCATGCTTAGCTTTGTTTTCCCTCCCTTTTGAAAATAATGTACAGAGAAGTGATGGCTGTGTCAGAATTGAGTACTGATAAAAGTGCTTTCCCTACTTGCTTGGCTTTCTGTGTTGGCTTGAGAAATTCAGCTGTGATGTGCTGGTTTTGTTTCTGATGCTGCCAGCTCAGTACAGGCAGGTAGCCATGGAACTCCATTCCTTTGAAAAGCTGCGTCAAATTCAAGCAGGAGTAAGGTAATAATTATTTCTTCAAATTTTCTTAGACAGCTTTCTGAACTTTGACATCAGTGTCATTGGTCTTGGAACAATATCACACTTTTTTCTTCCAGCAAAATTTAGAGCATTTAGCTATATTTTATTTTAGACACCAAAATGGTCCTTCGTGACAGAAGTGTAGCATCAAATTTACCATTTGTGCTGAGAGTGTTGAGAATATGGATTGACCTTTGGTTTGAAGGTCATGTGGAAATACAGTGGATTTAGTGTCTCACATATTTCTCAAAAGCTGCAAGTACCCTGTTCTCAAATATTCTGATGCAAATATGAAAATGAATTGCAGTCTACTGCAGGGTTTGAAAGGGTGGTGCAGGTTCTAGGAAGGCTATAAGAGCTCTTTGCTCGTTTGTGCTGTGGTGTGACAAAATGGAAAGGATGCATCAAAGAGGTTTCCTACATAAGTAAAAAAGAACTAGATATGCCACAAGGCAGCAGTATAGTACAAGTGCCCAGGGTATTCTACTTTTTGCTTTTGATATCCGGAGAAGCAAGCAGAACCATCAGGTCTGACAGGCACCAATGCTGAACACCATGCCTACTGAATATTTTAACACAGTCATGGATGAATGAGGACAGGAATGGTCCATCATTTCCAAAGTTTCTTTTAAACCTTGTGAAACTTAGTTCTGTCATCTCTGTTCACAAACTTTAGAGCAGGATCCTCCCAAAGCAGTTGAGAAGGTGTGCAAGGGGGAAGGGGAGAGCACAATCCTGTTCACTAGATTAGGTTGATTCTAGAGCTACAGGGGATGTACTCAGCATGTGAAGCCCTAATCTCACCAAAGGAAGTAAACGAGAGGCATCAGGAAGAGCCAAACCCACAGGTTCAACCAAATCAGCTGAAAAGATGACTTGCATGCCAGCCCTAATGGCAAATGGGTAACGTTTGCTGCATTCTTGGCTGGACAGAGGCAGAACCCCAGGTCACAAATAGAAGTGTCGTTGCATCCAGGTCCCAAGTGCTTCTGCAAGACAATTCAGGAACATCTGAAAGAATGTGTGGGTTTATTGCTCATTTTAACATTGTCCTTCTACCCCATGGAAGGACAGTTTCTCGGATGGTGGATGCTGTCTGTAGAGAAGGATCACCCTGCTCTTCCCCCTCAGCACAATGCAATCTTTCTGCATTTGGATGGACTTTTGTGTGAAAATTTCTGTCTCCAGGTGCACAGGAGCCTCAGTATTTTGTGAGATGCTATTTACTGAGACACCCAGTAAATTCTCTGTCTTTTGTGATTTAAATGTGTTCCATACCTAAGATTTGAAGGTAGAAAATTTCTTCTGGCAATGGTGCTAGTCACAACTTAAGCCCCATTTTTCTTGGGGACAAGTATGAGGGCCAGACCTCATGCATTCTATCTCCAAATATGTTAGTGATTCTGTTTATCATTTGTTTCTTGGATCCCAGCTAACAGCGCAGGGAAAACGTTTACACTGCCTGAGGGCAGAAGAGGGAAATGGGTGATTTAGTCAGGAGCTGCAGGCTAAGGAATGACAAGGAGGGAGACTTTCACGTTTCCAGTACCTACTGTATAGCATAAAACTGAAGGTTACTTCATTTCTGGTGGTGGAGGAGAAGTGAAGACTATTTCAGTGGAAGAAAATGTAAGCATTTGCATGTGAAACTGTCTGCACTTTTGTGAAATTATCTTCAGTAACAAACCATTATGGTTAATATGAAATTAATATTATTAATTTCATATTAACCATATTATTAATATGAAATTTTAATTTAAATCTCCTAAGTCATAACTGTTAATAGTCTAGAATAGTGTAGAAACTCCAGATGCATTTCCAGCTCCAAGAACCTGGGTTTGAGATGCTCATGCAGAACTGGAAGATGACCAGAAATACAGGAAGGGGAATTAAAATATGAGTTAGTGCTTGTCTGCAAAGTTATTTGGATAATGGATAGTTCTGTCTTCCATTACTGTGGCAGTTATCAACCCTTATAACATAGCATTTGGATGTCAGTGAATCTGTTGAAATTGATGGAAAGCAGAAACCTGTGTAAAAATTTAGGACATAGAAAAGCATTGGCTTTTGTAGATTTACAGATGTAGAAAGAGGTTTCTACAAACAAAAAACATAGTTCATCTTAGTTCTTCTCTACCTAAAGTACCAGCAAATACTTCTTTATTTCACAGTACATGAGGATAAAATTAACTTAATTTAAATAGCACTGGCCTGAAGTATTTCCGTTTATTTTAGTGCTGAGAGGCTATCATAATCCTACTTAAAAAGCAAGGGAAGGACATGAGATGTTGTGTTCTTGGAATAAGTATCTTCCCTCTGGTCTGGCAGAGTTTCTCCCTGGGAGCCGAGTCCTGCACACATTTCCATGATCAATGTGTCAAGAAGAAGAGAAGACAAAGTGAATGTGTGTTACAAACTTGTGCACTTGACCTTCACCTGTCGTTCACAAAGTATTCTTTCTTTCACTTCTTCTTCCATTTTCATAGGGTCTGAAAGGGTGTTCTCAAGTAAGGCAATGCTTTCCACTGCACTGCTGCTGCAATACCACACTGTATGTACACACATTGCAGTCACTTCTCTCCAAGCTCTACCAACAATACCAGTGAGTTACAGAGCAGAGTTCACAGTCACTAAGATGTTTTAAGCCCTTTGCAACTTCTAAAGGGACAAAGGTGACGAGAAATTTAAGGCAATGCTTTTTCATAGGTGATGACATAAGTCAGCCAGAGCCAGCAGAATGAATATGAAGGCCCATATACAGGTGATCAATGCAGGGAACTGCAGAGAGGAGATCAAACCAGCCAGGTGATGGAGTAGAGGTTAATTCTGTCCCAGATGGACTCAGTTGCCTGCAAGAAGATCAGGGCTATAACGATATTAGTAACCAGAGGGAGCCTAACTGTGAAGTCTGACCATATGGCCAAAATAAAAGCTTAATCTGTGTCTGTATACTAAAAATTGCTGTCTGCAAACTGAAGTAGCTGCATCCAAATGATCTACTTGAAGCAACTCTGGCAAGAGTCCTAAACACTTCTGAACCCAGGCCATTCACACATTGAAACTGATCCTGCATCCTTCAGGGTCTCAGTGGAATAGAGTTTTGGGCAGCTGGACATAGACACTGGGATACAGACATGTTGTGGTTGCTGCTAATGCCTTAACAATCTGTGGGAGCACCTCATAGCAGGAACATCATTAATGTCTTCCAGGCCCTGTGCACCTACTCTGACCTCGCTTTCCCCCCTTCTCTCAGCAACAGACACCATCAAGCAGTGCACGAAGCCATCTGTTGCCATCACAGCCCTAGCAAACACTACAACAGAAGTCACAATGTCCTTATGCCTTACCCCAAGAAGAGTCAGGAAACAGATGTTTTCTCTTCCTTTGTCTGTGTTCCTGACATGTGTAACCTCAGCCCCTCTTTATGGTGCTGTCTCTTATTTCTGCTGTATTTTTGACAAGCATTTTCTTGCTGCCAACCTCCATCCCTCCTTTTCTATTAGACTCTTCACTTTTCACTCCCCACCTGCTTCCAGGAATTCATCCCCACTACTATTTGCTGTCTTCACACATTTTCTGCAAGTCCTCTCCAAACTACATAACAAAAGCAAATTCACAAAGTATTTCCCTCTGTGCAAGACAAGATTTGCTTGGGCTATTGCCAGCTTGCTGGGTTACTTTGTGCCTAGATGGACCCCAGGATCCGTTGAGTTCTGCACTTCTGACATTGCTTCACTGTACCCCCTTGATTACTATTGCAGCCTCCTTTGCAGCTTGTCCTGACTCAAAGGCTCTGCCACAGCAACCAATAACTTTGTGTGGCCACTGCATAAAAGTTTCAACTTGAATTGTTCAGGGAAACCGACTTCTGAGTCTTGTCTTCCCTAGACTATGAACCTGCCACATCATCCAGTGGATACCACATCTTTCTTCTAAATGAGAAAGGGCATGTAGACATTTCCTCTCTGGAATGCTGGGGCTTCAGAAGTTCCACAAAGTCCAGATAAAGATTGCTCTGACCCTCAGTAGCTTTGGAGGATGGCTGAGCCTTAGAATACCACCTGCCTCTACTGAGAAGTGATGCTAAGTAACTTCCTGCTTTTGGGGTAACCCTGAGCAAAGTGGGGGTGCCCCCAAAGTCTTGCTGGGAGATCAATGCATCCATCTGAGTTTGTTCCCTGTGCTCAGTGGGGACAGCATCTTGGAGGCATATCTGGTCATTCTTTGAAATACTCTTCAGCAGGCTTTTCTTCATCTGCCGTATTTACAGTAGGCAACTTCATAAAGCTGCAGTGCAGCTTCTGGCAGCAGGATCCCTATTACAGGACTCAGGGTGTGATTCCTCTCACTCCATAAATTTTTCTCTTCTGAGGCAGTGGCAGGAAATCATTACAAATCAGTTCAGCAGTTAGGCAGTGAGAAGTTGTGATCCAGTACAGTTCTTGAAGGTAGAAAACAATTCCATTCAGTGAAGTTAGTAGTTGATATTTTAATATTTTTTCTTGAAAAATACTGTCATGTTCAATGTAATATTATGTGTATTAAAATCACACATCAAAAAAGAATGTTAATTTTCAATTATGTTTTCTCCTGCAAGCAATGTTAAGTTTTTCACAGGAAAATGAAAAATTTTAGGGGCTTAGATTAAAGGATTTTCCATTAAATCCTGAAAAATTAATAGTGAATATTTCCTTAATATATTTTCAACAAATGAAAGCAAATAAGCAAAACCCAAGACAACCAAGTTTTCTGACATAAAACCTTGTTGGCTGTCAGTACCAGAGGCCATATTGGTAGGCAAATGTAAAAAGATTTGTTAAAACAACGAATACAAGTTATTAGTAGTAATATCACCTACAAATCTTACCTCTCCTCTGTGCAAAGAAAAGCAATGCAGAGTCCCCAGGCAGTGTAGAGGAGAGCCACTTTATTGCAAAAACCATGCCTTTTTAAGCAGTTAGCTGGTTATCAGCTACATAGCCTTAAATCATAACAAACATAATTCGTCCAACCACCACACACTACCATGTGAATGTGCTATGGTTATATAACTTGTTTTTCTACCTCTAATTCAGCTAAGCCACTTTCCCATAGTCCTTTTCTACTTAGCTGAAGTAACAGGCCTGAGCCATGGCTTTACAAGGCCTTCAATTTGTAAGGTTTTTACATATGGAACACTCCTCTATCCTGTGATCATTACAGCCAAAACCTCAGGTATTTCTTCATATGGGCGATGTTGTCTTAATGGAGTTTGATCTTTCCTCATTTCTCCAATTCTCTTTGCATCCCTCTTTCCTGTTTCTTGTCTCTTCTCCTGTCACCTCTTCATTTCCTCTGCTGCAGCACAGTTTATTCCCTTCCTAAAATGGATTTCAACAGAAAAAGCTTGTTATCCCTTAGTAAAAGAGTTATACGCAGGTTTATTGCCCCTTGAAGTCATAAATGGGTACCAGATTTGGAGTCTTTAAAGAGAAACTCTTTTCTCTCAGATCCACTGCTATACACTGACTCCAGATTTAGTTTATAAAGCAGCTCCCATGACTGAATAGGATACATTCTCGTACCTACAAAAACTATGTGTTTTTTATTTTTAAATCAAAGCTTGAATTCTGCAAAATGAACAGTACAAGCAGGATGGATTTCACTACTTATATAAGTGACATTTGAGTTAATGTATTAGACACAAAAGAATTGTGACACTATACTTGAAGATTTGTCTCAGTTTCCAAAATATTAGGCATGTGTCATTCTGCCAAATTGTTCACATCTCTAAGAGATTTAATCTCTAAAAAAGTGTTTCATCTCTACAGGGCTTCTTAGCTACTATGTCTTGTTGACTTAGAAAATAAAGAGTATTTATGTAGGGGCTGGGTACCAGAGCTCCTGTCTTGGGAAAGCATTTCTGTTCTACAGGAGCATTTATACACCTGCCCCACTGCTGTCTTGATTCAGTGTACAAATGATAAATAAGAGATAACAATTCAAAACTATTGGTATACTTTACACTTCTGCAAAGTGCAGGTGGCTTCTTCTGTGGCATCTACAATGTACATACAAGTTTCTCCAAGTCTTTGGTTTTTTCCTCCAAGTCTTTTTGGTTTTTTAGGTTTGTTTTTTGTTAAAAATCCAGAAAGATAAGAAATCTATGAAAAATAAGTAAAGGAGAAATGCTGCATCCACTTCTTTTAATGGTTGTAAACATTTATTATTTTTATTTGAGGAAATTAATTTCCTTGAGTTGTCATAAAAAACATTTGGTATGATCACAGTATCATAAAGAAATCTGTAATGTTCCTTAGTAGACATTAGATTAGACAGCACATACATGGGATAGCTCAGTCTGCCTAGCTTTGTATCTTGTGCAATCACCTTTTACACCAAGGTTCTTTCTGTATCCATAGATCCTAATGCATTTAGGAAAAAGTTCAATTCACTTTCCTGAAAGTGAAACAAAGCCACTAAGACTTTAGTTTGTGTTTAATCCTATTCTGTTTCTTCCTATGGACCTTCATACCTGCTTGTTTCACAGGACTGTGCAATGTGCACGACAGCTCCTTGGCAATTGTCTTATCATTTGGTTCCAGAGAGTCTAAAGAAGTCTGTATAGTGCAACATAATTTTTGTCTACGTTTGCTCCTACTACAGAGGAAAGATCTCATTCTGCAGATAAAATAAATCCTTTCAGGAAAAAAAGCTTTTGCTGTTAAATGAACCTGGTAATGGGAGAGAAAATTTTCCTCTTAATGGAGAGCAATCAGGCAACATTTTTGCATCATGCATTTTAAGATCAAAGTTCTTGCATATTGATGAACTAAAAGCTGTGAATATAAAAGTGCATAATGATGCTGTGGAAGCCTGTATTGTTTAATTACTTATAAGCCAATACTAATTTGGCTCTCTGTCTACAGTACGTCTACAGTACCACCACAGAAGTTAAAATTTGAGAAGCCAGTCCTTACTGCACTTTCTGAATTTATCTAGAGTTCTTCCCCACTGACTTAAATGGGAACTTTATTAAGGTTGTCAGGAAGGTAAAGGTGTTTTAATGTAGTGCAGAGTAATTCTATTCAAGCACATTCATCGTCATCATCCAGAGAAGCAAGAAAGAAGAGACCAAATCATAATGACTCCTGGGAACACCTGTTCAGGCACATCTGTCAATTTTTTAGTTATAATCAGTATTCTCCAAAGCATCTGTGGAACAGTGTGAAGCAGTCCCTCTAAAGGACATATTAAAAAATTGTATTCTTCAGCAAACTAATAGTTTCTACTCAGGCTAGTTCACATCAGCTTTCAAGATATAAATTTGTTAATGGGCATTGCTACTCATATTTAAATTATCAAGTAGCATTTTTACATCACACTGCAGCTACTAAAGGGAGCTCTTTAACCTAAAAGCTGTACTGTGTTTTGGCAAACTCTTCTGTGAAGTTGCAGTCTAAATGGTGCCTCTGAACTGAAGAATAGTGCCATCTTAGGTGTCTGACTCATCTTGATGCTCTGATATTGTCCTGTCTTCTTTTCCTGCCTTTCTTGTATAAACTTGTTGAGTAAACAAGAGAAGTTGTTAGCTCTGGAGACTATAATTTTTCTTCTCACAATATTTTGGGATTGGAAATCCTGTATTGATCCTTCTTCTAGTGAGTGGGCCAGAGAAGACTTCTGTACAAATCTTCTGACTCCTGGTAAGAAGTTTTCTAGTTCTGTAACTTGGAAAAGTTTGTAATGCACAGGGTGATAATGAAGTAGCTGAAAGAGAGGCTGTATTAATGGGGAACTACACTAAGTCTTGCTCCAGCAGCAGCCGTGTCCCTACAAGGGTTGAAGGCTGAAATTGAAAATGGCAGTTCCAGGAACTGAAAATGGCAGTCCATCTCATCTACTGATCTTAATAACTTCAAGGAATTAATAAATAACATTAGTACAAATCAACACTAATATTACCCAGAAATACATTGAAATATTAATCAAAAATACTACTTCATTTAATATAGAGTTTAATTACTTTTCCATTAATAGGTGTGCTCTGTAGCAACTGTAGGGATACACTTGTCCCCCCAAATAACAGACCCAGCCTCCTGGGGAAGATCAGGTCACCTATTTTTAACTGGATCTCCTCTCATACAGCTGGTGGTGCTGGTGACAGTGACAGTGACAGAAACATAAGAAGGGTGTTGCCTTGTTCAAAACAGGGACACACATTTCCTAGAACTCACTTGAGATAATAAGATAATGATGACCTACACTATTGAAGGTGAAAGAATTTACAGAAAATCATGATTCCTACAAGTAGGGCCATAGGTGTTACAAATGCATTATAAGACTTTCTTGCTATATTGTAGACAGGGGGACAGAAGGACTGCAACGTGTCAATAGCAGCTTAAACACAAATAGCAATTTAAACACAAAGTCTGTGATGCTGATGAACTCACTTTCATACAGCATACCAAATTTATTCAAGGTCTGAACTACCTAAGAATTTAAGCACAACTGTGACTTTGGATCACATATATTGTAATGCCATTAAATTAACTAGTGCAATATTTGAAGTCTTGTTCTGGATGTTGCTGCTGTATTTGTAGATGTACTACATCTTTCCTTATATGTGCTTTCCTGGTAATTCCCATGGCTTCCCTAAATGAAATATGCAGCACATTGTTTTCCATACCAGTTAGAAAAGGTTCAAAGAAAAACACAACCAGTATGAAATAGTACCATTTACTTTTCAGTAAATGATAGAGGCATTCAGAAAGACCACTGGAAGCAAGCACTAATGGAAGCCTTCCATTACAATCAGTTCTATGAAGATTTCATTTTTAGTTTTGGAGAAATGCAAGGGAAAGCTTTTTTTTCTTTCCTTTTGAAAAGGTTTATATATATAAATGCTCTTAGAAGTCTAAGAAAGTTTCAGAAAACTCTGTGTACTGGGTTCCAGCTGTGGAATTTTGTTCCAAATTTTCTTTACTTCTCTGCTCTGTGATCTGGATCTATCTACTCTACTGCAATCACCTCTGTTCTTCCCTTATAGCTGACAAAAATTTAAAATATAAAATCTATTTTCTCTAGTCAAAAAAAGCCATTTCACATGGTTTACTAATCCTGCTATTGGCAAATCAAGCATAAGCAGTACAATGGCAAAACTTACCCAGGAACCATTAAAAATGTTTATTCACTAGACATAAAATTGTATACTTTGGCTTATAGCTTGGCTATATCTCAAGGAAATGCTTTTCCTCTCATGTCATGCTAGCCAGTTTGTTAGTACCTCCTATCCCCTAAAATTTATTGCTTTATTATCCTTCTTTATCTTAGAAGCAAACGAATTTTCCTCTGGTCATAAAAAGAACAAGTAAAATGTTATATGATATAGAGCTGCTAAATATGATGATAAAGGAAGTGCACAGAGAGTCTGCTTAAAACTGCCAGGTAGAAAAGTTGTTTGGAGTGAAAATTACAAACCGTAGTAGACTAAAGTATAAAGCAAGAATACCCCAAAGGGCCCCTGAAGCTGCAGTAATTATTTTCACTGTGTTCTCCTTGTCTTAGTACTTGCCATGATAGAATTTATGCAACAGCAATGTGGATACCTACACAAAGTCAGGCCATGTTTGATCTAGGGCTGCTAGCTATCACTCTGTACCCACACGTGTTTAAAAAAGCAAGCAAACCCACAACGAAATCAGCAGCCAAGACAGTGAACCATCTAAATATAATTGATTATTCTTTCTTTTTCTTTCTCCTTTCTTCTGCTGGTCTTCTTCAACCCCCCAAATCTACCTCATCAGCATGTGAAACTAAGGTTGAGGTACCAGGGCATCTCTTGGCCTTGCCTCAGACACAGAGCTGCTGCTCATCACACTGTATTCTCCTTTCACATGCTGCTCACACCTTACCCAACAGACAGCTCCAAAACCAGCCTACCCCTCTGGCCTGTGTTTCAGCTTTCTTCTCTCTTGACTGTCCATGTCTGATTCTTCTCTGCCTTCCTCAGTACCACTATTTATTTTGTTTTCTCTCTGGAGATGCCTGAAGAGTAAGAGCCTGTGCTGTCAGCACTGTCAGCTTGTTGATGGCTCAGATAGGGACAGGAAACATGGAAAGATAAGACACACTGGAAATAGGTAAGGAATATGCTCTTTATTTCTTCCCCATGTTGAACATGTTGCAGGCCACAGCTCAGGAAAAAGGCAGCAAAATATCTGCAGCCTTCAATATCCTTAAATTGGAATTCTGATGAAAAAGTGTTTTGGTTAAAATATTTTTAGCCAGTTTTCTTCCAAATAGGATTGGGCTTTATATGGAGAGAACAGTCTCACAGAGGATCAGTCCCGTAGAGGCTGAAAAAATGAATGTGTATAAGAATCCATAGGATTAGTTGGCACTTGAATCTTCTCCAGCCTGATAAAAACTGGATCCTGTTTCTCAGGAATGCAGTGGGAAATAACTGTGGTGATAACACCCTGAACTACCAAGCTGGTGAGAATGCAGCTGCCACAATATTTTCAGTACAAATTATTTCAGAGGTGTTTTTTTTTTACATAACAGTTGCATTCATATTCTGCATCAACCACCAATACTGCATATCAGCAGGCTCCTCAAAATGATCACCATGAGAAAAATTACATACACACAGTTTCAAAGCTAATTAATTTTAAACTGCTCTAGAACATGTTTCTGAGTGATAGGTACAAAAATAAATTTTGTCATTAACAGAAGCATTATTACTTTTATTCCATAAATGTTAAGTGTCTTTGTCTTTCAATTAGAGTTATGAAACAGTAATGCTCTGCCAGTGTGTTCTTGAACACAATCTGCTTTCAGTTCTATGCATAGTTCTGGGATAAATAAAGCAGTTTTGTACAATGTCTAGCTAATACACAAATTCATCATTTTCTAGAATCAGTTGATAGTGCCATTTTCAGTTGCAATTAAATCCCTCAGAAAAATTGCTATGCATAAATTTCCTGTATACATTCCTATTACTTTAAATGCCTGAACAGAATCTTTATTAGTACTAAAATTTTTTAAGAGAGATGCATCTCATTGTGTCAAATACTTTCTGAGAAGGTATCACAGAAATAATAACCCTTAAACTTAATTTCAGTTTGCTTATACAGATTACTTTTGCCACCAAACTTTATGAAGTATTTTTCTTTGGCTTGGCTTAGTGTATGTTAACTAGGAGAGAAGAGTCATTAATAAATTGCCCTTAGATAAATCAAAACTTGTAAAAGGCATAAGGAAGGTAGGTGTTAACACAGTGATAGAAACAGCAGGTGTATTGGTTTGTGTGACAAAGTTTTGGTAAGGGGGGACAAGAGGTACAGCCTCTGGCAGAAGCTGTTGTCTGGCTGAGGAGGGAAGTGATGGAATGGCTTTGGTGGACACCTGACATCCAAAGCCAGCATGAGCCCACCACAGTAGGTTACATATGGAATGAACTTCTAGATAGGAGTAATTTAGAAGCTCAAGGAAATAAGAACCTTTTACATCTCTTAAATAAGATAACCAAGAGGTAAATCTACTGATTATGTGCTTAAAGCAAAACACTGAATCAATATCTGTAGAAGTGCAAAATGCATATTAAGTAAGTCTCTTTCAGGTCTGGAAACTCTGAGATTGCACAGTTTCACCAGGTAGGCATAATGTGAGGAAGCTCAGTTAAAAATTTTTCTTATTCTGTTTATGACAAAATTGAATTATTCTGTGGATTTAAGGATTAATGACTTTAATGATTCAGATTTAAAGAGAGATCTGCTGGCTGAGGTTCTAGTTAAACTGTCTCACACAGATTTTTATTGTGCTTTGGACATGTTGAAAGTCTGATCAACGTGATTCAATAAAGAAAGGCAGGAGCTTTCACCATGTTGTTTTGATATGTTCCTTCCGCAAGGTTATAAACACACAAAAGGCAATTAAGCCTTCAAATGCCCATTTCCTTCACTGCCTTGAAATCCAGACAGGCTGCTTTGTTAACATTTCTTCAGGGGAATGGTTGAACTCTGTATCCTGAAGGTCCTTATTACTGTCAACCAGGTCAACAAAGGATGCAAGGATAGAGGCATAAGGAAAAGGGCAACATGCTGCTTCTACTGGTGACAAAAAACTGCACAGGTGCCTGTGCAATACTGCCTGAATACCACAGTCAACCTCCATGTGCTGGTTTTGGCTGGGATAGAGTTAATTTTCTCTGCAGTAGGCTGTATGTGGCTATGGTTTGGATTTGTGTGGAAACACTGCTGATGACAGGGTTCCTTTTGTTTCTGCTGAGCAGTGCTCAGGCAGAGCTGAGGCCTTTTCTGCTTCCCAGGACATCGCATCAGTGAGCGGACTGGGGGTGCACAGAGAGCTGGGTGGGGATACAGCTGGGACAGCTGATCCCAGCTGTATCCCACACTGTGTGATTTCATGCTCAGCATATAAGGCTGGGGAATGAAGGAGGAAGGGTGGGATGTTCAGAGTGATGGCATTTGTCTCCCCAAGACACTGCTGTGCGTGACAGAGCTCTGCTCGCCTGGAGATGGCTGAACACCTGCCTACCCATGGGGAGTGGTGCATGAATTCCTTGTTTTACTCTGCTTGTGTGCAAAGTTTTTGTTTTACCTATTAAACTGTCTTTATCTCAACCCATGTGTTTTCCCTTCTGATTCTCTTCGCCCACCCCACTGTGGAGGACTGAGCAAGCAGCTGTTGGCACTCTGCTGCTGACTGTGGTTCAATCACGACACGCCATCATGAAAAGAAATGCAGTATGACAGGGATGGCCAGACGTGACTTCCTGTGTATACAAATACCAGAATGTAATTATGCTTTCAGTTAACAAGCAAAGGAACACTTGGGGCATAACCTTAAAGCTCTTTTTTTTCCTGGCCACTTATCTACATTTCCAAACACTGAACTGGGCTTTTGCAAATTGAATATTGAGGGCTAATCTTGAGTTTCTCTCTCTTGCTGATGCTTTCTTAATTTTGTTTTTTCCAGAGTAGGAGTTGGCCCTTAGTCTCACTTTTGTCTTGATCTTGTACTATAGCCTTTTCGGAATTCTAAATTCAGACTTGTCATCTATTTTGAAGGCAGTTTGGATCAATCCTTCACTCGATTTTGCTCTGGTAGCTCAAAAGCTAGGCCAACAGAAGGCCAACAAGGCATTTTTTTCAGGAGTCTGCTTTGTGGGCTTTGTGTCCTCCTGTCTGCCTTTAGGAGGCATTTCCTTCACAGGGATGGCAAATGAATGTGTGTCTGCTTGCCTCCCTGTTGACCCCAGCTTTTACTAGTCCCTCACTCAGAACATGGGCTTTTTCCCATGCTTAGTTCCCATAGCTCTGAATTTAAAGGTTGGAATCTGGAGCATCTAAGCCTTGTGGTTCTCTGGGAAGGCCTATCAAACTCATCCTTATTTACTAAATTGTGTCAGTCAAAGGGAGCATTACAGATACTTTGAACTTGGAGACAAATTGCAGGAGACAGCTGTTCATATCTATGTAGATATTTTATGTGTTTTTTAACAAGGCAGCTGAATCCTCTAAAAATAAACAAGCCTCTTTTTTTAGCAATGCTTTAACCCTTATCCTGCATAAGGAATTTATTTTAAAAGCTTGACTTTTTTTTTTGCTTATATTGATTTTTGTAACTCTGACTGCTAGAGCAACTCTTCACAAAAACCTGGCAGACAATCATAGTTTGACTAAAATTCCAAACAACCAGTTTTCCTGAAGAAGATTATGCTGAAAGCCTCCCCATTTTTTGTTTAAAAGTTATCTTGCAGAATACAGTTCATCATCAATTTCCCAGGATTACAATATTGAGTCTTTGAATTAATCAGTGCATTTCTTTTGCCTGGAAGAGGCTAAGTCTGGAGGTAAAGTTACCACCTCAACAGCGAAGAATGAAAAGAAAACAGCTGCATTTGGCAACACACCGGATCATGTTCCAGTTAGGTTTTTGAGTACCTTACAGAAGTCATTCAGTCTTCACTGAATTCAGCATTCAGGAAGGTACCTGTCAACCTTCAAGCACTTTTACAGAAATCTGTATGGCAGCAGAGAACGTGCTAGAAATCCTTACCAGTCTTAGTTCTATAGAACACTGTGTGTTTAGTGAGAATAAAGTTTCTTGCAACAGCAGTGTCAATTTTCTTTACCAAGAGTTCAGATCCAACTCCAGGTGAATCACAGGGCAAAAATGTTGTTTTCCTCCATCAGCCTTCCCAGTGACAATTTTTCTCTTTGGAAGGGTATTATACAAGTACTGATTAATTTGAAGAACACCAATACACTGAGGATTAAGCAACCCAGATCAGACTAAATGCTGATTAATCAAGTATAGAAACCTTAGGAGTCATGAATTTGTCTGAATGGTATTCTTTAACTACTATATATAAATAAAATTGTCTACTGACTAACCTAGGTTTGTTGAAACAAATGAATTTGTAACAGCCTCTTTAGGTATGTTATCTAAAAACATCAATTTTGATTAATTTGGGAAATGAAACAAACAAATACATCGAGACTCGTCCTAGATTATTTCTGTCTGATGGAGTAAAATACAGTTAAAATTATTATCAATATCACACTCAACTAGGTATACACTAGGAACGGCCTTGTGCAATGATATTCAGGCAACTTTCTAGCCCTTTACTCTGGACACATTATTACAAACGCCATTCAGAGGGACAAAGAATAGGTTGAAAAAAGAGTATTTCTGAGTTGATGTGGGCTTGACAAATTCTCAGTACCCTGAACTAATACAACCATGTTTATCTTTTTGCCTGACTGCTAAAAATATATCCCTGTCAAACCTGAATATCATCTCTTCTGTTAAGGGATGACATACCCAGCAGTGAATAGGGCTTTATGATCCTCTCATCGTTTGTACAGCAGAAAATCTGTTAGCAGAGTTTCCTGAGTAGCACTGTTCATTTATGTAACATTCAACTCCTGTGAAGCATGTCAGAAAGACAGACAAGGAATGTGAAATAAGCCTTGTAGTGGTACGGTGTTGTGAGATTTGTCATATGCAGCTTTAATTTTCCCCTCTCTATTTGACCTGAAACCTGTAGTCACACTCACCAACTTCCCAGGCCTAACACAATAAATAGGCACTAAGCTGTGAATAATGCACTGAATTGTTTGTAAAAATCAGGTTTTGGAATAAAAGCAGAAAAAAGATAGCTAGAAACAAAAACAATATCAAGTTTGCTAGAAACTTAGGATATCCACATTGCTTGTCTGTATTTCCAGGTTTTGGGAGGGTTTACAGTTTTAATTGGAAAACTCATGACAACTATTTGCACTGTAGGAGCAGGTGTCCTCCTAAACTCCTGCCACTGATCACCAAGCAAAGGAAGGCTAGTGACAGACTGGGGTGGGTGCACATACCCTCTCAGGGGCTAAAAAGCCCAGAAAGTGGCAAAAAGCCTGGAATAAAGCCTTGCACAATGCTAACATGCTTGGAAGCCTATCACCTTGTATTTTAAACTTTAAAACTCTTCTGGAGTCAAAAATTTTGAAAGTATCTTTTTAATTAAAGAAATAAGATTTAATCTTTCATTCTGCCCCATTTTTTCTTCTCCCTGTAAAATCACATATTTTTTTGTAAATGAATTTAACTGTAATCACCTATGAGGAGACATAGGGAGTTTTATTAAAAACACAATAGGGCTGGTATACATCACAATATTTCTTTGTTGTGATCTGATGCGTTTTTGTGTGGCTGAAGGAAGGAGTTTCTAAATGAAGGGTCAAATTCAAGTTCCCATGAAATCAGGATATAATCCACACTTGTGACAATGGGATCAAAATTTTCACCAAGTCTGTTCATGCTACCACGAGTAAGAACCCTCTTCATTTAAACCGTGTTTAAAACAAGAATTTTAATGGTCCACTGCCAGAAACTCTTCAGTAACTGTGGAGATTTTGCTTGTACTTGCAGAAAGATGTGGTTTAGACCTATGTTAAGGCTTGGATGACATTTATTGTCTGAGATGAAGTCCTGAAACCTTCAGAGACATTAGGTTGCTTTGAAACGCTGCACTATTTTTTCTAATAATTTACATCTGTGGAGCTGATCCCAGTGAAATGCCAAAGGACCAGACGGAGTCTGTCAGGACCAAACCAGCACCTCTTACCGACAAGTCACTTTGCCCTGGCTAGAAGCCAGATCGGGGTGTGCAGGCAGATGCTGACAGACCTCCATTTGCCCTGCACGATTACGGCAATTTTACTCGCAACTGTAAGCGCTGCTTTACCTGACAGCGAGGGAGCTCTCCGGGAGCACCGTTCCGGCCCGAGCAGCCCTTCCCGCTGCCGGTGCCCGCTCCCCCTCGGCGCGGCGCGGTCGGGGCGGAGCGGCCCCGCTCCCGTGGCGGGGCGAGCGGGCGGCGGCTGCCGGGGAAGGAGGGGGCTGGCGTCAGGCGCCGGGCAGCCACTGGCACGGGAGCTCCCCCTCGCCTCGCCTCCCGCGGCCGGGGGATAAAGGCACCTGGCCCGGCGCTCCGGGCCGCCGGACGAAGAAAGGCGGCGCAGCCCCCTCCATGCGGCTCGCCGGGGGCGCCGGCTCCCCCCGGGCTGTGCCTCTACCCGGGAATGGCAGCTGGTGGCGGCCGGCGGAGCCCGGCGGCGGCAGCAGCCCCAGTCCCGAGGCGTGGTCGGGGTCGCCGAACGGCAGCCTGGGCGGCTGGGACCCCTTCGGGCGGGACGAGGAGCTGGCGAAGCTGGAGATCGCGGTGCTGGCCGTCACCTTCGCGGTGGCGGTGGTGGGGAACGGCAGCGTGCTGCTGGCGCTGCGGCGCACGCCGCGCAAGGCGTCCCGCATGCACCTCTTCATCCGCCACCTCAGCCTGGCCGACCTGGTGGTGGCCTTCTTCCAGGTGCTGCCCCAGCTCTGCTGGGAGGTGACCCACCGCTTCCACGGCCCCGACGGGCTCTGCCGCGTCGTCAAGCACCTGCAGGTCTTCGGCATGTTCGCCTCGGCGTACATGCTGGTGGCCATGACCGCCGACCGCTACATCGCCGTCTGCCACCCGCTGAAGACGCTGCAGCAGCCCACCAAGCGCTCGTACGGGATGATCGCGGCGGCCTGGGCGCTCAGCCTGCTGCTCAGCACCCCGCAGTACTTCATCTTCTCCCTCAGCGAAGTGGAGCGCGGCTCGCAGGTCTACGACTGCTGGGCGCACTTCATTATGCCCTGGGGGCCCCGTGCCTACATCACTTGGATCACCGGCGGCATCTTCATCGCACCTGTCCTCATCCTCATCATCTGCTACGGCTTCATCTGCTACCGCATCTGGCGCAACGTCCGGGGCAAGACGCGCCCGGGGGAGGCGGCAGCAGCGGGTAGCGGGCGGCGGGCAGGTGATGATGGTGGCCCGCGACGGGGGCTGCTGCTCGCCCCTTGTGTCAGCAACGTCAAAACCATCTCCCGCGCCAAGATCCGCACCGTCAAGATGACCTTCGTCATCGTCTCGGTGTACGTCGTTTGCTGGGCGCCCTTCTTCACCATCCAGATGTGGTCCGTCTGGGACCAGCGCTTCCCCTGGGTCGGTAGGTGACTCCGCCGCTCGTCCCCAGCCGGCTGTCCCGGGGCGCTGCGCGGCGCCGAGCCGGGAAGCGGGGCGGGAAGCGGAGAGCGGGGCGCGGCGCGCCCTCCCGGCCCCGCACGGGTCCCGCTCCCGCCGGGGAGCGGCGGCTGAGCGCCCTTGAGGGGAGAAGAGACGGCCCGGGACAGCCGCCGCGCTCGGGGCCGCCCCGCCCGCCCCGCTCGCACTCCCGGACCCGGGCCCCGGGAGCGGCAGCAGCCGCAACCTTCTTATCCCGAGCAAAAGGAGCCGATGGAAACCGGAGTATTTGCTGCCGGAATTTGAACCAGCAACATTTTCGTCCGTTTGAAGCTGCCGATAAGCAAACTTTAGAAATGTTTTGTATTGTTGAGAAGCATGCACACACATGTCGGAGCAGTTAGTCGAAGAGAGAACTTATTATGTCTTCTTTCCTGTATCTGCTATCAAATGATAAGGTTGAGCACACCCTGAGCCCTTCCTCTCAGCAAGGCAGTCATCTCTGAATGCTCCATTAGTCAAGTCACCGATTTTCATGAATCAGTGGCAATTTAGACTTTGGAGATATCGGTCCTGCTGTTAAATATGGTTGAAAAAAAATTAGTGACTTTAAAAACTATCACATAGGTAATGACAGGCGACATAGAGATATATATTCTCTTTCCTCATAATGAGAGAACAGCAAATCAAAATATTGGAATTCATAATTTCTTGATTTTTAAAAATATCCCCAAATTACCACTTACTGTAATGAGAGTGTTGATTGCCTCTAATACAGGACTAAAGTCAAGCCTATAATGCAGATCTCTATAGAGAAATAAAGGCTTGCAGTAAACAGCTTTTGGTTTTTTTACTTAAAAGGGAATTAAATCTAATTGAACAGATGGGTATTTGATAGGTTTGTTTGAAGAGATTCTTTAAATACATGGAGCTGCATAACACAGTAATTATACTTTTTTGAAGATTCAATATTTACAAAGAAAAGTCACTAATAATTGATTAGACTAAATACACACTTAGAGTATTTGATCTATTAATTAGTTAGTGAAGGTAGAACACCATAGATTTTTCATGCCATACTGCTAAGTTCTATTTTTCCCTTAAGTAAAATCTGCTCAGCCTTTAAAATCAAGATTTAATGGACAATCCAGTAGTTAGCTGAGCATTCAATACTTTTCAGCATGCAAATATATACCATAAAATTCAGTGTTATCGAAAGCAGTGGAAATTTTACTATTGTCTCCCAGGGTCTGGAAAAAACCTTTTCAGTAATTAAAGCAGGAGCTTATCAACACATGGATACACATCAGTGGAAATGTGACTAAATCATTATTTTGGATGGATTACCCCATAACTTATTCTGTCACAGCTTTTTGAAGTCAGTTCAGAGAAATCCTCATTGACTTCAATGGCAGCCTTACATAAATAAGACCTTTACTGATTATGTTCTCATTATCTGTTTAAAATGCTGCAATTCAACATTTAGAACCTGAATATTCAGGGAAATAAATCCAATGGTTAATGAAATAATTGACTAAATGGTGCAAATGTTTTTTTGATGATTAAACATCTTTCTTCCCCCCTCCCCAGATTCTGAAAACACTGCAACTACTGTTACGGCTCTGCTGGCCAGCCTGAACAGTTGCTGTAACCCGTGGATCTACATGTTCTTCAGTGGGCACCTCCTCCAAGACTGCCTACAGAGCTTCCCTTGCTGCCAAAAAATAAAGCAAACGCTGAGTAAAGAAGATTCAAACAGCAATAGCAGGCGACAGACTTCTTTCACCAACAACAGAAGCCCAACCCACAGCCTAAACACATGGAGAGAGATGCCCCACTCCAAATCGACCAGCTTCATCCCCATCCCAACGTGAGACAGGCCTCAGGGCAGGCAGGGCTTGCAGTCCCTTCACAGTGTTTGGAAAGGTTGTGGCATGGCACTTTATGCCAATCCAGGGCACCATCGTGGTACCAAGGGATGACTAAGATGGCCATGAGGCAAAAAGTGCCCCTTTGCTTGATAAGCTATGCTGCAGTGTGGAAATTATTTTCTGAAAGTTTTTTAGGATTTGGGCAACTGATCAGCAAGGTGTGGCAAAAAAATAAAGCAGTTATTTTTTTTAAAATAGAATTTATTTTAATTTTTGTTTGTTCCTAAAATACTAAGTGCATTGTTGCTTGCTGTTTAAAACAGTCAAAACAATGGAGTTGTCATGTATTGGGCTAACTCCACTCTCTAGTGTTAATGCATAAAACTTCTCATGATTGTCTGTTGAAGTCATGGGGAAAGAAGACAATATGAGCAAGATTACAATTTAGTCTTAAACATTACCAGAAAATAACTGGGAAAAAGTATTGGCTGTCCAGATAAGGCATGGGGTTAGACAGACTCTGAGTTGCTGGAATTCAGTTGCTTGTGATGCTTCATCTTGTAAAGGTCTAGCAGTTCTCAGACACTGAAATTTAACAGCCCTTGAGAAGGCAAATCTTTTAGTGCTGTCGATGTCTGTATGTGTATTGTGTGGTTTCATTTTTAGGGTACACATTTCCTCTTCCCTTGATGTTGATGAAAATTACACAGCATATTTGTGTGTGCATGTGTGTTGTTGCACCTACATTCATTTTTTAAACTAACTTTAAAAATATATTGATAAATAAGTATGATACTTATTATCATAGCTCAGCACCATTACAAACAGTTGCACCAAGAAAACTCATAATGAATACCAGAACTGTTTGCTTTATTGGTAGGAATGCCACCTTTTCTTTTTTAATTCACTAGGACATCTAGGATCAAGCTATATTGCTAGGTTGTCAATCAAATAGCCTCATGAGCTCAGAAGAATGCAGTCATTTGGTAAGAGCTGTAGAACCAGTGCATTTCAAGACAGAGATCTGGTTACAAGTCTTCTGGGACCATATAAAAATTGGCAATGTTGTCGACTTGTCTTTTTCTATTATTATTTTTTATTGCCAGCTCATGAAAATATGGTCTTAAAAATTGTCAGTAAACTGCAATAAAAAGACATCACAACACATTTGCTAATTACAAAGCATTCAAGGTGTGCTTGTTTTCAATACAATGCATGCTAAATTGACTGTAGTTCATTTATATGGTAAACAATCCTATTATATCTTCCCTTGCAGCCTGTCTCTTATATTCAGGTGGGCTTTTGAAGCTCCTTGAGTTAAGTTTTGCTGAGTTTTTAATTCTTGAGAATCTCTGAGAAGTGCAGCTACTTACCTGCTCTGTTTTCCTAAGCTTGCTGGATCCTGAAATCCAGGTGCTCCCCTGGCCCCCTGCAGGACTGCCAACACAGTCCCAGCTGGCTGCTGGAGCAGTGGGACACAAGCGTGGCTGCGTAAAGTGCATGCAAGGAAGAAGCTCAGCAGCAGGTTTCTTTCTTTCTTACCAAAACCTAACAAGCAAGACTGCTTTTCTAATTGCTTGAGGAGATTGCATGTGGCTTTCACCGAGGATGGTGCCCATACCTGCCTCAATAATGGTAGCAGAAATTAATAGAGTTAGCTGCAGAATAAGATCATCTTAAACCACTCCAGAAGCTCCCCATTGATTATTTTGGGCAAAGAATAGGGAATATTATACCTAAAAGATTTTTTTTGGTCACTAAATAAAATATTAACTCCATTCTCTTCTTTCTGTGTGTTTGCTGTTGTTCAAAGCACTAGAACCCAGAAGACAGTGTGGTGGAGTGGCTTATATTCAACAGGCTATCTTTTTTACCATCTTTAACACACAAATGTGACTACAGCTCTCAGAAACTCTGAACGAATGTTTGAATCTGAAGCTATATTTTAGTAAAAAAACCCCGCATGCAGTGAATGTTGTGTGTGTGTTTGTGCACATTATGTGTACTGTGTATATTTCGCAAGTAGGTAATTCACAGTTTCTGAAACTGCGTTTCAAATTAAGTATGCTACCCGTTGCCTAGTTTTCATGCTTGTGCTACTACTTTCTTACATAAAATTTGTATTAAAAACCAATTATCTGTACTAACAGAATTTTCATGTTTGCATAATTTAATGGTTTTTATATTATGCTTTACATTCAAACAGAAAATATAATTTAAAAATATGTGTAGAATATTGTTGAAAATAAAAATGACCTGTATTGTGTATCTGTATTAAAACCAAAGAGACCCAAAGTATAAATTTAGGTTTTTTTTCAAATACTTTACAAAATCTAGGCTTACACTTGGGGCTTGTCAGCATAAATATCTCCTGTGAGTGTTCTATAGCTTCTGTAATTAAACTAAATTAATTAAATTAATATTAAATTAATATTGACAAAACAATTTGTCAGTATTTGGTTTCCAGATTTTTTTTGTAAATACTGACTTTTTCACATAATTGTAATGTTGGAAGATACAGGCAATATTTTTGAATTGTTCATCTGTGGATATATTTTTTTAAAAGCTACTTTCTGTTATCATGAGGGTGCCCTAATGGAAACGAAGGAAACAAAAAATTGGGAAACTACTGCAAGTTTAAAACATGGAAACTTGCTCTAATAAACCTGCATATTTGTTTGGTCAGAAGCATTTTGGGGTTTTTGCATGTCTAGATTTTGGAAGACAAGAAATGTATTTGGTATTACTAAATATATTTTACAAAATTCAAAATGTCTTCATTTGATAAGTTATGTCCATGAAAAGCTTTAAGGAGTGAACAGAACTAAAATGTTTTTCTATTATATATAGTGCATGAAGGACACAAGCAAAGAAGGAACATGCTTTCCACTATATGCTGCTAGTATTGTTAAAATATGTAACTGAGCACTTATCCATGTTCTAGAGGAGTTATTTTGATATTTTTGTTTTAAGTACTTAGCATCTAACATAAAACATGATTGAATGGATTAGCCTGTACTCTGTTGTTTGTACTGGTGTTACTAGAAGCCATGCATTTTCAATTCAATTAGATGACAAAACTGGAGATGATACAGAAGACGGAAAGGTTTTTTTTCATTCATATAAGAAAAAAAGTCACCAAAAAGCTTATTTTCATTAATTTCTTTTTAAGTTTTCAGGCAAACATATTGTTGGCCCAGGAAAAAAAATTTAAAAATCAAACCAAAAAAAGGTTGGATTTTTCCCCCTTTCTTATCACATCAAGACCAAAACCTACAAGAAGATACAAATTCATGTGCACCCAGTACTTCAAAGACAAAGGTTTTGTTTACACAAAATCTTAAAGCCAATTCCAAGTTGTCCAGATTGAAGGACCTTGCTGAAGGTCCTATGCATGCTCCTTTCCAACTCATGCATATGGAAAGCAGGGCAGAAGAGGGAAAAGCCCTGCAGAGCTGGGTGTTGTCCTAGGCAGACACTGCTGACCCAGCTTTGGGAAGTGAATGCAGGCCTTACAATAGAGCTACTACTGAAATAAGTTACTTGTTGCATATTCTCTGAGGCTGAGTTCCCCACTGAAAAAAATGGACTAATTAAACACGGTGTCCTCTTCTAGAAAAGTGTCTGCACAAGTTTCAGTCCCTTGTGTACGTGGAAGACTCAGGGGAGGCAGAAAGACACTAGTTGGAGCTATAGTTACTCTTACAAGATAGTTTTCTATGTTTTTCTTTAGTAATGGGATTTACTGGAAAATGTATCACTTGCTACTTGGGTAATGGAATTACAGGATAAGTAAATGGACACGTTTCAAGGTCCAGGACTAGATCACTGCTGCTCTGCCGGGAGCAGTCCTGACTGTTCAGGTGACAGTCCCTCACACAAGAGTAGGTCCAGCTGGTAAGTCATGCAGAATGGATTGTGCAGCTATGCACAAAAGCAAGCAAACAGCGATCACAACTAGTTCCTGCTGAGCTTCATTAGAGCCAGCCAGCACGGGTCTGCCTCTCCCAGGACTGGTCCTGCAGAAAGCCTTGGACCAGTTCAGTGTTAATTAACACTGTATCACTGTTTTGGTAGAACTGCTCAATAATTTTCCATGCCTTAGTATAAACCTGCTTAGAGTAATAGTTTACATACAAAGTAGCCTTAGTTCTCCATAAGGACATTTTCAGCTGAATTCTTGATACAGTCCATTGGGTTAATTAATTTTTGAAAAGCAAGACTGAGGCATCATCAGGAGTGCAAAGCTCTTGCTTCAGCTCTATGGTGAGAAGACTGGCAAGCCTCTTTAGTTCTAGGTGGATCAAGATGTTGTTGGATATAGGTGAACTTTATTCCAACAATGGAAGAATCTTTTGCACAATCCCAATATGTTTTCCATTTCCAACATTTGTTTTTCCAGGGGGGTGGATGGAAGAGGAGGCTTTGGGATAGAGCCCTTTCTCAGTGCTCTGCAAGCAAAAGATACCCAAGTTATCCATCCTCAGTTCAGGGTAATGATGATTGTCTTTCTCCATAAATTCTTACAGGATACATGGCTAAGGACTACTGTGTACAAGTTCAATATTCCTTTTCAAGCAAAGTATTGGCAATGCAGTCTGTTGGTGTCCGATCAGCTTTTACACCTTTGTAGCAAAATATGACAAAATTGTCATTGGCTCTCCAGGTTACAAAGCCCATTCTGGAAGATGTGGAATAGGTAACCAGGGACTGGCAGTGACTGCCTCAGCCTCTTCCACTGTTACTGCTGTGATTGCCCCTGCCACCATCTCTCCTGACCCTGGCAGTGATGGCAGCAAGAATGGGGAAAGGGATCACAGGGGGAGCATTAGACAGGTTTGTCATTAAAGGACATTAATTTCAAAGTGCTTTTGGAGGGAGGAATGTGGATCTTATAAAATAAAAAGCCCACAGTGAATACCGGGAGAGAGATGAACTGGTGACTCAGAGAGCAAATAAAATATCTGATCTCAAAGGTTATTTGAAAGTATCAAAATACTTTCCATTTTTCAATTTTAAGATATGTTTTATGCATTTAGAAAAAGTCTCCTGGAACTGTAGCTGCATGAAACTCCCTACAAATCTAAGTATCTCTGCTGAGATGGCTACAAGGCCATGTCCAAAAAAGGGACAATGATCTCTCCAAGTCAAGCATTGGGGCCTTGGCTGCCCCAACACAAACGTGTCCTGTGGGAAATATGAACAGAGTTTTCAGGGAGGAGAAAGGAAAAAACCTAAATATCATTCTCCTTTTTGGGAAGAGGTGATAGTCAGGGTAAATACCATAATAGTTGACTAAATCTTCAAACTAAAAGGCAACGATCTTCCTAGTATTTTAGTAAGATCTTGGTTGAAGATTATGTGGAAGTGAGAAGAAATTGAAGACCCAGAGGACTAGGAGACATGTAACTTTGTAGTATTATTATCAAAAGGAGAAACTTGCTTAGGAATTGCTGAAATGCTTTTCTAAATAAGAGTAATAACTGCACAAAATAATGTAGCAAAACCAAAAATTAGGATAGCCAATGCTCTGTCCTGGCTGCGTGTAAAGCAGGTGGAGCTATGCAGAGTAAGAAATCTGCAAATTGGGGTAGGCATAGACAAATGCACCCTCTGAAATACTGTATGTATCACTCACCTCAGAGGAAACCACAGAAAACAATTCACTCTATTGTTGGCTGAAATGTGAAATAAAAAGGAAATCAAATCATCATATTAATTTTCTACAAAATTAATCTGAATAATCCTCTTCCATATAAGAAGCAAACATTATCAAATAGCCACCATTATATTTTCTAAATGTGAGACATTTCAGAGTTTCCATGGAAGCAGAGGAGTGGCTTCCAAGTGTTACACATAGGGACATAGAGCTAAGGATTGAGTTCAGTAAGGCACTTTGGCACACAGACAGATTTCATTCCTTATGTGGTCCCATTATCTCCAAAGATTGTGAGGGCAGTCAGGGCAACAAGGAATTATACACAGTAAATAATAAAAAAAAGCAAAAGATAAATTTGTGTAGCTATATATAATCTTGTTTCTCAAACCAAATTGTACTTGTCTTTTTCAACAGAAAAGAGCGGGGATTTAGTTATGTATCTCTGATAACCTAGTTCACCATGAAGTTGATGATCAGAGGATCAAGAATCCTAAATTATGATATATGATGACAAATGTTCTTTATTAAAGAGATAGCTTTGGGGCTTACCAGTTAGTAACATTTTATTAAATTGAATAGAATATGGAAAATGAGAGAGTTCTATGTTTTGTTGTTTGTTTGGGGGTTGGGTTTTGTTTCATCTATTATGGCAATTCCGCTGAAAAAAATATTTTAAATATGCTGTACTGAGATGAGATGACCCAAAGAACCATGAAGAATCCCATCTTGACTCTCTTTCAACTTAAGCTATATCATCAGTGATTGCTTTTCTGTCTCACAGATCACAGTGTAAGGCATGGTGTAATTAAACAACAAAATCTCATTTCTTTCCAAATTTGTGACCCAAGTGCCTCAATATGGACATTTTAAGCTGGAGGACACAAAGGTGGAATTCATCTGCATGAATGTACCTATAGTGCATATGTGTCCATCTGAGCAAGAGTGATTATTTTTGTGGCCAATACAAAACTAATTTCTGGAGATCAAGGAGTCATCATATAGGGGATATCAAGAACACTGCCCTTTCAGGATCAAGTATCCATTGATATATGGGTAAAACTATTAATTAATTTTTTTTAATGGCAAGTAGACAGCTAGCTAAAATTGGTACACATGTACTACAGACAGCTGTCTACAAGTATTATAAGTTTTACTGAGAGATGTCTCCAGACATCTCCATGTTACTAGTTCAAGATTTTACTTTCCTTAAGAGCACCTACAGAATATTACCATCTAATAGCATCATATTGTTTTGGATAGAGTTGATAGTGCTCTCACTAGCCAATGAGGCTCATATTGCTAAGCTTCTGTCAGCTGGGTGTTTTTGTTAGTTGTGTCACAAGAAAGACCAAAACCAAAATGAGCCTAGAGATCAATTTACCTCCTCACACGCAGGTGATATCTCTGGCCTTACAAAGAGGGGAAAATCCCTGTATCTAACCTCTGTGTGTGTCCCATCTGTGCATGCTGAGCCATTCCATCTCCTTTGTCCTTAAAGGTAGATTTGTGAGAAAATCCCTAATTAGGCAGAACTCTCAAGATACTCAGATAATGCAATCCTAAGGTCAATGTACAACATAGAAATATATTATTTACACAAAGAATTAGGATGGGGTGGGGGGGGGAAGTCAGGGTAATACCTAAAATTCTTGGTAAAATTGTGTGGAGTAAAAAGGATTAATAAGGAAAAGGAGAGTGGCATGTTATGTGTGTCTGCCATATACTGCATGTGGGGTCCTGTTTCCCTAATAAACTACTCAATTATAACAGTTTTGATAATATAATCAGTGTAAAATGGTTTGCGCCATATGCCATCAATGACAGTATTCAGCATGAGCACAAAAAATTACTCAGTGGCTCTGGTCATATTTCCTTCACAAGTATTTAAATGGAAAGTTAAAGCGATTTAATGGTTCAGTGGAAAAACCCCAGATTTGACCTCTGATGAAAAATGGACTTTTCCAGCAGAGATGTCAGGTTCATGCTAAAAACAGAAATAAAGAAGCAAACTCTGTGTGCCACAAAGTCCATGTACCTTTTGACCTTTGTGGGGAGGCCAGGTTTTCCTTGAGTGTAGAGAGAACAGGGAGCATGAACCAGACACCCCAGAGGCCACCTCAGCATGCTCCAGCTCCCAATGGAAAGGCACTCTGGTTTGGCAAGAGTAACTCAGCATGTACAGACGTGATTGAGTTCCCATGTGTATCTTTCCATTTCAGTTTTTAAATCCTGCTGAAGGCAAGGACACAAAGGAGTGAAGAAACACAGTGGGACACTTGCACTTGTGTCCTTCTTCCTGAGCCCAGGAGGCAGGGCAGGGAACTCACACCCCCTCAACTCCTGCCCCAGATCAGCAAACTCTGAGAAACAAACCAGGCGCAGGAAACTGGGAAACAACTCCTACCCTTGGAGTACGATGGAGTACCCTCAAATGAGGTCTTCCAGACCAGCAATGTGAGTATTCATTTGCCCTCGCCTCTGTGGGAGCCTGGAGAAAAACTGAGTCTCTTATAGGAGACAAGTGGTTAAAATCCTTTTTCACATGCTGCTAGCTGGGATGGGAACGTTTCCAAAAATAGGGCCTGAACTTCTTCAACAATTAAAAACCAGATCATGGAGGGATAGGTCTATAAAAGTGTCTTGTAGATGAGATGAGAACTAAATAGGAGGTTTTCAAGGTTATTTTTTGTTTGGTTTGGCTTTTTGTTTGTTTGTTTATTTGTTTGAGTGGCACATGCAGTAGCTGAGATTCTTCTATGTGAGCTTGTTAGCAGGAGTTGGAAAAAAAGATGCAAATCCTCAAGCTTTCATTTCAGTGAAAAAGACAGAGCAAGACAACATACTGCTAATTAGCAGACACACGTAATATATTCCAAACATTTGGAATAATCAGTTGTGAAGCATAAATATTTTAAAATGCAATTTCATGAGACTCTGTGATTTATAGGTATTACATGACAGACAGATGGTACTCAGTTTTCAAAATTCAATTAATTTGAAATTAAGAGCGTTTAAAACCCTTCATTCTTGGTCTTTTCATTAATCTTCTTAACTTGAAGTTCTTTTCTGTCTTGCAATCATGTACAAAGCATGACAGAATTCTTTCATACTACAGAAATATTTTCCAAGCATAATATTGTTATGCTTATCTGACCTGTAAATTACTGAATACTATGAATATTGGAGATAATGATTTTAAGAATGAAGCCATGCAAACATGCCTTCAATTAATTTACTTTTGATCTTTTGCGTAACTGTGTTTGCCATCAGAAATTACTCATTTATTAATTTCAGCACTTTTCAGTGAAAAATTTGTACAAAGAAAGAAACTGGCAGCTCAGTTATGTATAGTGAGGCAACAGTAGTGATGCGAAAAGAAATGACACTCTTTGTCACAAAAGGAAATGGCCACAATTCTGTCACTTTACTAGTGGGAGAAGAAATGTGTGAGACAGAAATAACACCAGTTCTGAAACTTCTGTATGACCCCAAGGACTAGAGAAGGCCAGCACACTGTTTTTCCCCACAGCAGGCTGTATCTGAGGAGGCAGCCCTAAGCATTCCTGGCTTCTCTCTGTTCAAAATATTTTTCCCAAGAGGTTGTTAAGTTTACTTTTTATAAAATGCTGGCACTTTAAGGACAAAATTATCTTTCCTTCGTGGTGTGCACTCTCAGGCAAAAGTAAAACTTCAGTTTTGACAACCTGACAAAGAATTAAAGGGATGTGATACATGTGTTATTTTCAGTTTTTCTTGGAGCTGGGCTTGAATGAGTGTTATCTGAAGGGATGCAGTAGGTAAATGTATAACCAGCAGGCCAGTCTCTTGTGTAGCTACCGGGAGGACAGCAGGAAAATTGATTCTTACCCATTGAACCCTGACACTCATGATAAAACTGTGGCATTGGTCCAAAGCACAGTTTTCCCTTTAGGGACTTCATTTCCAATTAGATTGCCTCATGGCAATTTTTTAAAGATGCTTTAAAGAATGCTATTTGCTCTATTATTTTTTATTGTTCTTTTTCTTTTAGCCAGGCCTGGCCTAAGAGCTGAAACTGTTCATGTGTATGTGTTCATGTCCAAATGCAGCATTTCACTTACTGGTTTCAACATGATTCACTTTTATGTGCCTTTGCTCAGCTGCAGCTGGGAATTAATCACTAGATGTCAGTGCTTTTCTCATCCATCTGAATCCAGGTGGGATTTTATATGACATTTTATTTACCTTGTGCTTAGTGGGGGTTCAATTCCCTAACTATCAATCTCATGCAGTCTTCTATATTAAATCAACTGAGGATTAAAGAAAAGAGACTGTAGGAGACATTCAAGGATCATGGAAATTCTCCTTGCTTCCTACTGATGAGTGTCTGGAAGTTTGCTGAGGATGTTGCTTTTGGAGTGAAATTTATGCCATGCTGAGCTTTATTAGATGTCCCTCTACCAGCCAGGATCTACCAGGTCACACTGGCATGAGGTGATGGGGTGACACACTGCAACTGGCAGCTCGCCACAGTCCTGGACAGGACACAGCAGCATTAGTACAATTTGTAGAGATTTGTTACAGAAATATGAAGATTTATTAGTTGATTATGGATTGAAATATTTATGTGAAAATTGCAGATGAAACAGCAGATCGAAGTTTAAAAGGACAGGTCAGACTAATACTCTGTGTGTGTGATTTCACTCAAAGCAAGAGGAGGAACAAACTGACCTAAAGATAAGGGAACAAGAACATGAAGAACATGACTGGAGCAATAAAATAACCAGATAAGTAAAGCAAGAATTATGAGGGCTCAGGTGACATACTGAGCAAAAGATCTCAAACAACACCCACTTCCAAAGGGCACAACAGCAAACTGGCATCAATTCTTCACTGCAAGCCCTGGCATACATGTATTAGTGCTGCTGAGCATATGTGTGTGAACATGTGAATGAGTGAAAATCAGCGTAGAGATTTTGGAAATAAAAATCACCTTTCTCTTCCATAAGACCTCACAGTGAACTAGCATTAATTTACTACAAATTGTCCTTGTGGAGATGCAGGAGGAAAAGGCACAACAGAGCATTCAGTGACGTAGCAATTCTGCTTTCAGGAGGATCTCTCTCTGGGCATAGGGCATTCTCTTCACACATCAGCAAGTTGACAGGTGTCCCCTCAGGGGCTGGGTGTCATATCCCACTGAGTTGGGTACCTGAAATATTTGAAATTAAGTGTAGAAGGCTTTTGAACAGCATCTGAATTTTGTGCTGGCCCACTGAATATTAAGGGTAATGAAAGTATAAATAATGTCAAAACAGCAACAGATACTCCATACCCAATCTTACACAAAAATAGGATTAAAACCATTTTAGACTTCAGAAGTAACAAAGATGGATTGTCATCAGCCTTTCCAGTAACCTGCAGCTGTTCTGTGCCAAATTTAGTTCAATCCAGCCAAGCCAAATTTTGATTTTGGCTATATATAATTTTATATATTTTTTTATAATTTTGGCTATATATAATTTTAATCAAAGTTGGAACCATTTTGTTCTTATAGCTCCAAAATTTAGTCTTTCTTTGTTGTATAATCAAACTGGAAATGTTAGCAAGCAGTCTTTTAAATTGCATCAACTACAGAATTAAAATTACTGAAAAGGGAAGAATCTGGGGATGAGGAAGAGACAGGGCAGGAAGACTTTGCGCCACGTGACTGACCAATAAATCCCTCCAAAGGAAGAAGCCTCAGAGGAAATGGTCAAGGGTGATGTAATTATGAAGCTCAAGGAATAATGTAGGATGTGACTGACCACAGTTGGTGCAAAGAAAACTTCTTTGCAACAGGACTCCTTGGCAAAGGAGGATGACCTCTGTTTTATATAAACAGCTATGAAAAGTTGAGTGGATCAAATGGTAGTGTAAGTGTTACTCATAGAATTCACTTAAAGAGTGTAAATGTCTCATTGAGTTAGCCAGAAGAGAATGGGGGAGTGATTATGGGGCTCAGCCTGACACAGAGTATTAAAAACTAGTCAACTTACAAAAGTGTTTTGAAGAGAACGGGCTTGAGTAGCTTTCAGCCTATAAATTCCTTCCCAACAACTGGGGATGCCCACAGTCACGACAATGAGTATATTATAGATATGGATAATGGGAATCACACAATTACACTGTTTATTGCAATTGCAATGTATGTTTTGCTAGGTCTAACTTAGAGCAGTTTTGTAATTTCAATAAATTTACTATTATTCTGCTAAATCAGAAATCCCCATAACATGAACTAAATTTAAATAAGGACATTTAACATTAAACATTTCACCTTCTGTGTGTGGAATATCTAAAGAAAAAAAAAATCCAGTCAGGGAGTATTGGACTCTGACAGGATATTCCTGTCTTCTTTTAATACTGGGTTGCCGTGAAGATGTTGCTGATCTCTGAGAAAGTAAGAAAAAACAGTATTAGCTTGCCAAAGCTGCAGTCACTTTCCTGTGAACTCTAGTCTTGCATGCTCCTTTTTCTCAATAACCTCTGTGCATGGACCAAGTTTGAGAAATCATCAAGTGCTTGCTAATGCATATGATATGACTTCTGAGTGGATCTTTCTTCCATTGTAACATTTCTTTGCAGTATAACAACAACAACAACAAGAAGAATAGTTGTTATTAGTTGTAGTATTAGTATTACTATTATTATACTACAGCAAAATATTTAGAGCATCTCTTTTGAAATTGATGACATTTAATGTTTGGGCTCCTGGGAAAACCTAGGACTGTGTATTTGGAGATTCCTACTTCATAAATATTCTTGGTTGCTTTGAAAATTGCCTCTAGTGAGTACACTAAAGACAATTCTGTTAAAAGTCTGGATTACAGTTAAACCTTTATTCCTAGGTATTTCTTTTAAATTGACAAAAGAGATGGAGTGCTGAGTAACTTTGACAGCAGCCTTAGCATAGCTCATTGAATGTAGTTCACTGCAGTAGGTGAAGAGACAGAGCTTTGAAAGCCTGATCCTGAACATTTCAAAAGGGCATTTCAAGAACTATAGAAGAAGCTTGTGTATCTTTCAGACTCTGAATTACATAATTTTTCTGAATTAGCAAATAATGTTCCTGTGTGTTCCTGTAATCTCAGAGAATATTTTAAGGATCTGCCAGTGGAAGGCATGAGAGTTGTTACCCTCTGGATGGGAGTCTTTTATAACCTTTTCAGTGTGGATCAATTATAAAGAAAAGAGTATTTTAATGTAGCTTTTCTAAAATCTCTCAGTCCTTCTGCCTCTAGGCCAAAATATGGCTCCCATTCATACCTTATCTTTGCAATATCATTCAAGTCAGTTGTCTCTTTCATTTTTCTCTTTAGTTTAAGATGTAAAATATGGAATAAATATTGCTGAATTTAATAAGTTTTTGTATGCATAAATCTAAGGGTAGATTTTCTTACCTTACATTTTTCAAAAGTGAGTTTCCTTTAGAAATAGCAATCTGGTAGTCCCAGTTGGACCAGCACTGTTTGACAAATTACAAATGCCTTGAATGCAAATCACAATCCACTACAGAACTCCCCTTTACTCCCTGCTGTAAGGATATTTATGGCTAGAAATAAAAAATGCATGCACAAAAAGAAGATATAAATGGCAAATGATAAACAAGTACTCCAGAGTTGAAAGCCAGTAGAAATTTTTAGATGACCCTGAATGATTTCCCATTTTTTAAAAGAACACTCTGTCTATTTTATGATTTGACCAAGGTAAGACAAAATAAAGAATGAGGTAAGCACTTTTATGGCATGTGTCAAAAACTGGGAAAGGAATGTGTGTGAACTTTTAGGGAGTTTTTCTATTAAGAACTAATATCTCTTAGTTAAAATATATGAGTCATGGGGTACAGTAGAAATTTACAGCCTACAGATATCTGCCTGGGAGGGATCTAAGTGGGAAACAGGCTGCAGGTCACTTCACTGCTGGTACAAAACCACTGTAAAACCTTGAATTTGGAGAGACATCTATGCTCTCATGCTGCTTTTGTTAACAAGAATAGATACTCCTTGTGTTGTTTACAGTGTAGAGTGGATATACAAACCAGGACCCATTGGTCTTGCAGCATCTGACAGGTCTCAGGCATCCTGGGAAGGCTCAGAGCTACACATTTGTGCACATTGGAAACCTGCAATAATCAGTCTATATACAACCGTGATACTTACAAAGATTTAAAAGAGGAAAGAAAAGGAGGAAGAAAAGCTCAATGGTCAGGTTGTCTCCCATCTTCTGCAATTAGTGACATAGAAATGGAAAGCAGAAGGAAGGGAAGGAGGGACACTCGTTACCACAGCAGTACAGGCAAAGGGAAGAGCAGCAGTAGAAGGATGCAGCCTTGAAAGGGCATTGATTTCCCCTGTGCCAGGGTGCCAAATATTAGGGTGAAGTAGATATGAGGAGTCTGTTATGAGTGTTTCAAGGCCATGTTACAGAAGTCAGTGCAATTTCTTGGTGTTGTACAGCACTGAGCTGAGGACTCCCTTTGGGCAGTGCTGTGCAATGAATTGGTAAGGGCTGATCAACTGCCTCTGGAGGATCTCAGTCTGGGGATGCACCTGCCAGTCCTAGTCCCACTCTGAGACTATCTTCTGCCTTCTACTGACAACTGTGATGCTGAGTCCTTGTGCAGTACCAAAACATTTGAGGCAGGGGCAGGTGGGAGTAAGACGGGTATGTCCTCTTGGGGTTTGCCTCAGTAAAACTGGGGTTTTTTTGGCAAAACAGGGACATTCACCAGCAAATTACTCAGGATACAGGTGTCATGAAGCAAGTCACTGGGGAGCAGTGAAGATCTAAGAATTACCTGTTCTGTTGACTATTGGCACACCAACTGTGAGTAATCAAATGTTTAAGGGCTGGAGATCTGCACAGATGTGAAAGAAGGGGGGAAAAAATCCCACATGCCAGTGCTTTGCAGCAGCAGGTTGCATGGCTGTGGCTCACTGCAGAAGTAAGTGAAGCTTATATGGCCCCTGGTTAACAGAAGCAGCCTTTGGCCTATGAGACAAGGCTTTGGGGCTTTTCAAGGCCCTTACGTGAGTGAAGAGCCTTGAAGGAAACCATCCAAATCAGTATGAGACTTCAAGAGGAATTCATCTGCTTTTGAAGCTGAAGATCTAAGCAAACCTAAAAGCCCTGCTCTTTTTAGCTTACTACTGTGTTTATTGGTTTTGGTTGGGTTTTTTTTAGCTGAATTTTTCTTTTATGGTAAGTATTAGATTAACTAACTATCCCTGATTTCTTGGGTCATGACTGGTAATAAGAAGAAGACTGCAGCACAAACATGAACTTTGCAAACTCTTACCATTAGCTCTCCCTCTACTCTTCACCCTAGGGACAGTTCATCTCTGACCCATAAGCATGGTTCTCAGCAGACAGCTAATCTGTTCTGTAAACAAACTGATTTCTAGTCCCTCAGGGAAAAAAAAAAACCCCAACAAATAAATTTATAGTCTATTAAATCAGTTTTCCAGTCCCAAGCAGAAGCAAACAGACAACATTTTGCATCTGGGTTGGTTTTCTTTTATGCTCTCTTGAAGACACCTCTGCAAATCATCAGCTGTTTCAAGGAAAGGCCATGCACCTTTCCTCTTTCCCATGAAGGAAAATGGAAGAGTTAAATTTGCTGTTTGAGACTACAGGAGAGTTACAGCTTAGGACTGCATTTACATCTATTCTATTTAGTGGGAATGTTAGAAAGGAGCAAGAAAAAGTGCATGAATCATACTTTTCACAGAAATAAAAGTACTATTTAATCTCACTGAATGACAGGCAGTAGAAAAATTGTTTTATCATTTATTACAATAACCAGTCTCCAGCCCTGAAGTCCTCACTATATACAAGGACTTGTTAATTCTATTTTGATTGGGCAAGGATTTTTAGACTCCAGTTCAGCCTATTTATCAGTTGTCTGAGCTGCATGTATATACCTGTGGATTAACAATCTAGTCTATGAGTTGGATGTTCCTGCAATTGTTAGTCCATCTGGCATTCAAACAGAAATAGGACTTGAATTTGTAGACATATTACTGCTCTATCATGTCTGGATAAATTCAAAATCCAAGGAATGTGGGGGTTTTTTTGTACAGAACTACATAATGCTGTTCACTGTGCAGACTATTTAAAAAGTTTGGGATATACGATGTTTTCATATCTACCTGTAAATACCAGTACAACAAATCCATCGTCTTCTCTTGGTCTGAAACTCCAATTTCTTATGCAACCATATTTTAATCAGTTTTTAAAAGAAATGTGAGAGAGTGAGAAAGGGTGACGCTCATTTCCCAGGAGCCATTAGAACACGTGGGATCTGGGCAATACAGACTCTACATCACAGAGTAGAGTCATTGCTGCCAGTAGATAACTCTGTACTTTTGTCTTTCTAACCTAGAAATTGTTTGCTTTCTAAGACTCTCAGTAAACAGCTTTTACTTAGAGTTCTCAGAAAACTTCTCATTTTCTTTGCAAAAGTTGCTCTCTCTTAAACTCTGAATTATTTCCATATCCCACCTGTCAAGTAAGCAAGTCTGCTTCAGATTTATTCCCTGGTGGAGAAGAAAAACATTCTCCATTTTCATGTGCATTTCTCTTGACTAGTGTAGAAAATTTTCTCGTGAGGCGCAGGAGTGCTGACACATTTAGGACAGCATTTGGCGACTCTGGATGAGAGTTTTCATGTTTTGCAAAAGTAAGAGCAAGGTACATCTGCACCTTCTAGCATGAGTCATAGTGAATCTGATTTTATTCATGGCCTCTGAAATCAGGCTGTGGATGCTCTCTTAGCTGAATTCTGTGTTCCTGATCCCCTTGCCTGTTGGTGTGACTGTGGACTGGAGTGTCTGAATGCTTACAGCAGAACTTCCAGATGTTATTCAGCAGAAGAATTAAGAGGTCTAGCAGTGGTTTTCCTTCTCTGGTATGTTCTTGGGCACACGTATGTGTTGTGTGAGTGCAGGATGTAGATGTGTGTACAGAGACATGTGAAGCATATCAATATAGTAAAGCTCAATGGACTTCCGTGTGGGCAGAACTGAAGTGATTATCACACTTTGTAGAAGTGACCCACAAATAACAAAAAATATCAAATAGAATATTGTCAACCTTCCAAATGTAGAGAAAATGCTCTCTACTCTTTATTTATCACCCAAAATACAACAAAAATAGGAATGTAAAACTTTTGAACAAAATGTACCATCAGTTAATAAACGGATTAAATATTACCCATATCAGTTCTGTTTATTGTAATTTTTTCAAGTAAAACAAAAATGCTTGATAGTTTAAAAACAAAGTGGTGTTTCCTGTGAAGTCTATTATGGGAAAACTTATCTCTCCTGCACAATTTACAAAAGATCACTGGTTTCATCATTATGCAGACAATTTTATAAGCAAGACACAAATCCTAATTCTAAATGGCATATGGCAAAAAAGAAAAATGTGGATATGCTAATTCACAGGTATAAAATAATCTCTATCTACCTCATGTTTGTAATTGCCATCCCCTCCAGGAAGCCAAGGGCTTTTTAGATTAAAAAAAAATAGTTTAATTAGGATATATTTATGTTTTTCTGTCATTGAAATGAAATTAAACCTTAGATTTAGAAAGCACATCCTTCCACCATATGTAACTTGAAAAAGAATCATTTTGCAATATGATAATGAGATTAACCTTCCTCTAAAAACCCTCTTACACTAGCATTCAACTGAATTTTTTTTCCTTTTCTTTCAAACCATATGTTTCTTTTCCTACACCTCCTAAGAGAAAACATGAAAATTTCAGTTCTGGAAATAAGCTTTACGTTCTATTCAGCTGTGTGAACTATTCAATTGTGAGACAGTATTTTCGTCATAAGAGCTTGACTCTATTTAAGAAAGGAAAATGGAGGTGTTTGACATCACAGGTGTCCTGAACATCTGGTGAAGAAAATCAGCCATTGACGGCAACAACACACTCCATGTTAAAAACGTAGTGGAAAAGTGGTGCAGCTGGCAGTACTGCAGCTGTTTCCTAATCCCTGCTAGTTACCTTGGGGAATTGCTGTGTGCTTTGGAACCACACCACAAAGCTCATGTGAGCATCTTAGCATGCTCTGAGAGTGGCTCTGAAAACTGGCTTCACATTTCCGACAAGCAGAAGACAAAAATATCCTTGCTTGTTTTCCATAACACTACAAGACACCTGTCAGCCCTGGAAGAGGATTCAAAGTGTTGCCAGACGAAGAAAAATTACAATTTAGATTGGCTATTAATGAGATCTCTTCAAATTGTTACAAGCATTAATTTGAGTTCCCTGTGTCTGATATGATTACAGATTTTGGCTTTTATTTCCAAACAGAATTTCAATTTCTATCAGAGTTCACCTATAAACCTTTCAGTTCTTACTTCTGGAAAGTCCTTTCTGCACTGAAATTTCTCCATGTTGTGCAGTTTATTGGTAAATTAATCCTTCTCAACATCCATCCACACCTTTTGTTAAGGCTGCGTGCACATTTTGGTGTTTGCCATGTGCCTTAAGAACTTACACAGTTTTGCAATATTCTACCTATATTCTTCACATATTTACGGTCCTTGATATAAAATGTATTGTGAGAGCTGAGTTTTGAATGATGCAGAATAATTTCTGTTGGACCTTAAATACAAAGACATTTAATAAACTTACAGAAAACCTTCATGTAGCTAGCCCAGTAACACAAACATAGATAGCCACACAGTAGATGCTTCTAAGTGGTGATGTGGACATTCTTTATTATGCTACAGCTTGCATGAATTCCTCATTACCTTCCAATTTTTAAATTTTTATAAACAGGTCTTTGATTCAGAAATGTGCTTTCACCTATGTCATAAAGCATTCATTTTTTTTGCAGTGTACTGAGGGGTTATCAGCCTTCTGGGTTACATACATTAAAAATTACGAGAATTTAATAGACTCTTGCATTATATTTAATAAAGAAATGCCATGCACTAAATATTATGGGGCCAAGCAGACAGAGTATAGTGCAACTGACAGCTGCAGTAATAACAAGTGAACTTTTCAAGTGCACGTTTGTGTGTGAGGTGGGATCATTATGTTTGTGCTGGTGCTCACCCTAAGCTATGTAACCCTTGGGTAGGAGCACGCCCACCACAACTGTTACAGTCCCTTGTGTAGGCAATGATTAACAGTGAACGTCTGGGAGACAGAAGTGTAAGTCAGCCTTGCTGGTTACAAAGGCAATAAGCTCCTAAAGACAAATTCATTATCATTAAGATACTGCCTACACAGCATTATATTAGCTCTGGAAAAACAAGCTGGCACTCTGTCCTCTGTGTCTGTTAAACTCACTGTCAAGGAATTAACTCCAGTTGTCTGTGTAACTCACTGTCAAGGAGACTCCAGAAACACTCATTCCGATTTGAAGGCATATTGAACTAGAAATACCAGTAATTAATTTATTTGTAGTTTGTTGTAGTCCTCGACACAGCTGCCAATTTCTTGCAGAATACTTCAGCTGGATGTGTCAGTCCATCCAGGATCCATTGTCATGATTTTGGCTCTGTAGAGGGTTTTCTGTACCAGTGGGACAATTTTCTTTAGAAATAAATTTTTCTTTAAAAAATTAACAAGTTCTGAGATGCACGGGCACCTCGGCACCTGTTTTCTCCTTTAGATCTGAGGCTGAAGTGTCCTTAAGTAACAGGCAGGATGTTGAGTTGAGGAATTGAGCTGAGTTTTATCAGTTTCGATAACATGACTGTCTACCCCACAGGGTCCATATAAATCAAAACAAATAGAACTTGTTTTCAGTAAAAACTGTGGTTTTCCACAGAAACATGAATCTTGTGTGTGAAGGTATTTAAAACCCCATTTTGCCACCAGGAAGAGTCTGTAAACTCGCACTGCATTCCCTCTGGGTCTCCTGCAGGCACTGGTGGGAGTGGGAGTCTGAGAAGCAGTGGTGGTGCTGGGGAAGGCCCGTGTATCCATCATCATGGGTGCCTCCTGGACTCAGCCTTTGCACTGATGCTGACCCTGCTAAAGGGCTGCTCTCCAGCTGACATGGTTGAGTCATACTGGTTTGGTACATCTAGGGTACCGAGCACCTTAATACCGCTGGGAGAACAGAGACAACAGAGACAAGTGGCCCTGAAAGAACACAATCTGTGTCAGTATTTGGACAATATGAAGAAGACTTGTGTTTGTCTCAGTGCTTAAAAGAAAAAAAAAACCACCAAAACCAACAACAACAACGAAAAAAAAAACCACAGAAAGAACCACCAAACCAAGCCCAACCCAAACCAAACAAATCCCACAACAAAGCAAGAGGTACTGTGTTTCCCCAGAAGCTGCCTCTGTTGCCTGCAGAAGGCCCAGCTCACCATTGCACTGGCACCACACTGTGGACATGCACTACTACTGCAAAGCCCTTGTGCTTCTGAGATATATCTTATGCTCGGGGGTATTTATTCAGTGGGATAAAATACTCCAGTGTTTTGGAAATGCCAGGTGCCACCTGACTTGCCTGTGACAGGCAGCAGGTTGGTGGCTTTTCAGGCATGGAGCTGTGTGGGGTAGGAGGCAGGTAACACCTGCCATCAGCCGCCTGCCCCACAGCTGACCGAGACGGGAGGTGTGCTGGAGGGACAGAAGGCTCCAAGGAAAATTAAGTAGCTCCTTCTCTCGCTGGTGGTAGAGCTTGTATTCTCCAGGGAGAATAGGGAGCGAGGAGGAGCGAGGCCTCACTCTGACAGGCCTCTGCAGCAGCCGTGGCAGCCATCCCATGCTGGAGCAAAAACCAGAGCCAGAAGTTTCCAGGGGTGTTATTCAAAAAGTCTGTCAAGGCCTGGCTTTCCAAACAAAGGTCTTCCCAACAAACTAAGAGAGCTACTCTTCATCCATAACATTTTCCAGCACAGCAGAAGTCATGATGTTCCCTAATATTTATGTAACATAGCACACGCTCACTCTCTACCAAAATGAGAAGCACATGGGTCCATGACTTTGGCCATCCATTCAATAACTCTCCATTCTCTGTAGTCTTTTTGTATCTCACAAATAGCATGTGCAAATGACATACTGATCTCATCCTGCACATTACCACCCAACAAGAAATCTATCCAGCATCAGCTGTTTATGAATTAGCTTTCTGTCTAAGGCTTGTCTTCCTTAGATTTCTGTTACTGGCACTATCTTATAGCCTCCATAATGTAAAGCCTGATCCCTTAAGATCAAAGCACTTTATTAGTTCACCAAAATGTATAAAAATTAGTTATTGATCACTGAAAGCTCTTGACAGTTTAAGAATTGTCAATCTATTGCAATTAAACACCATCTGGCTGCTTGGAATTTAGAAAAATGGTAACTGTTTCAGAACACATACTGTAACTGGCTGATTCACGGGGTTTTTTTACCCATTTTCCAATGCTGTTTTTTTCAATGCTGGTCTTGCCAAATGCTGCACCAGCCTTTCTGTGGAACTGCAGGTATGTCAAACACATAGTGTTCCTACACTGCTTTCTGGCGGAATAGATGTTTTATTGATTGATATATGTTCTATATGTCTGAGATCTTATTTCCTGTAGTACCCATTTACTCTTTATATTATCCAAATATTGATTTAAATAATGCATTGTAATAAGTACAGCAATAGCCCCCAGGTTGGGAACATCTGATTCACCAATCAGTTGGCTACCTCTGCATTTTACAGTTGAGGAGATGGAAAAGCAACTAATGCAAAAGGGCATCTCAGGGTATGCTGATAAATGTCTGAGCATTGCCAAATAACTAATTATTGTATCAATTTATAAAGCATAAACTGAAGAATGAATTCTTGATATTTAAGCAATTAATGATCAAGTTCAAAGAGAACATGGAGAAATTTCCTAGGGTGCTTCTTCTCCTTTCTTGATGATTCCTTACAGAAAGAGTTTGTCTTTGCAGATTTGGGTGAGTCACAGACAATTTTTCAGCTGCTGAAGATTTTTTTTACATGGACACTGAAAGTGTCTGCACCACTTTAAAACCAAAAGGTAATGATGTTGAAATAAGTAGGTTTAGAAAGTGTGTTAAACCACACTAAGGGATACTTGCTGCCCCCTTGAGCACTCCCTTGCTCAGTCATGTCATAGCAGCAGAACATTAGACATGTACAGGTCCCAGCTTCTCCAGCATCCTGTTCTGGCCAGTAGCAAAGGTAAGTGACTAGAGTAAGCAGAAGAGCAGGCACACATGTATTGATCTCTTCCCAGTGTGATCTCACATTGCTTTCACTGATCTGTAGCTCAAAGGCCTTTTCATTTGGTCTCATTACAATGCTTTAATTTCTTGTCCACACCTTTTGGTTTCTTGCTAATGTGGTCATGTTCATCAATGCACCTGTCTCATTTCAGCTCGCTACCCCAGCCAGGCAACAGTCACACAGCCCAATAAATAAAACATAGCAGGAAGAGGACAAGGAGGAAGGGGAAGAAAGAAAAGGCTGCATAAAATAATGACGAAAAGCTCTCAACTCATAACTACCCATTCAGAGGCCCTGTAACAGGATTTCAATATTAAAGCTCATTACAATGACTTTGATAGAAAGCTGTTCCACCAAAATCCTGCTCCCAAAGGAGTCTTGTGGTGAATTACAGGAAAAATGCACTGATTCATCTTCATGTTCTTGTTCCACTTCTAAATCATCAAAATAATTATTATTACTGAAGCAAAATGCTAAAACCATTTTGGAGGGGGCTACAGAGAAGAATCATATGCAAACTATGATGAACCAAAAGAATAGTGGTACTTAGTTAAAGAGTTATAGTTTGCCTGCCTCCAGACTACTTACAGAAATGCTTCTTTCCAACTAAAAACATAATTTCTTTCATATGGATTAGTAATAATCTTTTTTTTCTGTCTGTTTATAAAATAATTATATAAACACAAGCAAAAGAATGATACTTTAAGTGATATTTCTTTGTTACTCTATAAACTGCTTTATTTGCCCACAAGGCACACTGAGATAAGGCTCACAGTTGATTTGGAGATGCTACAGCAAAATCCGAGAGTGGTCCCAACAAGAAACTGGCTGAAATAGCAGCTCTTTTCAACTTACTTACAGTGAAATTACTTTTCACTGAGTTTTTTAAAGAGCATGAAACAGTTATTGTGAACAACAGTAACTATTGCTCTTACATTGAAGTTTTGGGAGATATAGTAAAGATCACATGGTTAAAGAGTGGAAATCAAACATCCTACTTGACAAAAGAAAAAAACAGACTTTCTTCACCATTTCTTAATAATTATGTGACCCTGATTTAGCAGTATTTTGAATGAAATTATTTGGTGTTTTTGTTTGTAAAAATCTCCTTTTTTTTTTTTTTTTTTTTTTTTAACAGATGGTCCTCAAGCCAAAAATGTTTTGCTGCCTAAAGAAGAGCAAACAGAATCTAAGGTTGCGGTCTGGAATAATTGCGTCAGTCAGCAGGGAACAGACTCCTTCTGCTCTCCCCTCTTGAGATTGCCCTTAAAAGCTGCTTATAGTCGTAACCACTTAAGTAGAAGAAAGATGTAAGTACCCTGAAAAGAATGGAAAGAGCAACAGGGATTAAGGGGCTGCAGGGATTAATTTACAAAGAACTATTTTTAAAGCGTTGCACTTCATAGACTTGATTTCATCCTCTGTGGAAGTGCTCTGTATCACCACCACCACTGTAGTCACCCAGAGAGAGCCACTTCTCTTGCCATCATCTGTAACCTGTAAGTGATGCTCTCATCAGTTTTTCATCAACTTTTTCTTTTTTTTTCCCCTTGTTGTGTTGCATCTCTGAAGTGTATAATATTTGTAGGTCATAAACTGCAAAGTTACTTGACAAACTGCTGGAGCTACAGGACAAACATCACATATGAAAATGTGCCTGACTACCTCAGAAACTTGTGCACAGAGATATATTTGACTATGATGCAGCCCTCCTAAAGGAAGCAGTGTAAATTTTATAATTCAAAATATTTTAACACCAGACAATGCTTGAAGGAAGGTACTCTAGCTATTTACATTGTGTAGTATCCTTCACAGTCTGGTCTCAGAGTGCTGAACCAATAACTGCAAAATGAAATTATCAGTGTTTATTCTTCAGGGAATCAGTATCTCTTTATTTTTCTCTTAAGTGCCAAGATACAGACTGAGGAGTGAATTTCATAACTTAATTCACAGCGCAGGGTTGCCACATGCCCCTGTCTCCAAGTGACCTGAGTTAATAACTGAGACAAAGCAAACACAGCACCCTGTTTTTTCTGACCTTAATGCACCACCCTCAGGAACACAACCAAAGAGCAGATTAGTGGAGACAGCTCTGCAGACATGGCTCAAGACTCAAAATGTGAATGAAGCAAACTATGAAATCAGTATGTAACCTGATGGCAAACCAATGAAAAAACAGTAGGACTAATGGTACAAATCTGGTAATAGAAGAGCTGTTGTATTTTGACTGAAGATACATCTAAGATACACTGCAAAGCAGAAATATGATAAATAAGCATTCCAGGTACATACAAAAAACCCTGAAGGAGTTCTTTTTAGGGTTACCGCTCTTTCTTGGGAAATTAGCTCAGCACTATGTGGTTTTGTAGGCAGTAAAAGAAGGCACTTTTTAGAAATAAGCCTATGCATCAAAAATCTGAAAATCATAAGCAAAAAAACCCCAAAATTTTGTTCTTGGTAATATAGGCAGTAACACATCTATGAGACCACCTGGCCCAATTTTTTTGTTTGATTGATTGATGTAATGAATCTACTCTTCGACTTTAACCAGTATCAGTGGTTATATGTTTATTTGAAACCAAGGAGCACAAACTGAATTCTCACTGGAAAATGAGGTGAATTCTTCAGACTCTGTTTTTACATCAGTAGCCATGGATAGTCTGCAATAGGTAGTGTCCAACATGCAGAAGCTTAGTGAAGATACCATGATTACAGGTAACCAGAGTTGGTCACTGTTTAGAAGTATTAAAACTGTACAAAGAGCTATAGAAAAACATTGCTGATGCACTTTGGTACCAGTGCTGTTCTTCAGGTGCTGATCTTTTTCTTTTCCTCATGAGGAAGCCTGAGACCAAACTGAGAAGGAAAGAGCAGAGTGAGGAAGTGCATTGGGTTTTGCTGTACTTGCAAACTCATGTCGCTGCACATTTTATGATCAGCTTATAATTTTGCTCCATCCAGGACTGCATTCCTATAATGGTAACTAAAAGAAGAGAGAAACAGAGCATAAGTGGCAGCTGTTGCCTCCATAAGCTTTACTTCTGTGACACTGGTCATATCCCATTGACAATACCATACTAAGAAAACTGTTGATACAAAAACCATGAAGTGCTGAAACGGACAATTCCAGGAGAAGTTCTTTCTGCTCAGCATTTCAAAGAGCAGTTTTAAAAATCACAGACGAATTTCCACCCTGCTGGTGACAAGTAATGAAAGTCAAGAAAATCAGCTATATTGTCTTGCCAGAAAAGGCAACCTCTTTCCCCACAGTATTCAGAGACCTTGACTGTTGGCTGAGCTGATGCTACTCCCTGTGATAGGTGTCCTCACTGGTGGGGTGGTATGAGAAGCAGAAAAGGCCTTGATGCTATGCAAGCACTGCTCAAAAGTAACAAAAACATTTCCATATTATCAAACTGTTTTTCAGCACAAATCCAAAACATAGCCCTATACTGGCTATTGTAAATAAAGTTAACTCTACCCCAGCCATCACAAACATCAAAATGGCAGTCAGTTTTCCCCCACATGGCATGTGGACATGGAGATGCCTGTGGCAATCACATTTCTCTCACTCTCAGGATTTTTCCTAGAGGTGCACAGAGAGAAATGGAAGAGAAAACAATTTCTATTTCTGCTCCTTGTTTTTCCTATGTGGAATGTGTTTGGAGAATTGTTTACCTGGAGTGAGTGCTTGATTGGATTCTGGTGAGGATTGTTTGAGCCTGATGGCCAATCCAATCCACCTGCGTGTGGACTCTCACAAGCAGGGTCACGAGTTAGTTAGATTAGAGATAGAGTAGGAGAAAGTAGTATGTAGTTTTAGTATCCTCCTTTTATATAATATATTAATGTATTTTATCATAATTATAATAAAGAAATAATTCAGCCTTCTGAACTGGGTCAGACATCATCACTTCTTCCCACTGGGTTCGCCTGCATCCACAACAGATGCCCATTTCACTGTTGCTAATATCACACACCATTGCGGATGCAGTAGAAGTTGAGTGCTCATAGCATGTATGGCTGGTCCCCCACACTCTTCAAATTTTGCAGGCTAGAAGTAGACATTTACAGAGCAGAACTGCCCTCCTCAGAGGAGGAGCTCACGTAGACTGCACATTCTAAAGCAGGTATCTCAAACAAGTAAGAAACCCACATCCTAAAAAGAACCTTTTGTTGACTATAAAAAAATCCTAAGGAAATGCTTAGTTGCTGTATATTTCTACAACTGTTAAGCCATCATGGTGATGTGATATTTCCACAAGGAAATTATAGTTCAATGAACAGCCTTGAGGGCCCTTGCTAATGCACAAGTATTAGTTTACCTGTGGGATCTGGTGTGAGTAAACAGAGCTGTGTGAAAGCACTCTTCTATGAAAATCTGATGCTCGAGCATAGGCAAAATTCGAAACCTGGGATGCTTCACTCCCCCCATTTCCCTGAGGTTATACAAGCTCTCCAGAGCTACAAGGATAACAATATATTGCTGGTTCTAGAGAGCAGTCATAAATAAAATAACTAATAACTTGGAAGTACATTATATTATATTTTGATAAAAGCAGAGATTTTTATACATGTGATCACAGTTTCTGCCACTCTGTCTCTAACCCATCCCACCAGAGAGGAGTCTGGGGTTTTGCAAGGAGTTGGTAGTGGACACTGACCAAAGGGATAGTTCATACAATATGGCATCATGATCAGTATATCACACAGAAAGGATGCACCCATATATTACATAGAAAACATGGAAAAAGAGAACATTGTTAATACTTTGAAGGACTTTGCCATAAAAGCAGTAGAAGCATATTGGTAGTTGAGAATAATCTGTGATTGATTGGCTCATTCTGACTATGCAGTTAACCTTTCAAGAAAAAACACAATGCTTTCTTTGAAGAATTATGGTGCACATCAGACAGCATCCAGCTATGGTGCATATTTTTTATGCACTTTCAATAATATTTGTCCATCTATTTTGTTACCTTTTCTGCCTGCTTCATTGGCAACAGGATAATATCTTATGAGCAATGACCATAAACAGAAATTATAACTTCTGATTCTTTGGGCTAAGGGGCATTGGACAGCAGATAAATGGTGGTCCCATTGGGCTGCTTTTTTGCAGAGGGTGGCAGTGGTATACAGGGGCAGAACTGCCCTTTGCTTGTCCTTGATGGGGAAAAGACCCCTTGCCTCCGAAACTCACAGCTAGGTAGATACTATAACGTTATCAAGACTTATTTTTAATCTTTTTTAATCTAAGCAGGTTAAAATGCCTCCATTTTCCCTCTAAACTCCTCCTTTGCCTGCAGCCAGGGGTTGGCAGGACACAGGGTATGATAAGGTACATTACTGAACTCCTGGGGTTTATTTTCACATATTTGATCACCAGAGGTCAGAATAAGTCAGTCCTCATAAATCCTGCTCATGATGCAATACTCACATCTTCCAGTCCTGATTTCCCATATTTTTTTTTTCCGTATGTTTTTATGAAACAGGTAATGTGCTTATAAATCCAGGTAATGTGCTTATAAGTAAACCTAATTTGTCCAGAGGTAAACAGTTTAAATTTTCTGTGGGGACTGATTCCTTTGCATTATCAGAGCATGCAGAGCTATTTAAAAACCACTAACCAGGCAGCCCAGCTTCTTGTGTTCCCCTCACTATTCTAATTACATGGAATGGGAAAGTGACTGATAATTTACTCGTGTAAGCCAAAAAAATATTACTTGTCCAGTAAAAATAGTAAATTATTCTCAACCATTAAAATCAGGAGACATGTTTTTGAAGATGGAGTGTTGTGGCTCCAAAAACCTGAAGATCCAGAGTATACTTTCTCTATTCAGTGGCATTTAAACAAAGGTGGAAGATCTTAATTTAACCATTAGAGGTCAGTCAATCCCACGTTATTCATCAGTTTGTCACACAAAATAAAAAAAAAATAGAAAAAAGATATGGCATCTCTGGACAGCTGGGTGAAATTCTGGATGAAGTAGAGTTTTGGAATAAAAATTATAAGAGTAAAATTGTAGTTTTCACGTGAATATGAGCACAGATGACAAATGGTCCCTATCCTTCAGAATTTGTTGATGTTCTCTTTGTAAGCCTAATTTCAATAACTTACACAAAGATTAAAGTAAATGCCTGTCCAATATAAGGCATGGAATCAATCCAGGGAGTGGAGGGCTGGAACCAGAGAACACTTTTCTTATACATGGATGTGTAACACTGTGCTGCACAGTTACATTCTCATACGCTGCTGTGCTCTTAGCCCAGGGAATTGTCCTTCCTGCTATGCAGCAGCTCAGCTGCAGTGAGAAAAGTGCAAGGAAAATTACTTCAGCACACATACTGCTCAACAGGAAAGTTATACTGTTCTTCTAATATTACTGCCACTAGCAGGAAATTGTCCTAACTGCACACGATTTAATAATATCTGATCCCAATCTATGCAATTTAAATAATGTCTCTATTGACCAGCTAAAACAAAGTTTGCTTTCTGATCCCCCACTAAAGAAAAACTTGGGTTAATTTCTAACCTGAACCTGTTTTTGCTAACTGATTTTCTGTTAGCCTGTCTGAAACTAACTTGATGTATGCTACCTCTAATGATTCCTCAAATTTGGTAAGCAACTCTTCACATTTTGATGTTTCTGGGTGCCCAGGTACTAACCTTTAGTTTGGAGGCATCTCCCTGCTCCATGCAAGCCCGTCCCTCTGGGCCGTATGTCTTGCCATGACAGATGTTACCTGATATGAACCTTGATGCCTAACTCCCCACATATTTTAAAGAGAGGGAATGCAAGCACCAGTCTGATGAAACGTGTCCCCTGATGTGCATTCACTCTCATTGTAGGCACAAGCCAGAGAGGAGGCAGACAAAGGTCTTTTAATCACTTACAGGAAGACTTTTAGTCCACCAATGTGATATCCCTGTCAAAAAGACAAAAGCCAGCCTGAATAGAATATTCTTGGTGAAAATGTGTTTTTAATACAGTATTAAGGCCAAGGTGAAACTTCTCTAGAGTTGCCTAGTGTCAGACAGTCTGGTGTCCAGGGGAGGCTGGCCACTGAAACAATGAATAGGCATAAAGCTACGGTGATGATTAAAAGAAAAACAAAGAAGCTAAAACAGCACACTTGTCTAGCCCAGCAAAATAAAGCTGGGGATAATTGTGACAGTGGACTATAAATACACTGAGGGGTGAGTTAGGAGGGAGACAAGCTATTCAGATGAAGAACATTCTTGGCTAAGAAACAGATGGGTATAAATCCCCTGTAAATAAAATTTTGGCCAGAACTCAGGAAAAGAATTTCAGATCTCTCAAATGACTCTATTTCTCTTATGCAAAGAAGACTAATTTAAATTTAGATCTTTGATAATTAAAAAAAATTATGAGACATGACTACTTATGACAGTAGGGGACTGGAACTGGTGATCCAGCAGGCCTGTAAGTTTGTTTGCTGCTAGCCAGACCTCTTTAAAAGTCCTTTACAAACAGGTTTCAAATAATGGCTCCATAGGGTCCAGTTCTGCTAAGAGAATCCCTCACAGAGATGGAAGTAAAGCTTCCAGCTGCTGACTGACAAGCGATTGCCAAGGCCCGCATGCAAAACAACATGATGCGACAGCCTGTAGGTCATGGGAGCTTTATGTCAGTAAGGAACACCAAACTTGGATGGGTGAAGAACTCCCTCTTATTTATGACAACTGGATATTTGTGTTGAAACGTGGTCCTGGCATGAAGGAATTAAAGAAACGTCTTCTCTAAACTCTGAAAGCAGGTAGGCACAGAACAAAGTTTCTGTTGAGCCTGTGCTCAGCACAGAGGGAAAGACATTGAGAATATGTTTCAGCATGTGCTCAGAAGCTTCTTCTTTTATTCTGAAGAAATAAAACTGAAGCAATAAAACAAAAGGAACTGAATCCTGTGGTTGGAGATTTGAACTCAGGCTGGTGACTCAGCCCTGAGGCATCCAGAAATAGTTTTCTGCTTCAAAATAAAATGTGTATCAGCAGCAGGTTCTTCCTTCCGAGAAGAAGAAAGGCCACTGCACTGCATTGGTCACTCCAGCAGTGGTGGGACAAAGAAAGACTTTGTCATCACTCCCAGGGAAGCCAAAAGCAGGTAGGGCCTTCAAAAATGCTGCAATAGCAGGTATTGTGCAGATTAGGGGGTGGGGTTGTTGATGTCACAGGGTCACTGCAAAGCCTCTGTCAAAGACAACATGCTAGTTGATTTTGTTCTACAAAGGTAGAAGATGAACTTCATGTTCTTCTGTCCAGGTTCAAGAACAGTCTGATCTGTGCACATCTTGTGTGTTCAATAACTCTCATTAATGTCACTGGTTTAGGTCTTTTTGCAAATAATGTATCATTCTGTGTTAGTAGAGAAGAGTTCTGCAAGGCTGTTAAAATAATAAACAGCTGGGTGTATGTGACATTTTACTAATTCTCCTTCTTAAGTATCATGGCCTTTATCATCATCCTAATTAATTGAAAAATTATTTCATCCTATATTTTCTTTAATCAGAAGCTCTGGAACGATATCATTTTACTTAATGGGAGCAGCAAAGTTACTTGAATAATACAGTTTCAGAACTCAGGTCAGATGTCACTTTTAAACAATGTGCTATATGGGTCAAACTGTCGATAAAAAAAAAAAAAGGAGTGGAGACTAGGGTGAAAAAGACAAAAAATAACCAGAGACAGAAGCAAAAATTTAATCTATTTCAGTTTAGAGGAGAGCACATCACATTAAAAAGCTAGAAGATAAACACATCATCAGCTCTGTTTTCATCAATTAGAGAAGATAATTTGAGAGAATTCATCAACTAAGTAGGAAGTTGCTGTGGGGCTAATAAGGAAGATTGGACAAAATAACAACACAAATAGCCTCAAGAAAAGCCCCATGATATAAACTGATGACTACAGCTAAAAGCTGCTATTTAAACATTTTTTTGTTGATGTAAGAGCTATCATGTGTTCTCCGTGCTGCAGGATTCACCATGAAGGTCACATTGGAAACTGTGTATTGATTTGAGCCTATGTAAGAGAAACATTGTAGATGCAGAGTAATGATTTGGTCCCTGTGCCTTGCACTGAGGCTGTGCGTGTCTGAGCCAAGGCAAACCATTCCTGACATCCCTCTGCAAACTGCCCGGTCCTCCTCCCAGCACTGGGGGGTGAGGTAAGCTGGGGATCCTGCAGGAAGAAACTTTCTTCTGGGGATGTGCAGCAAATGTAGTTCCCTGGGCATTGCTTATGTCTCATTGTGCTGGGGCATGAGAGGTCCCACAGTATAGTGTAAAGTTACGTGTGCAGATCATATCAGCAAGAGCTGAAAGCTACTATTCATACCAGACTTCCTATTGATTTGAAAGCAATTATCTGCCTGAGTAAGTCCTGTTCAACTGAGAAAGGGGTTACAAAGTCATGGCCAGAGACTTCTGAAAACTCAGACCCAGATATGTGTGTTGTGAGTCAGTCTGATATCAGTCAGACTGACATCAGTCCCAGATATGTGTTGTGAGTCCTGTGCTTTATTTTCATGAAGTTCTTACAGTCCTGAGAATTTAACCAAGTCTTCTCTGCCCTTCTGTTTTAGAGTTATTGTATGTAGCCACGGAATTGATTCCTTGGTGTCTTTTAGAAAGGTTTGGGATGTGACTGAGTTTGGCAACCTTTCTAGAAGGTCCTGAAGTAAATAGCCCTGCCAAGGTTCTTTGCTACGAGCTAGCCCTTGACATGGTTTCATAAATCTAGCTTGGACTTGTGAGGGGCTGGTAAGAGGAGAGGTCTGTGTCCAGCTTGGCTGCTGAAGACAAACCAATCCTTTTCCAGAGTCCTAGAAAAGCATAATGAGCTGTGAAGACTCCCCATTTCTGGCATGTATGGGCTGCAGCATGTACTGGGACTGCCTGAAGGCAGAGGTGGAGGCGATGCCACTAGCTTTGATAAACTGAGAGAGAGGTGGCTAAAGAGGCAGCCCATGTAAACAGCAGCCTTGTCAAACAGACATTCTAATTGCATCCTGCTCAGCTCTAGGCACATTTTAACCTGACTGTGCTGTATCTGGACTGTAACTGACCATCACTTTGTCCATCCCTTATAGTCTTCAGAGTGGAAAGAGCAACAGTAACCATTTTGTTACAAGCAAAAAGGAATCTTTCATCTAGAAGGTAAGTCTTGAGAAGCAATTTCCAGCATATGATTCCTAAACATTTACAGCTGTAGAGAGGCTGAGCAACTCAGCAGACTAAGCTTATGCAGGCAAAATTTAATTTTATTCAGCTTCAGGCATAGTACATAACTTTTGGTCAGCCATTTACTCTTTGCACTCTTCTTTATATATAATGGTACAGTGGTAGGACTCAATTCAGGGCATATTCAAAGCTACAAAGTTCATATAACTACTGAGCATCACTTGTGTTAGGTCAGTTATATTACCTTAGAAATTTGAGTGGTGATGACAAACCCTTAGTAATAGGAGTGTTACAGATAATATTAGCCCACCTATAAAGACAGGTAAATCTTATTTTTGTGTGTATTTTGTCCTCAAGTGGATCACCAGAATCAATCTTTCGCTTCACACACATTAAATAACCTATCCTGAATCTTAAGAATTTGTGGCTATCTGTATACAAATCCTCTGCAAGAACTTGCAGATGGCATGAGTTAAGCATGACCCGATTTGATTTTTTTCTCTCTCTTTCAGGGGTGCAAGTTCATGTGCTGAAATAATGAAAACTCATTCTCATGTTGCCATGTTTTTCTTGTCTTTCATATACTTTGATGCATTGAGTGCCATTAGCATTTAAAGTACTATGAGTTTGTTTGATTGTAATAATGAAAGTGTTCAGAGTTTTCCCAGCTACTGTTTATCACCTAAATAGTACTGAAATATGAAGAATGTATACGCTTGAGCTTTGTCATTTGTTTTTAGAGTATGTTGGTTCACAAAGAGCATGATGGAAAATTTTGTAGGATCAGTGTCTTAGGTGATACCCTTGAAAGATAAGGTCATATAGTCCTGCAGCACCTTGTTTTCCAGATGTTAAAATGGAGATGCTGATTTTTATTGGAAGAGGAGAGAAAAAATTGCCTTGACCATATCAGAATAGCAGAGAAATAATGATAAAATAATTTAGGAGTTATTTACATTCTTGGATGCATTTGAGATGCCTATATTATAATTAATTTCAATAAAATGTACGGGGTTTTGCTAAGCATGAATTGAGTGAAAAAAAGGTGTTTGTGGCTGATGCAAGGACAACACTAGCTGTTCTCAGAGATAATTGCAGTCCTACCACTGCAAAAAACAGACTGTAATCATAAAGTTCTTGTATTCAATTTGAACTGTTTGGGAAAAAAGAAATGCAGTTCCTAGTGCATTAAGTGAAAATGAAGTATGCAATATGTTCTTTCCATTTAGGAAGGGATGTTGAGTAGTCTTCTAGTGAAACCAACCCAAAGCAAAGTAAAATCAGGTCTGTTAGATAGCTGCTGACAGACTGTCAGCTGTCTCATCTGTTCATAAAAATCTCCATAAATAAAGATTCTCCACCCTTTCATTATAAATTTAGATTTGTTTTCCCAAAAGAGAAATTTAGAAGTCTGAACTAATTTCACTAGAACAACATTTTTTTTTATCAGAAGAAGTTTCATAGCAGTGATCTGTGCTCTCTCACTCCACTCTCTGTAAGAAATTGCCTGCAGCCAAGAGGTTGACCAACCTCACAAACCCAAATGTTGTCCCTCCTAGCACTGGAAAGACTCTTGGCCAAAGTAGCCACAGTATACTTGCCTGATCATTTTATAAATTCTACCAGTGCAGTGCAATTTCTTCTGCTGTGACAGATTTTGCAGCCACTGTCATATGCCACTGCCCCCCCAGGTCCCCTGAGACTCATAGTCCAGACTCACTATTCTTTCATGGAAGTGGCAGTCTGTGCTCAGTCTGCGGTTGAGGGGAAGCTGCTGCAATGGACCTGACCCTTACTGCCAGATGGAATCTCACACATGCAGGGCTGCAGAAAAGCCTCACTCATAGATCATGATTTTTCTTTCCTGAAGGAACAGCTGTCGATAACCATTTCCTTATGATTTTTGCATTTAGGATGTTGAAAATCCCATGCAGGAGGCCCAAAGAAATTCACTGGTATGGCTGGCTGAAAAAGTCAAAGTTTCTGAGCCCTGATGCCCATCATACTTATTTATGAAGCCCTCATACCTAGAATCTGGCTGACATATTGCAAGTCCAATCATCCATTTAATCCCTTGATTTATCTTCTTTTAATAGACATTAAGGTGTAAGACATTTACTTCTCTTTTATTCTTTCACTGAGATTCATACTGAGATGGAACAAATTATGCATTTTCTCCTGTCGTGTTACAGCTGACTCATGAGTGTTCCTGCACACAGCACTTAATATGAGGCCACACCAATGCAGAGCAAAGCAGGACAATTCTCCCCCCAACCCTGGCTGGCCATGCTGTGCCTGATGCACCCCAGGACATGGGTGGCCCCTCTGGCTGTCAGGGCACTGCTGACTCATATCCAGCTCACCATCGACCAGGTCCCTTTCTGCACTGCTGCACTCCAGCATCTCATTTCCCAGTCTCTGCATACAGCCACAGCTGCCCTGTCCCAGTTACAGAATACATCTCTTGCCCTTGTTAAGTTTTGTGTGGTTGGTGATTGCGTAGCCCTTTAACTTGTTGAGGACTACCTGCAGAGTCTCTCTGCCCCCAAGGGAGTCAACAGCAATTTAGTGTCACCAGCAAACTTACTTACTGTTCCTTCCAGTCCTGCATCCAAGTAATTTATGAAGATGAGGAAGACCACTGGGCAGAGGACGGAGCCCTGGAGAACCCCACTAGTGACAGGTCACCAGCTTGATGTCACCCCATTCGTTGTATCTCTTTGTGCCTATATTTCTTTGTGCTCAACGCATGGCTGCATGGCTCAACACAGTTATTTAGCTGAATGCTGGACATGTTGTCCAGAAGGATGCTGTGAGAGATAGCAACAAAGCTTTACCAGAATCCAAAAAGATTACATCTACCGACTCTCCTAGATGAACTAGGAAATCAGGTTCCACAAGCAGGATTCTCCCCTCATGAAGCTGTGTTGGCTGTAACCAATGGCTGTGTTGTTTTCCAGGTGTTTTTCAATACTTACTAGAATAGTGTTTTCCATGGTTTTACCGGGCACTAAAGTGAGACTGACAGGCCTGTAGTTTCTGTGGCTTTACTTCTCTAGAACAATACTGTGTGATGAAGGAGGAATGCATTTTCCTCTGCTGCCCCTCTTCTACAACTTCACAGATGGCCCTGGACTCATTGCACTGTAAAACACAGGGAAGCAGCCAGAGATTTCTTTGATCAGGGTTCCATGTATTTATCTCTTATCTCATTATCTCATTTCTTTGAGGCCTTTACAGTCTTTTCTGTCTTCTTTATCATGTTTGACCTCTGCTCAGCTGATATGTCTCTGCTTTGATCTGTTTCAGTCCCCATACCTATTTTCTCCTGCTCTCTCCTTTAGCACTTTCTTTCTCCCACAAGCATACAAAGAAACCCTTGCATTGCTGGCACTTTTAATCCCTTCATCTTCTGCAGTTATTCTAAATACACTAAAGACCTGGGAAGACAGCGGCTATTGTTATGTCCCCAACGAAGAGCCAGCAAAAAGCCTCAGTGCCCCAGGTCTGCTCAGTGGGGACCCTGCTGGCTTCTGTTTATTGCTGTTGGCCTCTGGCCAGGCCAGCCCAGCCCTTGGGCTCACTGGCAATGCTTGTTCTGGTTGCTCCGGCTGGATTTAAGGATCCTCCTGAGGAAAGCCGGGGGACTGGAGGAGCAGTGTGCCTGCGTGTCTGTGAGCACGCGTCCATCCCTACCCGGCGGCAGCCCCAGCTCCTTGTGCGGGCTCCCCCGTCCTTCTCATTGCTAAATTACCATTTCCCTGCTACCCTGAAGGGGCCTCTGGCTCCTGCACATCCGGCTGGAACTCGCTTAAGTCTCCTCCGGCGTGCCTCCACGTTTCCTCACCAGTTCGGGGGGATGAACAGCACCTAGTGAATGACCCATTCACGGCCTGGCAGACTCAGAAACCACCCGGGAAACACCGAGAAAGCTCTGCTGAGCCGGCTCGGGCAGGAGCACCCGAGTCGGCAGGAGGCTGGAGCGCGGCGGCTCCCGCGCAGGACGGAGCAGCCCCGCTGCGCCAGGGCACGCGTGTGCCGAGCCCATCGGCCCCATCGCTCCCGCACACCTGGCGGCAAATCCACAGCCGGCAGTGCCCTCTGAAAGGAGACTTGTGCTTCTCCTTCAGCTCCAAGCAAGGAGCTGGGTCATTTCCAAAGGCAATGTTATGTGTACTCATCTGGAGGTTGTGTAAATAAATCGGTTCAAGGAAATCAACTGGGTTTTGTGAGTGTAGAAGTGCAGCTTCTTCTCTCTGGACCCTCGGCAAGGCAGCAGCTGGCTGCATCAGACTGCTGTGCTCCCTGTGCTGCCCTTGGTCTGGGTAAATCTCTGCTGCCCAGGAAAAAGTGCCACCAGGGCCAGGGGTTCTAATCATTCACACATATTTATTGGGGAACAGGCATACCTTGTGCATACAGGATCTTTCTGTGCTTATGTATGTAAGTTGTATGTAACGAATTTGCAGCCCTCAAAAGGCTGGGACTAATTTTAAGCCTCTCTAGGTGAAAATATATATGCTTTAATACCATTTTCTGCTGGCACTGCTGGTGATGGCCCTAGTACCTGAGTTCCTGCTGTGGATAGAATCACTATTACCTTACATTTTAAAAGGTGCTTTAGGAAGTCCCTAGCATGGGAAGGCAGCTGAACATAGCAATGGTGCCCTTATATTGGACCCAGCACCCCAGGCTGTTCCAACAACTGCCTTGCTTGCCTATTTTGACAGTAAAAAATGTTGAGGAAACATAACCCTGAGCCTGTTTGGTTGGACTGGTGTTTGCCTCTGGTGTTCTGGTGTGATATTTTCATATCACACACTTTTTCTTAATTTAACTGAACTTCACACTTTGGCAAAGGAAAATAACACTGTAGATACAATCTGTCACAAGAGTGGGATGAGGAGCTTTCCTTTCCAAGCATGACTAGACTTCGGTAAATTTTAGCAAAAATCTCTTTTCACACTTTCATTTCTAAAACGGAAACAGGGTTGTTTGGATGGTCACCTTACAAGTCTCAAATGGCTTTTGAGGCTGAAAATAACTTCCCACTCTTCAGTGCCTTTTCCCTCTTATATATTGCTTGGAGGCTTAGACTATCAGAGATGCTGAGGGAAGTCTGTTTTTTAACAGGGATCAGGCTGGATAGGCAAAACCCAGGGCACCAGGGGCCTAGGTTGGTAATGCTCCCGAGGCTCATTACAGTAATTTGATTTTGGCTGTAAACGTTCCCTGTGAGTACAGTTCAGCAAAGGCCTTTGTACCTCCAACACATACATTCAAGGGCTACATGTATGGGTAGCTGCATAGGTAGGAATATAAATGGGGTTTTGGAATAGCCAAGATATTGCTGCTATCCATCCAGAATAAAAAAACAAATTAGTAACTTGATCTTGCTGTCATTACTATAGGTAAGAAATTCATTAAATCAGTGTGACTAATCCTGTGATTAAGGTGTGTACACTAGGGTTGGGTCTTAATCTCTCTGAGAAAATCCCAATTTAACAGGAGTAAAATAATCCTAGGACCAGTCTATGAGAGCTGATATTTAAAGCATGTGGAAGAAAAAAATCATAATTGATTTGTTTTGAGAGATATTTTCATGTTTAGGATACATGAGCATTTTTGGGGTCTCCTGTTTTTAAGTAATGATAGCTTTTATTAGAAAATTAAGATCATGTAAATGCAAAGCTCTTTCAGGACAGCACAATAATTTTGAAGCATGAAATGAAGAATATGATTCTTTGTGAAAATGCAGTGACAGGGAGGGGATGCAGTGTCCTTTTTCAGGAGTCACATTTAAAGGGTAAGATTAGAAGTACATTATCTTGATGTGGGATTACTGAAAGTCCTCTTGCACAGCTGGTGCAACTGGCACTGAGAGGAAGACAATCTGCCTGCTCTTCAGCTGCTAAGCATCAACAACACTGTGATGTTTTCAACACACAGTAGGATAACACTTGGAAAGGGCCTTACTGAATTTTAAAATAATTTATATGTATATGTGTGTGTCTGTGTGTGCCTGTGTCTCTGTGTGGTTAGCCATTATCTTTTTGCTATTTTCAGTTTCTTAAATATTACACAGAACTGTTTAATTCAGTGCAACTTTTTAAAATTTCCTTTGACTCTTATTTTTGAATGCCCCTCTTTCAGTGTGCTTTCCAGGAAGGGAGGGAAGAGGGAGCTGAATAAACATTCATAGCTGGGTCTTGTTTTCAGAGCAGTTCAGTACATTCCTGCAGGCTGGATAGAAGAGGAAGGGTGTCTGCTGTGTTTTCTCAGCATTACAGGCTGTCCAGACAATTCAGAGGTCATTCATTTGCAGGAGAATAACACATTTAGCCCATCCACATATACTGAATGGATCCAGATAAAAATGAGAGTGATTCAGCCAGCATGTCTTCTAGGTGGGATGAGGTGATCTGTGAACTGAGCCGTTAGACAGCAGAGTTTGCCAACAGTTTTATGAGACTATCATGTGCTACCTACAAGGCTGAGACAGAGAGACCTTTGCAAGTTATTTCTATAAATAGCCCAAAACTTCTAACCAGTTTATAGCCTTGGTCTCTACTATTATTGTGTCTGTAGGTACCTGAACTGCTCAAATAGAAGTTGTGTGTGCCATTTGGTATTTGCAGGCATGGTGCTTCAAAGGTCAGGTGATATTGAATCGCTTCAATATCTGAGCTAAATCCTTACCCTGGTTAGCCTTCACTACTCATTCCTAAACATACACATAGAAAGTAAACACATTTAGAAACTAAGGAATCTGGTTTTGTAGAAATGCCCAGTGTTAAAGTCTATATCTTTGAATTGGTGGATTTGGTGGATTTGTTGGAGATTTTCTTAGAGTGTCACTACATCTTTGTAAAAGTGCAGGTCTCCTGAGATATTGCAATGTCTATGTGCAGCACCACAAATGCTACACCAAGGCCTATTGTAGAAGATAACTTATAAACTAGCACCACCAAAATAAGAATTGGCAAGTCAGTTGAGATGGTCAGCTCTTCTTCCTTTTGTCATAAGAAAAGTTTTCTCTTTTGTAGTCCCTTAATATGTAAACTCCATTAGCAGGGTGTGTGTTGTTCTCATCTCCCAGGTAACAAGAGATCAGATGAGAGGAAATGGGCTCAAGTTGCACCAGAGGATGTTCAGTTTGGGTATTCGGAAAAATTTCTTCACTGAAAGGATTATGAACCATTGGAACAGGCTGCCCAGGGTAGTAGTTGAGTCACCAGCCCTGCAGGTACTTAAAAGCTGTGTAGTTACAACACTTGGGGACATGATTTAGTGATGGACTTGGCAGTGCTGGGTTAATGGTTGGACTCGATGTCCTTAAAGCTCTTTTCTAACCTAAATGAGTCTGTGGTTCTATGATTATTTTTTATTTCATGTACCCAAAGGATAATAATCTGAAAATATTATTAGTAATGAGAGCATGTTAGAGCTGGTAGCCTGTCACCATTTGACTTCTTGCTATCGGTTGGGTCGCCCACATACAGGCTCCCAGCATATGCTGTAACCAATAAGGGGAGTTGTAAAATATCAGAAGGCAATATTCACAATCACTTTTTTCTTGGTGCCAACTGGGAGCATAATGAAAGATGTAAAGAAGGAGGCCACCAATTTGTTATTGCATTCAGTCAGTTACAGAGAAATTACACTGAAAGTCATACTCCAATAATAGCTAATGTCTCTGCTGAGCTCCAAGCCTATTTTGTGCTTGCAATTTCTCTGAAATGGAGTGGCTCAAATAATTGCCTAATGAGTCTGGCCTCCAAGGATCAGCATTTGACATCCTGGCAGGCAAAACATAGTTTTAATTGTCAACATTTTATAATCTGAAATTTCAAATGCTAACTGATCATTTAAAAGCTGCTGCTAAGATACTTATTTTCCTTAGGAATGGTATTTCTTTTGATCTTAATTTTTGCTTGATGTATCTCTCTCTACAGTTACAGGGGCTATCACTCATTTGCTCTGGTTCTTGGTCAGTTGTTTTTTGGGGTTTTCTGGGTGTATTTTTCTGGAGTGTTCCATCTGATTGACCTTTTATCCCCCATCTTCTTTTCTCTTGAAGATGCAATGTGTATTTGTTTAATTGCTGGCCCACAATAAGCTTCCTCATTATTCATCCAACACTATCATCAAGCAATGTAGAAAATAATAAAAAACAAAGGCAATATATCTTTAGTGTTATTTAATGTGTCTCAGTCTAGTTAGAAAGACACAAGAGGGAAATATTTTGTGTAAAGAACCTGAAAATTACAGTGCTGCACAGATCCTGTTATATATATCAGGCAGAAACTTCTTCTCTAACTCCAGGGATTTCTTATGAAGGTGACAGATTGAATTTGCTTTTCTCTATTCTATCTCTTTGCTTCCCTAAATTGGATACTTTTGGTTGCCTTTTCTTCCATAGAAGACTTGCAATCTCACTCAAACCTCCCTGATTTTTTCCACTTCACTTGACATACAGAATCTTTATCATTTCTCCTTTGGCTGTTAAGCAAAATCTATCATTTACCACAAGCAGTTTTTACTAGAAGAAATGCTTGAATCCTTTCTCAGTTTTTTGAGGACCATCACAGAAAACACAGCTCACTTCAGTGTAAAGCATTAAAGGTAAATTTTGAGGTTTTCAGCTCACTCAAGGCACGGTGAGGGCCTAGATACACTGTGCAGGAGCAGGCCAGGCCAGACAACAAAACTGACCTGCAAAATCAGGACACGTTTGAAAGCAAGGTGATATGCATTAAAATCTCTTATGTGACTGTTGCAGCATCCAGTGCTACAGCTGAAGGCTGCGGCCAAAACCTCATGTCCATGCTCCAGGAGACCTGATTTGGCACTGTCTGCCAGACTTGCAAATGTCTGTTTCCAGCTCAAGAGGGAGCAGAGGGCACCAGACAGACCTGGCTCTGTTGAGCAGTACCAGCTCTCATCTGTTCTCCCCATGAAGAATGTCCCCAGCCCAGCTGCAGCACTCCCTTGAGCACATGGATGCACACAAAGGATGTGAGTGAGGAGTGGGTCAGCCTCAGCCTCATGAGAGCTGCAGCTTAGGTGGGCATGAGCCAGCCCATAGCTGGTGTCCTGTCAGATCTTGGGCTACTTAGGACATTATGGCCAATGAGAGCTATTTGAAAGCTATTTAATGAATAAATTTTTGGTCCCAGCATGCAAACTGGTTGTCACATGGGTCATAGCAATAGTAAGCAGGAGTGTGCATGCTCTGCCCCCACAAGAACTTGCCTCTTCAGCCTAATGAAGGGAATGTTTTCTCTCTGCATGGTACCACTCACCTCTGACACTCATCAGCAAATTCCCATGATAAAATGGCTTCCTAAAAAACTAAAGAAAGTTATCAGGAACCACTGAGTGGCTAGAAAAGTAATATCATCCTAAATACATAGTGAAGGCACCCTTACACCTGAGCATGACCTCCAAGTTAATGTGCCATCAGAATGAATGATGCCGTTTAAGAAGCAACCAAGCACTATTTCTCATTTTCTCAATCAGAAGGAAGGATCTTATTAGCCTGCTTAAACTAATAAGATGGCACAAAGAGCAAATGTAAAGATGGTCCTAAATGATTCCTCTTTAAATGACATCTGTGCTCTTCTCATGACAACAACCACTCATGGGAAGGCAGGTTATAGCCTTCTATCTCATGACATAAATTCTCAGTGATCCTGAGGAGAAGTTTACCTATTGTAGGCATTTTACTCACGGCAATTACTTTTCAAGTGTTTTATCCATTCTGATAATAAAATATTTGACAGACTTGCAACTCTTGAAACACATTTTCATTGCCCATAATCTAAGGCTAATTACAAACTTGAGCATGGCACAATACCTCTGAGCTTTAGTCACTTCTCACCAGTGGGTAGTTTGTGGAAATGCTGACATCCGACAGCTTGGAAAAACAGCATCAATAGCAGAAATAACATTCTAGCAAAATTTATTTGAGCAGCTAAGAACTACTTCCCAAAAAGTGTGAATGGTGACAATGTGGCCCAGAGAACAGTGCTGTAAAAAGGCATCTAGAAACTCAGCAGGATACAGTTAATTTCAAACTGTTCATTCCCATCTGTTAAGAGCTACTTCTTAGAGAAGAAAAAACACTGCAGTATAAATCCTTTTCATCTAGAAATACTGCATTTGGGATCCAGAAGGGATTTGTACTTTTTTTCCCCACAGACTTTTGTGCTTATTTGTGTCTGGATGCAGCAGCTTTACATCTCTGCCTCCACAGGTGGTGTTGGCAGGTAAGATGAGGATGGCAGTGGTGCTGGATTACAGGTGGTGCTCACCTGCTTCAGCTGTGCCTGCAGCAAGTGGTGTTCTGCCATCTGCTCCTTGCCATGGTCACCCTGATATCCCTGCTGTTGCTGTAAATGAGGATAGAAAAAGGTGCTCCTGCTTTAGCTTTTACTTCAGTGGACCAAAAAAATTAATTCTTGTAGCCTTGAGCATGAAAGTTTAACTATGGCATGTTGAGGCAATAGCAATACCATAGTGAGAATCCTATTTCCCCATTAAAATATGGAAGAACCATCTTCCCCTGTGTAAGAAAATCTCTCCAGCTGCTTTTCTGTGCTAAGTGGAACTGTTTAGAAGGTTAAATACGAAATTCTAACTCACTAGGAATTTGCTAGTCACTGTATTAAATGATTCCTTGTTTCTAAATGTTGTACTTTAACAATCTTTAGAAACAATATTCCAAATCTGAGTTGATTTTATCTATTTCCCAGTGCTGTTTGGAGCCTTGAGCTAATGGCTTCAATCCTGCAAGTATTTGCCACACTTACTTGGCACTATGGCAAGTCCAAACAGTTCAAAATTGTTAGTCACAAAATTCACTTTCAAATAACAAGATAAAAAAAGAAAGAAAAATCAAAGCTCTTTAAGTTTGCTGTTTTGTTGCTGAAATAATTGCTTGTGTTTTAATAACATTTTGGAATCTCATATAATTTGAGATTTTCAGAAACAGGGCCAAAGAGAAAAAGTGTTCAATACTTCGCAAGTTGGAATGAAATTCAGACTTGATAATAAGAACAGTTTTTTTTCTCACCTATGACTTTCAGGGTATTTACTACAGATTATTTTTAGTAAAAGTAATTCTACACATTGCCATTTTTCTAGACAGGCAAGAAGAAGACATAAGTTCATCATTTCAACATTCATTTTTGGCTTTAGATAATTTATGCTTAGACATTTTGCTGAATCAGGAACATAAAAGTGTACCCTGTTATAAAACCAGTAAAGTGACATGACCATTGGCAAGAAACCACTCTTGTGTTGATGATAAGTGGGAGGGTACAGTGCAGTTATGGTATTATTTAATTGTATTTTAATAAGACTCTTCTGCACCATGTAAGTAATTATATCCAGGCTCAGCCTTGCTACCAAGTGAATAATCACCACTAGTTAGACTTAAGGGGAGTCTCCTTTGTTAGTCTAAGATGTGCAAAACTGGGAAGCTGCCAAGGAAGGAGGATGAAGGTGACAGAGATGTCTGCTTACAGATCCAGCCTGACATCTCAGAAGGGACAGGGACTGGATCAAACCCGTTATAAAATCTCTCCCATTAAATGAGCCCCTGGAAAGTTGAGATGGAACCCTTTGCTTGGGTCTTTGGCAGGAGGGGTAAGGATTGCTCTTGCCAGCACCTCCAGCCGAGGGCAAATGCTGGGACAGAAATCAGCATGTGGATAGGATGGGGTGGCCAGGAGACAGGATTTGGCAAGAACTGCAGCTTCCTGCTGAGGAGGCAGTAATACTTGAAGAAAGAGAGTACATTTCACACAGAGAAGTGAGAATGTTATCAGGCACAGCCTGAGCCAGCTAGTAAAGAGGCAGATACTGCATGTTCTGAAAACAGAGCACTAAACCCCGCCCAGGAATGAAAAGGGACAAGAAAGAAAAGAGTGGGATGACTACCTTGGAGGTCTGTATGCTAATATAAGAAACATGAAAAACTAATTGAAGAAAAATTTCATTCACAATCAGAATTATTTCTTAACTGATAAGAAATCAGTTCTTATCACTTCTTTGATAAGTGAAGGGACATGATACATTTATGTTTTATTTTGGATAAATAGAGAGAGAGGGTTATGTTTCTGAGGTGTTCATATGGCTGTGTCTGTCTGCTAAGAGCACCAGTAGTATTTGAGCATAAAAAGGAGGGGAAGTAGCCCTGCTGCAATGGAGATTATTATCTGTTTCTCAGAAAAGGAAAGGCTCCTTTGGATCTCGTCTCTGCTGAGAGAAGAGGGGTTTGTCCAGGGCGTGAAGGCAAGCCCTGTGACAGGGATCATAAAGAAAGGTACTCCTGACATCTAGCAAGAGAATAAAGGAAAATCAGTAAAATAAATATAGGGGATTTGAGGAAATAGAGCCTCAGTCAACTTAGAAACCTGAGAGAGAAGAAACACAGGAGGAAAAAGGAAGTTTAAAGGAAGCCCTTGTAAAGGTAACTTCAAAAAGACAAGCACAGATTATTTCCTGCAAAGGAGATACAGGAGGAATAGTAAGAAGCCACTTCTGCTAATTTAGGAGCCTTTCAGTGACCTGAAAATTATTTGACATTGAATGTAGGTCAAGTAACTAGGAAGATATATGTTAGACTAGCACAAAACTACATGGATAAAATCAGAAAGGCCAAGGCATAGAATGCAATAGAATTAACACAAGAGGTAACAAGAAAAGAACAGAAAAAATATTTGGAAAGAACATTTGTTATAACATGAGGATAAAAAGCACAGTACACTGCTGAGTGCAAGAGTAGTAGCTTTCTGTATATAGGCTGTAGCACTGCTTTTGACTTTGCTTCCCAAGGAAGTCTCATAAGAATGTCAAGGAAACAGTTTTATTGGAAACACTATGAAATTGTTGTACAACTGACTGGAAAACTATACTTCTAGAGAAAAGGATGAGTAAATCTGTGCTAGATTTTCTCCTGGGTCTGGATTATTCAGTATTTAATTGTTTGGACACTAGACAATGGAACTCTCTTGTACAGGACACAAGCTAAGTATGCAACAGGAATTCTAAGTTATTTTGAAAAACTGAAATAGTCTGGAATAGATAGTTTAGGTATCAAAAAATATAAGATGGGAAATTATGGACCAAACAACTGCTTTTTGTTAAAGACTGTGGGTGTGGGTGACCTGGGTTGATGATGTTGCACTGCCACGGCAATGTAGCTTCCCAGTGGGATGCATAAATTAGTTTTATGGAAGACATGTTCAGACTATGTTGTAACTTATAAAGTCTCAGCTCTGCTTTAAGAAAGGCAGGACTAAGGCAGAAGCAGAAAGATAAAGACTAGTTCTAATTCCTTTCCACTAGGGAAGGGAACCTTGCACTAGGTTTTGTTACTCAAAGCCCTGTCCAATCTCGCCTTGAACGCTTGCAGGGATGGGGCATCCACAACTCCTCTGGTCAGCCTATTCCAGTGCTCCATCACCCTTATAATGGAAAACTGCTTTGTTGTACATAACCTAAACACGACTTTTTTCAGTCTGAAGCCATTACCCCTGGTTCTGTCTCTCCATGTCCTTGTAAAAAGTCTTTCTCCAGCTCTATTTTAACACCTTCAGGTACTGGAACGTTTCTATAAGGTCTCCCCAGAGCCTCCTCTTCTCTAGATTGAACAAAGAGAGCTTTCTCAGTTTATAGCAGAGAGATTCCAGTCCTCTGATCATCTTTGTGGCCCTCTGGATTCTCTCCAACAGGCCTACATTATGACACAATCTTCAGCTCAGGGAAAAATGAGGATGTCCTGCCAGGTTATATCTTATTGCTTGGGAAGCCTTTATCAGGGTAAATGGATAGCATGGTGATTACATTTCTGAAACCTTTCCCCAACTGAAAATTATTTTTCCCTGGTTAAAATGGTTCTTCTGACACAGGCTAGAGAAAGCTGAGAAGTGATAAAACTTCATAATTTGTGGAACTGTTCTGCAGACCATGGATCACAGGATGAGAAGGAATGGTCTTGAAAAGTGCCACATGGAGTGTTTGTGTTAAACACCATATTTCAAATAAACACCACGACAGTCTGTCTTCCAGACAAGCTGTGAGTTGTGGGGCTGGTTGGCACAGACAAGGGAGTATGTCAGAGGCAGATTAGACCAACCTCTGCCACGGATAACTTGGCAGAGCTGAGCCTGCTTTGGGGCACTGGGTGGACTACACAACCCCTCAAATACCATGCCAGGGCTGGTTTCCATATTTCTACAATGACTTAAACATTCCCTGCACTGAAAATCGTTATCAAAGAGAAATTTTACAATTGACATTTTCCCTGTGAAATTCATAACTGCATTGGTAACAGGAGTGACCAGAATACCTAATGACTCATCCAGACAAAAATATCTTAAGGAGATGAAAAATGAGAGCACTTAACATCATATGCTTCAGTCTTGAGGGGACACAGGCGAAGATTTAATTTCCAAATGTACTACATGTTAAAATGGCACATTTCAGACGCAAAAAAATATTTCTGCTGCTCTGATATTTCAAAGATGAGAAAGTATTTATCAGAATATCATTCTGAATTGCAAGTATTGGCTTATCAGAGATAATTCCAATTAAATACAGGTAATAATTAGTAAATATTATAATCAAAGCATCTGTTTGATGTAGCTTTTAGATCTGTAGTGGTCTAAAAGTGGGGATCTGATACTGCTGCATCAAACCCACCTCAAAACTGCCTCCAAGATCTGAGACAGGCCTGTTTCCCATTTAGGACTAGGTGGAATGGTGGTGGGCAAATACTGATAATCAGCTAGTTGGTTTTGTGCTTTAATTTTGACCAAAATCTTATTTGAGTCTCACATGAAAACTTGACTTAAGCAAGAAATTTGTTCTGATGTCCTGTTTACTCCCTGTGTGAGAAATATATCCTCTCTGCCCCTTTGCAGTTATGTGGTACACATGCACATAGTGGCACTTAAGTGCTAACACAAAACATTTTGGTAACGCTCTGTAATAAAGATCCCCTGAGCGTGGACAAGGCAGGCAACTGAATCAACAAATCATTAGACTACAGCTGAAAATATGTCTTGATTTGATTACGTGAGCAGCTTCTATCTGAAAGAATGGATTTAAAAAAACAAACAAAAAACCCCCAAACTGAGAAAGACAGATGGAAATGGCATTTTGATACAGGGAAATATTATTATTATGATTGTCTATACCAAAGCCAAATGCAATAACTTACATAATTGCAACAACTCAGACAGATTCCCTCATTAGGAAATTATCTGGAGAGTTGGCTTAGGAAATGAAAACCATTGTATTCACCACCTATTCTCAATCTCTTTTCCTCTTGTCAGCTGTGTAGATGGATAAATTCAAAGATAATCTCTTAAACTCTATCTGCTACTAGCCCAGATCTGATAAAAGCATGGAGCATTTGTAAGTTTGGGCACAGCAAGTACTCCCTTTGATTTCAGTTGACTGTCTGCTATACAAGGATAACACAAATGCTAGTGCAGTTACGTTCTGATCTTTACTAGAATGGAGAATAAAGTCTTTTCTTCCCAAAAGATTTTTCACTGATCATAAACAACAGGTTAGCCTTTTATTACCTTGTGTATTCCCTGGCAAAAAAGATGATCAAAGGTAAGCCGAGGGCCAGGATCCTTAGCTGTAGCCATGCACATAATTTGTAAGGTACAATTTGAATTACCTAACAAGAAACACCCCCCACACAAGGAAGAGACTTGCTGTTTTTTAATTAAATTCTGGTTAGGAAATTATTCCCATCAAATAGCTCTTCAACACAAAAAGAGGATGTGTTTCCTTATAAGACAGACTCTCACCTTGATGCTTGGCTAGGAGGATAACCTTCATTTCTCAGAATAGGAGGATGTGTAATATGGGGCCAGCTGCTCAAGGAGCTGAGACAATCCACCACAGATGGTCCCCAGCAAAGCTGGGATGACCTGGTCACCTTGGAGTTGGGGGTCCCACCTCAAGGGGCAGGCAACTCTGTGACACCCAGGGCCCTTGCAGCATAAATTTCTGTCATTTTGTGATGAATGCTGGAGAAAGAAAGTTAGTTTTAATCAGATCCACAGAAGACTTTGCCTTTATACTTGCTAAAGGTTTGTGTGCAGGGTCTCTTAACAAGGTTATGAACTTCCCAGAATGACTGTGCATGTATCTGCACTTTGAATAAATGCCCTGGGACCCTGTGCCCCTAACTAGGAGAGAACATTTGCTGATTGTCATGCAGATTCTAAGGCCTTCGGACAGCAGGACACATTTCAATGATCGTTTGCTGTTGGATTACTTGTGGTGCTGCCAGCATCACTGCTCGGTGGGGTCCATCCTCTTGCCAGGAGAGAAAAAAGAAATGCACAGTGTTGTCTTGGCCTCTTGAACCATTTGCAAAGAAAAGGAATAATACTCAGCCAAGAAAGTTTTGCTGTCTTTTAAGCCTGATAAAATCCTGATGAAATACAAGTATTAATTATTAATACAAATGGCACCAGATAGCAAAAATTCATGCATATGAAATTGACTTATATTTACATTTGAAATGTTTTTCTTTTCCCCAGTATAAAAGTTTGTCTTTAATGGCCTATTAGTGCTCAGTTAATGCTACATTAGCTTATTTTTAATGTACTGAACTACCAACAAAGAAATCACAATCCAGACATTACCTCAAAGAAGCAAACACAGAAGAAATCATGCATGGCAAAGAGGTGCTTACTTTTTTCCTTTTCATGGTCTGTCTCACCAAACAAAATTAATTAGAATATTAGAAATTCAGTCTATGCAATAACGCTCATCACATTACAAAAGATCATGTCAAGGGTAATTTTGTGGTGTGATAAAGGAATTAAACCAGCCATTAACATTAACAATACCTAGTATTCAACAGCTAATCACCTCTGTATCATCTGAAATTCTTCCTCTGAATGAACATTTGAATGTCTCACCTCTTTTTTTCTAATGAGTTTTCCTACTCAAGAGAAAAAAGGAATTGTAATGAAATTCTAATACAGAAACTGTAGCTTTATTTGCAATTTTGCATGCAATCTTCTAAATTAATTATTCAAGAGAGCTACACCAGGTTGATATAAACATAATAAACATCTGTTTAGTTGGTGGATAGCTGATAGCCTCTAGATTGAGCTGTGTAGGTCTCCATAGACACAGTTACATTAAGGTTACATGACTCAACTGCCCAGACTGATGTAAGTCATACCAACAGGAACTTGAATAAATGAAAACTCTGAGAAGCAAGCACCATCAGAGACAACTGGTATGAAAGAACTTTCCTCCACAAAGCCTGTCTAAAAGTAGCCACATCACAAATTAACAGTGCAGGTACAGTAGTGTGCGGGCTGAGCTGTGGCAGAGCAGACATAAGATTCTGGCTGAGATGCCCCCATGAGGTGTGAGCACTGAGAGCACAGAGAGGTGCTGCAAAGAAGGAACACCACATCTCCTCCACAATGATGCCCTGGATGGGCACCTTCCAGCCAGTGACTAACCAAAGCAAGAAGGCATAATTCACTGGAAGTAAGATGGTTTTCTATCATACTAAACAACTGTATATGAGTAATCTATGTATAGATTTACTCTTTAATCCTTATTTGCATGCTTTACACTTAATTTATGTAGTGAGCTGTATGCTCTAGATTTTTTAAACAGACTTTGAAATATATTAGTTCCTTATGCTTGTTTCTCAGTGGAAAGACTCCTTCTTTCTCCTCATTTATATTTTGTCTTTAATTTTTCCTCTATATCTATGTTATGTATTAAATTATTCCCACTAAAATACGACTTTTGTTCATGAAAGGTAGGATTTCTGTGACTTTAGATTCATGTATTTCAGTACCTTGCCTGGTGTCTGGGTTCCATTCATTATCAGCAGAGAATCCTCTCCCAGGGGGAACTCATTTGATTTGTCTCAGATGCCTTCTTTAGACAACAATGAATCCCTGTGCCATGGGAGGGTTTATATCTCTCTGCTTTGATTTTAGAGAATGCTTGTCTACCTCTTTTCTACCCAGTGCCTGGCTTTTAGATGACTGAAGTCAGGAGAGCTGAATTTAATCCCTTTCTGCTATAATGATATTCCTCTACAGAAGTGGTAGATTTAGGGGATCTTCCCATGCAGTTGTTGAAATAAGCTATAGCTTAACATATTTGAAATAAGCATGTTTGCTCTGAAGATGGCATACAGCTAATTTGCACTCCTTGATTTTCTCTGGAAGATTTATCTTGATAGAATTTGTGTGGAGGTCAAAACCCTACCATGGCGGGGCTCTCTTCCTACTTAAAACTTTCTTCCTTTCCCTGACTATGAATGTCTCCAAGCAAACAGCCACATGCAGATACAACACAATCTGCAGAGCTTCCAGTAAGTTATTCCTGTAGCAAGCACTTCTCTTTGGAGGAACTGGCTGGGATCTCCTTCAATCCACAGCTTTTCCATTTTCATCAGTGTGCTGTAACAAACCTCATGGCCTTTTTTGAAGGGGGAGATGGTAGTTAAAATAATAACCTAACCACTGTAATGACTGGGCTCCCCTGGCACATAAACAGTGATTTCTGCCTGACAATAGCAATAGGCTTCAGGGCAAAATGAAATTTGTGAAGGGTGTAATGTAAGGTCTACATGAGGCTTAAATTACACTCTTGCTTGTTATGTAACATTTAAGGAGCACTTCCAATGTGCAAAGCTCCTGATCTGGCCTTTTGACTTTCACTGGTTGATTAAGGATCAACATACTAAAATTTAAGGACATTGCAAAATACAAAGAAAGTCTAAGAATAGAAGTCAGTTCCTCTCAGTTCCTAAACCCGAAGACCTTAGATGTCCTTATACTGAAAGATACTCACTTCCTGTGCTGAAACTGTTCAACATCTTCTAGAGAAGCTTTTCAGATTTTTTTTTAAGGCACTTCTACAGATTTTACAAGGTTCTTAATATCTTGTTAGCATTTTTTTCGAATTGATTTCTGATTACTTTCTCCTAATTATATATTACACAGCTGCAGTCTTGACAAGGCAAGCAGCAGGAATCTGTTAATCTTTGAGCTCCTTTTACTCTTAAAAGGTGCATTTCATTCATACAGAGATGTAATTACAACCTTCTGGCTTCTCCATGCAAGCAGACCTTCTAACTGGTCATTACCAGAAATAACAGGTTCTTCTCTCTAGAAACAATTTCATTTTAACTTCATTATGCTGTATTAACTGACATTGAAGGTGACACTAGGAAAGGTAAAATAGTTATGTATTGATTCAGTTCAGTTGTTTCTAATGTAGATTGTGCTACAGGATGTTTCCAAAGACTATAATGCCTCTCCTAAGAAGTGGGAAGCTGTCTGGTGTTTGCTTTCACTGTGACCAGAGTGTTCTAAACTTTTTTGTTTGCAGGGATTCACTCCAATTACCATCCTCTAATTCCAGGTGGGGTATTTTTTCCAGCCTATCTCTTAGTTTCTACGTAAATATTACTCCACAGGAAATTGTCTTCATGCTAACTTTCTACTGCTGATGCTTTGAATAGGATAACTTTCTTCAGTAAAGATGTAGCTAGTAGAGAGGTAAACTACTGAACAAGATATTTTTAGAGCAGTTCCTGTCTTACCTTCCTTAATTATAAGTAATCCCACATCTCTTGGATCAGTATCCAAAACACTAAAGTCAGTGAGTCTTCCCATCAATGTCAGTGGTCTTCCTCCCTCTTGGCTAGCAATTCAGTCATTTAGTACTTAAAAAGCTGTGAAATAATTGTGCTTGTAGGAGCATGATATCCTTATTTGCTTGTTACAGCATCAAAGACTTAGAGAGCCCGGGGTGATGCAGAAGCATCCCATAGGGATGCTGGAGTCGGTCTGCTTTGGAACAGGAGCAGTCCCTGCTCCCTTTCCACTGCTCCCTCGCCAGCGCCAGCAGGATTTACTGAGGTACATTTGCCCCATCAAAGCCACAGATTTTGCTATTGTTCCTTGATGTCATTCACACACTGTATGGTGTGTCTTCAGTGGAAGCAGAAGCAGGACTGCACCCAGAAGTGTATGAGCATCAAATGCAACTGCAGAGGTCAAGGTTCTACTCTTTTCTGGTATTCCTCAAGCACTAGTTGTTATGTATTAGTCCCTATTACCAAAGATCAATAAAACGGCAAACCACTTCAAAAAGTATTTGCACTGAGTATTGCTGTTGCAAGAATAATTTTTAAAATGTATCAGAAGTGTTAAGACAGACAAAATAATCAATATTTTTAATGATGTGCATATGAATGAGAACTCAGGAACAAAGCAGACTTGTACTGGGAATATTTATGTTGGAAAGCCCAGTATAATGAGTGAAACAGGAATTATCTTCCTATATGAGACGAAGAATTCTTTCAGAGTTTATAATTCTTCTCTTTTTACTAAAGTCCATGATCAAGTGCAGGACTGAGTATTTCTCTGTGTGTCAGCTTTTACATTTCTTCATACTATTTTCTGAATAACCAGGAGAGAATAAGTTAAAAATTTGTTATCCTTTTACTGTTTATGAGCTGTGGTAACTCAACAAAGGAACTGGGGACAAATTCAGTGGCGTCCTTCACACAATGTAAGTAGAAGCTTTGTTCCAGCTAGGTCTGGCCTGACATTCACTTATCTCTGGGAGCATACCAGGAAGGAAACTATAAAAATACATTTGAGGATCTTGTCAAGTTAAAAGTGGTCAAAAAAGATTAAGCCTCTGCTGATACTTCAGTGCATTCCATAAACTCACCCTGTTGGCCAATTGTGCTTTCCCAGTACCAAAATCAGACACTGTTCTTGAAATTTAGCTTTAAATGTATAAGTCTATTCTCTCTGTTGCTTTCATATCACTCTACTTTTCTGTAAGGTTCAGAGTGATAACTTCTCCATATATTTCAAGGGAAGAAAATCCATCTAGTTCTTTCTTAGTAAATACCTGTTGACCTCCAGTAGACCCAGGCACATGTACACAGAAGAATCAGGGTTTCCCAGTGCAGAAAGTTAAAACAACAGAGACCCTGTTTCAGAATTAGCAAACAAAGATTTAACTCATAGAAACTTCCGTTCTAATGGCATTTGTAGTAAGGAAGTGGAAATTATTAGACCACTTTATTGACAACAATCTTTGTATGGCACAATCACAAGTGCATGCTTGTATTTCTATATTTCAACCTCTTGCTCGCTTACCTTGTTATTTGTGTGGAAAGAGAACAGTGCACACAATAACTGTGCAGTGCAATAGCAATATGTGAAGGGATAAAGATCTGTGAACTAGTAACCACTCTGTGGCATGTGGCTGGAAAGCTGTGAATTAGCAGTCTTGGTGAATCTAGAAGACTTTAGGGAGATGTGACATAGGTTCTGCACCTCCCACACTCACTTCTTACCCTCTGGCCAGATGCAGCCTGGCTGTGACATTTGAGGGAGAGGTTCTAGACAGCTTTTAAAGAGTGTGACAAAATGAGAAAACACGATTCAAGCACATAGGTGTTCACTTTAGGGTGATTAAATTGCTCTGTGCCCTCTCTACTCAGCACTAGTAGATATCCACTGACTTCAGTGGTAATTTACATACCAACAGATTGATTCAGTTGACAAACAGAGGCATACAATGCAACTCATGTAAAATGTACTAGCTTATCCCACCCAGCTTGCCCTGCTGCTCCGGGTGAACATGAGGCTCCCACTGGTCACAGCTGCCCAGCCTGCATAGGTGGTTCACATAACCACAGCTAGGCAGGGGAGCAGCTCTGCTTGCTCCAGAAATGTAGTAAGGGGCTGTATATGTATGTATATGTGCCCTTAGCTTACATTCAGATTCTTACATTTAGAAGTTCAAAGAAAATGAGATTAATTCCATGTTTGATTGGAAGAGACCTTACCCAACTCTGCCTCAGGTGTAGCCAGGGAAGTGCCAGAACACAGTTAACTGATGAAGAGTTTTCATTTCAGTGCTTAGTTTGCAGAGCTAGATACTGAGGTTGCAATGCAAACCAGGTATAGGTGCCACACAAATTTCTGGCATGAATTATGAGCTTTGTGGATAATGTTTTTTACTCATTTTATAGAGTAGAATGGATATGACATGATATTTTACAGTGACTTAGAGACAAATCCCCTCCCACCCCCAAGAAGCTTAACTGATAAAAGGAGTTTAAAAGAGATTAATTTCCGTTGCTTGTAGGAACCTTAAGATGTATAGCTTTTGCTTCATTTTCTACTCAACAAACCCTTATCTTTTTCTAAAAGCTTTTCTAAAAGCACATAATGTGCTACCAGTTCCCAGAGACCAGAAGCGACTTGCAGCCTGCATTGTTGCAATCCAGTGTACAGAACTGTCTTTTAAACACAAATCAGGCGGTGGAATGTTGTGGAAAAAGAAGTAAAGCAAAAGCTGGACCTTTAGTGGAAAACAATCATGAAAGTGACTGCAGAACTACAGACAGGAGCTCTCACAAGCTCATACAGGCTGCAGTGAAACCATTCCCGTCCTGGGCAGACAGTCCTCTGCAGTGTCTGCAATGTTCACTACTTACAGCTTAACAGGTACAGAGCCATAGGAGGAAAGTGCTCTTTATTCACCTGAACAGCTAGAGAGGGACTCAGCATGCTGCATGTTGCTCTAAAGTCTGGGTAGAGGTTAGTTTTTTAAAGAAATCCATAAATAGACCTCCTCTTCAAAGCCATGAACAAGGTACATTTTGGACGTACAGTACCTACAGTGGTTCAATTCAGACACAGCAGAAAGCTTCACCCAGCAGCAGCCAGTCACAAAACATTTCTCATGCTTGTCAAAATCACAAGAGTACTATAACTAAAATGTGAATTTTCAAGTTTGTCATACTCATCATTGACCCAAGCGATATGTACCTCTTCCTCACAGCAACTTTCCTCTGACCTTTCCCTCTTAAAGCGAAAGTAGACTGAGGGAAGCATTACAAAATATTTCCTATCCAAGTACTTAAGCATTCAAATTACTTTAAAAGTTAACTTAACACTATTAAAAACCACTCACTGTTCAAGAACTGAGCGGTTTTTCGCACAAAATGCTAATTTAAGGTGCATTGAAGATTTTCATGCTTTAGTTGAAATAGAAAGTAAATGTTAGGAGATCAGCAAACCTCACAAACTTCTGACACCATTCTTCTGGACTCAAAACTGCCTACAGTCACTTTCACCTTCACAATAACCTTGAGATAAATTTTCAAGCTGATAAAAACTGTATTTTCAGAATATTTTATACCGAGAAATAGACCTTTCACCAAAGGACAAGGCAATGACACCCTAAGATGTAGGACTGAGACTATGCGTACATAGCCTATTACCTTTTTGTGCAAGTACTATAACAGATTAAAATTTGGTAAGTAAATAAAAATAATTTGACAATGATCTTCTTTATTTCATAAGTTAGTCTTAGAAAGACTCATTTGTCTAGACAGGTCGTTAAGGGAAAATATTCTAATATTTTTGTCTCTCCCTCAACACTTATACTCTGAGCAAAATTTCATGGATGATTTTTACCATCTTCTGACAACAAAATAAAGAAAATATGAAGTGCTTTCATCTACCTACACAAGAAGGTAATGGCTGTACAAGTGGAGTACTGCATACCAGATGCTCACATGAAATTGCTCATAATCATTCTCCCAGAGTCATTAACATTTTGAATAATTAATAAATTCAAGAAAATTACAATCTGTTCAAAGACAATCCATGAAAAAATCCTAAGACTGCCAAACAAGTTATTAATCATAAATTACTGCTCTGCTGATGCAGTTACATTACATAAAATTAAGTAGTCAACCCTTTAAGAACCAAATGTTTCACCAGCCTTTCTAATGGGTGACAAACAGGTGAAATGAAGCACAGAGAGAGAACTAACAGAGAAGAAACCTTGCAGTGACAGGAGATTATCTTCAACACATATCACATTTCCTATACTGGGACTGTTGCAGTCCTTTCTAAGTAGAATAATAAAAATTAATAAGGTAACACAAGAGCAAGAGGGATGCTGAGACCTGAATGAGTGTCAGTATGAATTTTCATTAGGCACAGCTGGAAGGTCTGAGAATTGTGTTGTGTAACGAAGTCTATGAAAATTAAATAGTGTGAAAACTGCTGACACAGCAACTGAGCTGCTTATACCAAAGGCAGACCCCAGCTGGTGTACAACAGCACACATCCCCACACAGACCAGTGAATACCAGTTGATTCAGAGGTCATCAAAGGCATTTTTTTTCAAGAACTTTCAGAGACTGAAAAATGGGCAAAATTTAAAATTATCATATCATATATAAGGTTTATAAACTGCTACCAAATCCTTTCTTGTGTATAAATTATAGACTTTGATGAAATGTGGCATTTTCTTCCACAATACACTATAAAAAATACCTGGGGAAATAAAGGTTATATCTGAGAAGCTTTCATCCTCCTGGTGTTTTGTTAATAAAACACAGACACTAATCAGATGTTGCCTTTTAAGTATCAGAGCAGAGATTCACATTCTTAAGGGTATTTTTACAATGCTTTGTCCTACTGTCAGATATGAAATGTGTGCAATCTGTTTATGAGTAACTGAATATGCCCTGGGATAGTTTCAGTGTGTTTCTATATTTCAGATTTCTACATAATTTCTACAACTCAGATTCCAGTTTCCAGACGCACCCAGCTGTCCTCCCTGCACTGGCCTTATGCATCAGAAAAACAGGTATTTGCACAGGGAATCAGAGTGCTAGTGCTGGCCAAAGAGACTTGTCCTCTCTTCACTGACTTGTGAAGCTTCATCTCTGTTAAGCTCTCTGGCTTCTACTGCTTAGAGAGGGGTGGATGGGGTAGAGAGGTGTCAAGGTGGCTGCTGGCCCTGTTCCTTTCATCTCTTCAGTGGCAGCAAACCCATCTTCCAAAGGCTGCTCCTCCTAATCTCCTCCATGTGAGGTTTATCCTTAGGCTTGACAGTCCTTCTCCCCTGGGAAATGTCCTGGCCCATGCTCAGATCACCATTCCTGCATTGTGCTTGTTTTGCTGAGATTTCAGCAGTGCTCTGTGCTGTTTGACTAGCTCACAAAACAGGGTTAGAAGTCCTTAGGACTCTGGTTCTGTTTCCAAATCAATGTCCCCTCCTAAACTCTTTATTTTTTTCATTCCTCCTCCTTTACCTATGCTTCCACCAACCAGGACTCTGTCCCTTCTCATTTGTGCAAGGCAGACTGCAAGTCCTCAGGCCATAGTCCTGTCCTCATCCGGAGCCAGACCACATCTGGCATCCTGGACTAGAAGCACAATTGCAGGTTTCAAAGTGATGTGTGTGTGAGGTGACCACAGCCACCATGGCAGCTCAGAGCTCTGTCTGTGCTGGTCTGGGTCATGTCTCCTGAAAAGCCCACATGCAGTGAGCCGGGAGAGGTTGTGGCTGCTGCTTCCCATGCAAAAATTTCATACAACATTTGCATGAGGTCTAGAGTGATAGTTGGAAGAGCCACCAGCCTGTTGTCTGTATTTCCTTGCCTGCAATAAACATCTGGATGTGATATGAGAGGAACCTCTGCTTCTTAACTCTATGTAGTGAATGATCCCTCCTCTGAAGGGGCAGGCTGAGAAATCCTACTCTGCAGCTGACCTATTGGTCACCAGCATGAACAATCTTATGAACTCCTCACAGATGGCCAATGAGAAAACACAACAAATTTCATGAAGCTTTACAGATGTCCAGGGAATATTGTTCAGCTGTCCTAAATTGGCATCTTTGGAACTTGGAACAGCCAAGATACTGTTTGGAGACACAACTGAGAAAAACTAATAACTGAGATAGCAGAGAAAGTCCAGTTATCTTAATTTTGGTCTTTTCATATATTTTACCTGCAGGACTTGCATCTTAGATTCATGATTTTTGGGAAAGTTCAATCCAAAACTTCTGCAGAACTGTTTAGAAATTAACTAAAACCTGGGAAGAGAGACAAGCTAGTTAAATTGCACACTCCAATACTCACCCATTTGTTGTGAAATGGGAGATGCAGATTCTTTCAAACTCAAGTTTGAACAATGGCTTCACCATTTTGATGCTACAATTATCATTATTTTAGTCGTACTAGGGTGATAAAAATTATGGGCATGGCATGATGTGATGTGTAGCGTGATCCAGACACGCATTAGCTGGTTCATTGTTCTAATTCTCAGGCTCAGTGTTTCTAACAGTTTGGTTATAGTCATGGATCATGATAGCATGCACACACTACACAGCAATCAGAATGACAATAAATTTGAGTTAAGTCTTTAACTAGACTATATCAAATGTTTATTAATCAATATGCTTATCTAGTTGTTTATTTTAATGTGCTCTTATTCTTCTGGCATCAAGTGCAGTTTACTTGCATATGGAGTGAAAGACGATTACTGTCATCTAATATAAAAGCAAGTGAATGATCTCCATCACCATAACAGCCAAAGAGCCAATTTGGTTTGCAAAACAAAAACCCTCAGCCTTGCTCTTGCTTGCTGGATGTCTGCAAGCAGATCCAGACTCTCAGCATAACTCTGCTGTAATTCTTACCTGCATTGAAACAAGTGCAGGAAAAACAGTAAAGCTTGAGAGTTTCTTGTGTTTCTGATACAGGAAGGTTTTCCCAGAAAAAATAACAGAAGCTCAGTGAATCTAGGACCAAGTCCCTTGCCAAATTTTATATCCTTCCTCTGAACTAAAGGGTTGCTACAAGTACTTCATAGTAGAAAAATATTAGGTCCCAAGATATCGCTCACCTATGCCTAGAATTTTTCAATCACATTGAAAATTTTTGAAATTAGTTTTGGCATTAAAATTTTGTGTAAGGTACAGATCAGACAGAAAGTACAACAGTATCACTGAAGTTTCTTAAAGCAATTGAAAGTGAGGTAATATAAAAGGTTTAGACTTACCTAATTAAGGCACCCAAAGAGCACAGTTTAAATAAATAGATAAATGCATACTGTTTTCAATACAAAATTCAGTCTCACTTCTGCCATAAAATTTAGTTTTAATTTTAGTGTAACAAAATGTTTGTAACACCACCACCAGCACCTTTAATTCCTGTATAACACAAGATCAACACTATTTTCAGACAGCTGGTTTTTACTTTTTATATTTGCTTCAGAAGAAATCATTAGTATCTTTCACAGAGACACACGCTCTGTGTTGTTATCCAAAACACATTACAGAAGCAGGTTCATCATCTGAACAATCTTGGTCTCATAATATCTTTGTCAGTATTGGAGAAAATTATCTGCTTTATTAATGGCTGCTGTTTACCTAGAGTTTTTTTCTGCAAAAACAAAATAATGCAGCTCTATTGCTATCTCTGTGTCAATATAAAGTATATTTTCATGGAGATATTAAAGAAAAAGGTAGTGGTTTTTATCATTTATTTTATCTCCGTTATCAAGTCACAGCTGAAGTAAGGACCTCAGTGTACTGGATTGCAACAACATAACAATATTTTTCTCCCGTGTATTTTAACTATCTGTCATGTATTTTCCCTCTTGGAATATATATAAAAAATAGAATATGGGTTTGCATTCAGTATCCATACTCAAAAGGGAGACTTTATTATTTATTTCAAAGGGATAAAAAAGAGTTTGCTTCAAAGATATGTGTAGTTTCATTTGTTATCACTTTATTTAGGCATATTTCTGATATTTTCATATTTGTATTAAAGCGGATGGGGACCAATTTTTTATGGGAATGAAACACAAAAAATTTCAGTTGAGAAATGCAGAAATGTTTGCTGGGTGTGCAGTCATGTAACAATCAGAATTTGTTATAGAACTCTGGAGAAGGAATGCCCTAGGGCAAGGTAACAAGGCAATTTGTTCTAAGGATTTGAAGCACTGAGGTTGTAGTTCAGATTAAGAAAAGCCAAACCAACCTAATTTCCCTTTGAAGTGCTATAAGTCTGTAAATTTAATATTTTTTGTGAAGTTTTGTTATTTTGTAGGACTAATGGTTAAAACTCTTTTTCTGGGAAGATGCCTAATCACATCCAAAAGAAAGTGAATCTCAAAGCCACAAATTGGCACATTCAAGGAAAATTAAATTTTAAATAAACCCAAGAAGGTTAAATACACACTTGTCCAAGAAAGGACTGTGACTTGCTCTTGTGTAGCAAGATAAGCTACATGTGTGAGAAAAGAAAGTTTCAACCTCAGAACTCTTGTCAGTCAACATCTAGGAGAAGGCAATTTGCAAAATAAAACAATCCAAGACATTTCACTAAATAGATTTGAGTAAATCATGATATGCTCATAAAATTTGCGGGGGGATAAAAAGAGAAAGGTTTTCTCTGTCACAAAATATACAGCTGCTATTCTTTCTAATGTCTTGGAAATAATGTATTTTCACTTACAAGATATTGAGGATATCAATATACTCTTTTTTGGAACAGAAGTTGCTCTTCCTCAGCTCATTTGACTGTTTTTGCACTATAATTTAGGAATTCCAAAACAAATATTTAACCATAAGGAAATGTTGTAAGCAAAATATTATTTGTGTACAAAAATGCTTCAATTTAAAATAGAAGCAATCATCCTTTGACAAGGTTAAATGTAACGTTTAACACTTTAAGGATGCCAGCAGATGAAACACAGAAATAAAAAGCAGAAAGCCAAAAGACACATAAGGAGTCAACAATGCTCTTGAAAAACTTAGCAGAGGGGGCTGGTGTTCTTATACATGGGATAACCTTCAGCAAGCCCTGCAGAAAATGGGGAAACAGCAGCTGCTTTGCTCTGCTGTCTTAGTTTTGTCTGGGATAGAGTTAATTTTTTTTCCTAGTAGCTGGTACAGTGCTGTGTTTTGGATATAGTATGAGAACAATAACACACTTTGTTGGTAAGTAGTGCTTACTTAAGTCAAGGACTTTCCAGTTTTCCATGCTCTGCCAACAAACTGGTGCACATGAAGCTGTGAGGGAGCATGGCCAGGATGGATGACCTGGACTGGCCAAAGGGATATTCCATACCACAGAACATCAAGATCAGTATATAAACTGAGAGGACTTAGCTGGGAAGGTGCTCACTGTAAAGGGATGAGCTGAGCATCGGTGGATGGTGAGCAATTGGATTGTGCATCACTTGTTTCTCTTGGCTTTTATTCTTCTCTTTTCTTATCTGCTTTTTTATTGCTGTTGTTATTACAGTTATTGTATTTTACTTTACTTCAATTATTAAACTGCTCTTATCTCAACTAATGGATTTTACCTTCTTCTGATTCTCATTCCCATCCAACCAGGGATAAGGAAGGAGAGGTATGGCTCACTGTATTTGGGCCAGAAGTCCCCAGGCAGTACTCTGACCTCCGCTCTTCACCTTTCAAGTTATTTGCATCTCAGCAGGACATGGTTTAGCTTTCAGTTTGCTGACTTAGCTTAAAGTCTAAACACGATTGCAAGAAACGGTAGACACATTTTGATCTCAAAAGTCTTCTTTGTAATTGCAACTGAGTTGTCTCCTTTCCACTCTGGGGGGATGCAAGCGTATCTGTAACTTTGAACTGCAAAGGATGAAGACGGATAGGGGCTGCAAGGAACTGGAAGTGGAACCAATCTTTTCCACAATGCAACAGCTCTGATTTTTGTGAGAGACACACTCATGGTAATTTCCCCTGTGAATCACACTGCCTTGCTGGCAACAATACCAGGGGAAATCAGAATACTGTTCCTGAATCTGACCTGCTTATGCTTGTGCACCCACACAGGAGCCCATTTGCACTGCTGGACATTAACCCTGTTCAGTTAGAGTGAACTGGGATGCTTATGGAAGAGCAAGCTCTCTCCCAGCCAGCGTGTACACCAAAACAGTGCCTGGGCTTCTTCAGCCCCTTGGACACTGAACAGGCATCTCGGTGCTAGAGGCTGCTCAGGGGTGCAGCCCTGTCCCTGGGCAGAGCAGCAGGGGCTGCAGGCAGCCTGGGGAGCAGTGTGGAGGTGCAGGGGCAGGGTGTGTGCTCACAGGGATCACCCAGGACAAACTCAGTCAGCCTGCCCAGACTGGAAATTCTTTCACTTGAACTCAGGTGTCTTATGGTGTCAGATACCATCTATGAAAACATGAGATGTTTTATACTGACTACATATGCAGGCACATAAATGCATTTGCATAATACAGCTTTTTAGCTTTCCAACAAAGATAATTTTTTTCCCTGCACAGAATAAGCAGAAACCTTGGGGTAGGTTTGTTTTCCCTTATACTACATTAAACATCACTATTCAGATTGAATTCTAGTGTGAATCACAAAATAAGATTGATACTTCAGAATATAAGTGCAGAATTCCCTTTTGGCTTTCATGGCATTTATGAAAGAAATCAAAGGAACTTGTTAGAATTTAAAATGTGGTAATATGTTACCTTCTAGCTATTTTTAAAAATTTTATTTTATTTCTGCAAAAGGAGAAGAAAAACCAGTCTGAAGAGGTTTATATTAAAAAAATCAAAAGATCCCCCACCCTGGAGGAGATTCTCACATGAAGTTTCTCTTTATTATAAAGGCAACAGTTTTCTGCATAGGTGTTGGTTGTTGTTGTTGTTATGGAATAATGACAAATTTATATTTTATTGAGAGTATTCTGAACTTCCATGCACTTTTTATTATACAAGATATGTGACTACTGTGCTAATGGCTAGAAGTCATATGCAGAAACACTGAGAACTTGTTTGGGAAGAGATTGAAGGGGAAGAACACATATGACTCATACAAAAATGTATTGAGCATTGTGTTTCTACAAAAGATAACTGTCTACAAGCCTGAGAAGCACAAGCTGCTGTGATCTCATGCTCTCTTTCACAGAGCTCCCATGCTGGCTCTGCATCTGGGTGGTGTGGAAGAAAGCAAAGGTCACCCTGGTCTTCGAAAAGGGCAAGAAGGAGGACCCAGGGAACTACTGGCCAGTCAGCCTCATCTCAATCCCTGGAAAGGTGTGCCTCAATCTGGAGGCCATCTCTACCCACAGGAATGACAAGAAAGCAATCAGGAGTTGTCATCATGGATTCACTCAAGGTAAACCATGTCTGACCAGCCTGGTGACCTTCTACAATGAAACAGCTCCTGAATGGATGAGAGCAGAGCAGTGAGTGTTGTCTACCTCGACTTCAGCAAGGCTCTTGACAGTTTCTCTCAAAATACCCTTATAGGCAAACTCAGGAAGTGTGGACTGGATGAGTGGACAATGAGGTGGATTAAGAACTGACTGAACAGCATGTGCCAGGCCAAGTCAGGCCACGTCTGGAGTATTCTGTCCAGTTTTCGACTCCTTATTACAAGAGAGACATGGAGCTCCTGGAGTGGGTCAGTGCAGGACTACAAAGATGATTAAAGGACAGGACCATCTCTCTTAGGAGGACAGGCTGAGTGTACTGGGGCTGTTCAGCCTCAAGAAGAGAAGACTGAGAGGGGATCTTGTCAATGTCCATTGTTGTGGCACGCGGGCTCCGTTCCGCCCGCAGCGTTAGCCCCGAGCGGCCGCGTGCTTTGGCGGCAGGAGAGGAGGGAGAGGATCAGCCATTCCCCCCGGCCCTGCTGTCCCAGTTACTGGCGTGGAGACAGACGGAGGCGCCACGGGACTTGGGGGTGAACAGGATGGTTTTATTCAGTGAGCCCCAAGACCCCCAGGGACGGGTGGACACAGCTTTTATACCCGAACCTGAGATGGGGGTGTGGTACCAGGAGAGCACATACCTAGGGAATGTGGGCAGGGAGGGGGCAGGGAAAGGGCGGAGGCCAACCCGCAGGGGGAGGGGCAGGGAAAAACCTGGGAAGAACGGCAGCTGGGCGGGGGAGGGGACCAGGGAGGGAGGATAGCAGACAAACACTAAACAAACATTAATAAAGAGTAAAACCCCACCTCAGCAGTCTATCAGCATCTGCAAGGAGGGTGCCAAGAAAATGAAACCAGGCTCTTCTTGGTGATGCCAAGCAATAGGACAAGCGGCAGTAGGCAGATACTGATGCACAGGGAGTTCCACCTGAATTTCAGGGAGAACTTCTTTACTGTGTGGGTGCCCATATGCTGGAAGAGACTGGCCTGAGAAGTTCTGTAGCCTCTCTCACTGAGGATGCTCAAAACTGTCTAGATGCTGGCCTGTGCCATGTGCTCTGGGATGACCCTGCCTGAGCAGAGAGATTGGACAACATGAGCCTCTGTGGTCCTTTCCAACATTGCCCATTTTGTGATTTTGTGACTTCGCTGAAGTAGCCCTGGCTGAGAGTACTTCAGTTTACCTAGGGAGAAGCAGTGGGCTTCAGTGCAGGTTGTAAGGAAATTATCAAAACTAACACTGGATTTTTTCTCTGGAAACTCTGTTGTGCTAACACCTGCATTACTTCATTTCACTGTGACCATGACTGTTTCCCAAGCTATCAAAATTAAAACCACATGCATGGCAGCTTCCCTTTACTACTATCTTTTGTATAATGATTATTGACAAAAAAAAAAGGGACAGAAAATATGGTTATTGCCAATCCTGCCAATGTTGGTACAATATGGTTATGTGCTTATCTGCCAGTGTTGGCACATCACTAATTTTGTATGGGTGAGCAATTCTGGCAAGTTACCATACAAAAATTAATTTAGGTGTCTGAATTCTTGCAGTAATGCTATTATGATCCAGTAAGTTTATTTTTATGAATCAGTGTTCAAGATATAACAAGTGCTTAACTCCAGATCCAAAATACAGCTATGGGTACCTGATGGAAATGCATTGCTTTTCAAGAGCTGCTAAGCACACAATTTTGTTGAAGGTAAAAGGTGGCTGAAGCTAAGTGGAAGAACTTTCTAAAAATCAGGTTTGCTTTCCTTGGCAGCCTCATAAGCAGTTGGAAACAGGTTCTAACCCTCTAGTTTCTTATGGCTGTGTTTTGCAGAATAACAGCTTCTAGGAGGCTTAAATGGCTATGAATTTCCTACATCAAGATCTTAACAACTCTAAAATTACAGGCAATGTTGTTTAAATCATTAATATTTACTAAAAACTAGCAAATCACTCTTTATTCATAAAATCAGTAGGTCCTAAACTTATTTTTCACCAAGAACTGCAGTCTTTTCTGAAACCTTATTATGAAACAAATAAAGACATTATTATATTATGGTAATAGTCTAAAATGATAATAATCTGTATTACTGAATTAATGTCTTTATAATTGGTGGATGCCTTTTCCACTTCAACATTCTGCTGCCCCATCTTAAAATCTCAATCCTTTTCCCTTGTGTGGTAGCTGCTATCCCCCACAAATCACTTCTCACCATGTTTTAAGCATCTAATTTCTTTCCCAGGAAAGGCAAAGACTTACTTCCTGTTTCCATTCTTGGGAGGATTTCTGGTCATTTGCAAGGCTGTGCTCAGGGAAGAGACCCTGCCTTGGGACAAGCCTTTGCAGACGGAGGTATCACATAAAAATGCTGGGGCATGGTCACTGCTCTGCTTAGGTGAGGCCCCTGCACTCATAGAGAGGCACAGCAAGCTCAGCATACTGCAGTGCCAAACACAAGTTTCAGTCCCTCACTAAAAAAAATACCTGGATGTGGACTCTTGTTGGATGGCTTTAAGACATCAAATAAAATGATAATTGCATGTGTGAGCTACAGTCTTGTGACACAAAATCCCTTGTGAGGAGCATATGAGAACAACACAGGAAACTTAACAGTGCTTTCCTTAAATGTGTTTGTTTACACTCAGGGCATAGCTGGGTTTGACTGAAAGCACTGAGTGATCAAACTTTCCTGAGAAACTTCTCTCAAAGGACTTCATCCTTGAAAACCTGCTACATTAGTGCAGCTGCCAACAGGGTTGGAGAGATGCCTGCTTACCAGCATTTTTAAGTGCTTCCTATGCAGTTTAAACAAGCCTTTCCAACCTGCTTTGAATTTCAGGCTTCATCAGATTTAATGGAACATCGCAGCTGTGTTTGTGGTGTCAACACTTTTCTTTGGTCTGTTCTTGAGCTGCAGACTCTCTCTCCCTGCTATCATGACTTTCACCCTGACTTTCAGGCCTGCATCTCCCCATAACTGCTGCTGAAACAGAGGTCTGCCCAGCAGGGTCATTTTGAGCGCTGTCAAGTTCACAGTGCTCCTCACCAACATAAACCTTTTATTATTAAATAAATAATGCCTAAATATAGACTATACTTTTGCAGATTTTTCTTAATCATGGGCCTTTTTTTTTTTTTGGAACTATAAATTCCTGTAGTTCAGTTAAATCCTTTTGTGAAATTACAAATGGAGATACAACGAAATCCATGGAGGAAATACATTTTTGGTTCTGGGTGGCAAAGCACAGGCACAAGGGATCAAGGACAAGAGCATAGATGTGACCATGCTTCCTATCTTTTGACTCAGAATGGGTTTATGAGGGCTGGAGCTTCTAAACCCAGGCTGAGCAACCCTCAAAACCTCTGCATCACATTCACTGCCAGTCCCAGAGTGTGCTAGGGAGAATAAGGCATCAATCTGCAGCAGAATTACTTTACTCTTGTCTTCAGGGAGACCAGAATCAGTTTTCCTGAGGCTAGTGACAAATTTTGGACTAGCCATGGGGTACCATGACTGCATCACATCCTCAGAGTCTGAGGGATTGTGCCAGCTATGGGCAGTGAGCCCTTGGCATCTCCCCGCTTCAGGCAGGGCTTTAGGAAAGAACTCAAGTGGAAGGTAAAGGAGTGTGAAAACACGGAACAAATGGAACTGCCCTGCTGCACAGTGAGAACTGTTTTCAGTGTCTAAGCTGAAAAACAATTGGCAGCAACCAGCATTAGGTTATGGCATGCTAATTATTCACTCTCGTTGCTTGAATGAATTTGAGGTGCATGCATCACTCTCAAAAGAGGCTCCAGCTCCATAGAAATATATTTTTTTAAAAATACTTTAAATTAAAAACCAAAACACTGTCGATTGAGATGTGAAATCACAAATAATTATTTTTCCAGAAGGTCAGCATATTTATTCTATGGCCGTTATTTGGTGGAAGATCATTATTTTTGCCTTATTGCTTTAAATCTGTAAAAAAGCATCTTTTCTATTTCAACAATAGTTGAAAGACCATGACCCATAAAAGCCAGAGGTTAATTTGAATTTCAGATATGTCAGCTGGAGTAAGCAGAAGGTCGTGCAGATTGCCTATTGTTGTGGCATTGTGTTTGCTTAGGACATTTCCCGTGGCTGCCTTGGCCACGGAAGCAGAGATGTTCAGACAGTCCTGTTTGAACTTTTTCCCCATCAGCTCATTCCACAACTGAACTGGCTTCCCCCAGTGCAACCTTTTCAGTGCTCAGTGCTTGTTTTATTTTCTTTTTGAGAGCATTTGAAGAAGCCTGGTTTCTATGAACTTGGAAGATCCTTCAAGTTAGCTGCATTGAATGCTGCATTATAGCACAACTGAAATGGGTCCAGTTCTCAACAATGAAGTTCCTGAGTGTTGCTATACTCAAGGATGGCTATTAGTGGCACATTGCTAATGCTCTCACATGTCTGACCCTTGATTAGCAGCACTGTAGTGCTGAATTAAGCCCTGGGTTTTTGTCACTAAATCCATTCTAATTGAGAGAAATGAAGCAGATATAACAGTTACATTTTTGTGCCTTTAGGAAGAAGTATGAAGATAATTATTACATTATTATTATTACAATTACTACTACTACTACTACTACTACTACTACTACTACTGTTGCTACTAGTACTACTTTTTTAAAAACTCATTCTGCAGGAGATTTTCAAAAGACATAGCTTCTAATCCATAAAAAATAAGTAAAAAACAAAGGCAAATCAGTCCCAAAACCCCTCCATAAATAAAACATGGTGAGGAAGAATTAATTTAGATAAAACTGTCATGAGCATTAATAAAAGAGATTACTCAAGTTATAAAACAAGAGCAGGGCAGAAATAGAGTCATGTGCTTGTCTAGACTTAAATGCTTTAGGTCCCACACTACTGACACAGGGTTTTGCAGAAAGAGAAGCAGATACAAAAGACCCTTGAAGGATGCCGTACAAGAATGGATAAAATTTCTAGTATCTTGTTTCACAACTAAATCAGAAGACATTTTTTTTTTTACTCTAACACAACTCAACAAATATTTATATTCTCACTTTTACCTCTTCATCAAACTTTTGGAAGTGCCAACAAATTCTAAATTCTCACTGTTGTTGTTGTTATTGTAGTCTATTGACAAGGTTCCATGTATATTAGTTGTTCCAGTCTGAATGACAGCATATTAATAGCAGAATGTCATGTATTTGGGAAAGCAGATAATCAGACTGACTGGACAAGGCCACGGACACCACAGACCAATGTTGGAAAGAACACAAAAAAGGAATGAGAAAAATAGTTTCCATATTTCTGCTTACAGAAGATGTGTAGAAATCAAAGAGCTAAATTCAAAAATAATATAATTTATTTAACTTTCTCTTCCATCATTCACTATAGCTGCAACTGTGGTTTATGAAAACATAACACATCTGGTAAACTCAGCCTAAAGTCTAGGACTCTGGAGTTTAGACAACTTGTTCAAACATCCTACTTCCTTCCTTGGCAAAAGTATCTGAGAATGAGTACCACATAAGGCACCTGGGAATTCATATATCCAAGCTGATATTCAAACTTTCAAGTTCTGCCAGAAGTGTTTAATTAATAAAAAAATATTTTAAAAAGCACTGTCTAACTCTAAGCATGATGGTTAAGGCTTGACCATGCTGCCAACAAGACCATGGCTGATATTTGAAAGCCAGTGCCTGGCTGGCCTGAACTGCAGGAAAGCTTGTGCAGGAGAAGCCACAGCTCAAAGGTAGGGAGAGAATCTTTGTTCCTTTTCACCATCTACTCCTAAACCACCACCAGCAGACAAGAAGCCCCTAATCTGCCCATCCTGCTTAATCTTCAGACATCCCCATGTAAGGAGTGTCTGCAGTGAAGGCAGATGGCAGGTTACTCAAAAATTCCCTTCCATGTGGTACATATGAACCACTTCCCTGCATGTTTAACCCATGTTATACCCAGGCACCAGTCAAGACTATCTTGTATTCTGAAACATGCTTCCACTTGGTCTGAAATGTTGAGGTAGTTGAAGCATATGTGCCTGTACTTAGTCAAGCTTTTAGTACTGTCCTCCACTCCTATAAACACCTACATGTCCTTTTACCTGCTTATTTTATTGTTTTCTCTACATTGAAATCTACTTGATTACTTTCTGCTTTTTTTTTGCTGAGACTGACAGCAAAAGTGTTGCTACTGCTGACATTTTGAAGCATCTCACAACATCATCAGGGCAAGATATTCTTTCACAAGAGCCAGGGCAAAGGGGCCCCAGAGAGGATATAATCATCTTGCTCCACCTCCCCTATGAAAAGCTGCCAACAGAAGCACATAAACAAACTAATCCCTATTCCATCCCATTATTAGCAGATTTAGCTACAGGCATTCAAAAGGAAGATATAATGGAAAGTAAGAAGATACTGTAGAAGCAGAATCATAATGATGGTGCTTATTGTGAAATTAAAAAATTATTTTCAGGATATTTTCAGGTAGATTATTGTAGAAAAAGTCATTCTGTAGCCTTTGGCAAATGTGACACTTGCAGGCTTATGGGCAGTTTATGTTGAAGTATTTATATTTCTATATAAATTGCATAGATTGTTATGATTTTGTGACATCTTCTGCTGTGATTGCTAGTCAATTAAGATCTCTTCTCAGAGCCTTTTTTATGCCTAGGTATGTAAATGAAGGCTGCTTTCATGCAGCACATAATGCTGCACTTATTAGTCCTCCACTGTGAGAAGGGGTATGTACCCAATTTTCTGGCATGAATACTTTTTCCACTTAGCTGGACAACATATTTTTGAGTAAAGACAGGGCTGCAACAGGCCTTCTCTTCAAATTGCCTCCAAAATATTTCTGGGAAGGTGCAGAAAGAATGAGTCTGCAAAAGCAGGAGGGGGAGGCTCTGCAGGGAAATGGGAACCCAGGGCCCCGGCCCCTGCTTTGTTAAAACTATCCTGATTCAGCACAACAGTTGTGATAGGAAAATGCCTTCTCAGTTAAGTCCTAGTGGTGAGAGAATTTCTAGTTTTTGAATCCCTAAAAGTATAGGGTTTTAGCCACTCAGCATGGCCAAGAACAAAGGTAATTCTCCACATGTGTGGAGATAGGATGTGGGGCAGACAACTTCCAGCTCCTGTTCCTGCCTGCCACCCCAGGTCTCCTGATGTGTCCATGTGCATATTGGCACAAAACCCACCGGCACAACTAGTTTCACACTAGTCTAAAAGAAACTTTGTATACTTGCTTGCACTTTCCATGTCCCCAAGCCATACAGTGCTTCAGCAGGCATCTGATACATGCAGTACTCAGAGGATGACCTGCAGATGAACAGCACCAGTCTATGAAAGCAAAATCCTGCTACAGTCCCTGTAGCCTGACAAAGTAAAAATACTTCTGGGTTTTGGTCACTTTGTGGCTAGGATGGCAGTTGAAAAAGAACATTTTACTCTAAATTTCATATATGAGGTCTTGGCCCTGATAACATTTTGTAGATTTCGACTGTTTGGATAGCAGTCTTCATTTGGACTACCAAGCTCATGCTCTGTGGGGGACTTGGTTGGACCACAAAGCCTTGGGATAATCACACTAACCATGATAGAGATGCTCTCTCTGAGCTTCAGTTGCAGAAGTCTCTTAAAAGGAAATCCACGTATGAAATTAATATTGACTAGAGGATGGTGCAATAGATATCAGGTATAGCAGAGGAAATATACCACTTCAAGTACTGCTAACAATTATTCATTTTTAAACTTAATTCATGCTTCTGCATGCAAACTGGCAAGAACACCAACAGCTTCCATCTCATCAGCTCTGATAAGCCTAGAAATGCTGGGAGTTGCTGCAGGCAGAGATAGGGTATTGCAGGAAGTAGGATTGATGTCTTAATAAGAGGCATTTTGTCCTCCCCATCACTATGATGCTTCAGGCACTGTGCTTCTGAAGGGTCTTTCTCTAAAGAGCTTCCTCATGCTAATTAAAGGTTGCACAGTCCTTTTGAAAAGGTAAGAATAACTTCATTGATCACCACATGATGTGGTAATCTTCCTGAGTAGAATCATATGCAAACATAATGCTTTCAGTGTTTTTTTTTGTATGGGAATTAACAGAGAAATGCAACCAATTCTGTCAAAGCTTTTATTCCCTCTGCATATACAGCTTCATTTTCCATCTGCATATACAATTTCATCCCATAATGTCAGGCACCTATTCTGACACACTCTGAATTTGTTCTGCAGCTCAGTTCACACTTGTGGATATTGACTACCTCTGTGATAATATGACCCGGAAGTTCAAACCTGCAGAAATGGCACATTCATCTCACTTATACTCTCACCAAAGTCTTTGGATACAGAGCATGAAAAACACAAGAAAAAAAAAAACTTCAACTAAGCAAGCAACATAAGGTATAAACAAGATACAAGCTGGTGCTCAGAGAGGCTGTAGTATCTCCATCCTTGAAAATCTATCCTTGGAAATGTTGAAAAATTGACTGGACAAGTTTCTGGGGACTATAACATAACTTTAAAGTTGGCCCTGCTTTGAAAAGGAGCTGGAGGACATGATCTTCAGAAGAAATTTCAAATCAGAATTATTTTATGCTTGAAAGTTTAGAATGTTCTTTGTGTAAATCTGTTTTTATTATGATTAAAATTATTGAATTTGTTGAATGCTGAATATGATGCATGGCAAGGTGGCATAATTCAGATGCTTCAAAGAGCTCATATGAATGCATTTCTGGCCCACATGCAGCTTCACTCCCCAGCATGGTTACCCATTCAGACAGAAAAGTAGATTTTCTCCAATGTCACATACAAGTTACCATTTAAAAAAACCTCCAAACTGTCATCTTTACATTAGTCATAGGATTGCAGAAGGACAGAGAGTCGATTTTCAAACATTTGCATAGAGAATTCAGACACAATATTTTATTGGAACTTAATATCCAAACCTTTAAAGGTCTACATGCCACGAAGAAAGATGTCTGGCTTGGACCAGGTGGATCACTGACTGGTAGATATGGGGAACTTGCTGAGCCCTGCAGGGACTGATTATTACTTCCTTTGAGAAGTGAGGCTTCACTTCTGACTCAAAAGTGAACATGATCCTCTTTCTCAGAGAACTGAAGTCAAGGCATCTCTGTACTTTTAAGCATGAAGAGGCCATATCCCTCCTATTGTACTGCTGTATCCTTAAAACATTTTTGTACCAGAGGTAAGCATCCATACATTTCAAACAGTGCACAGGTCTGTTTTGAGTTGTGAGCTGCTAAGCTGTCTCCCCATATGTCTTATCTGGGTTTTTCCTTGTCATCTAGCAGAGATATTAATTTAAACTCTAACATATTACTTCACATTTCTCCCTCATGTACTGTGTGGAATAGTGACTGCAGTATGGGGCTGGAAAACAAACACTGCATTCTCTCGGTTTCAGTTTTAGTCAATTATATTTTTCAATGTCTTTTGGTCCAATAAACTGCAAAGTTTAAGTTCCAATACTTCACTACTCTCAAGGTTTGCCGTACCTACCTGCTCTATTTTGCAGGTCACTGCCTTTCAGTGAGACTTACAGCTCTCAGGAGGGCTGCAGAATCACAGGGCTCAGACAAAGCCTTGCTTCAGAGGACAGACTTCCTATATGCTCCTGCTTCATTCCTACATTTCCTTAAAGCTTGACACACCCAAATCTGCAACCCCTCCACACATCTGTGTGACCACCACATGGAAGAGACCTCCCAATTTTATTTTTTTTTTAATTGTGAAAGAGTATGGCATGGCCAAAATAACACAAGAGAAGAAGGGTTTAAAACATCAGTGTCCGCAAATTTGAATACTTTTGGCCCCGTCCTTTCACTTTTGCTCCATGAGAGCATCCTAAAGGTCTGGCGGTGCGCGGAGGAGCCCGGGGCTGCCGTCAGCACTGACCGACGGACGGGCATGGCCCCGGCCTCCCCGGGCAACCGGGTCCCGGGAACCCACGGCAGGCGGGCAGCAGGGCTCGCTTTCGGCCACCGTCCCAGGCTGTTTTTTCTAACAAATGGCTTCCTGGGGAGAATATACTTGGCGTGTTTGAGCAGAAGGCAAGTAAGCCCTCCAAGCGGGAGTCTTGTCCCGCAGGATCTGCAGGCTCTGCCGGCGCTGGGACGTCGCTGGCTCAGCCCAGGGGCAGCAGGGACAGCGCACTGCGGCGGCGATCTCCCGCCGCCGGTAATGCAACCCCGATGGGCTCCGAGAGCACTGCCTCCCGGGCAGCGCATCCCGGAGGCGGCCGCGGGCACGACCGCGGGTCCCGGTCGCGTCGCTGCGGGCAGCCGGGGGCGGCCCCCGGGCCAGGCTCCGCCCGCCGCGCACCTGCCGCGGGCCGGCCCCCGGCGCGGTAGGCGGGCGGGGGCGGCGGCCGCCCGTGCCCGGCGTGTGCCAGGAGCCCGCCGGTGCCGCAGGAGGAGCAGGAAGCGCCCGGGCGAATCCAGCCGCGCTATCACATGACTCAGCAGCCGCTGCCGCCGGGCTGAGTTCACCCAGCGCCGCGCCGGGAGGGGGAAACCTGCA